>QRFJ01002009.1:22486-187909 GCA_006176705.1 Cocos nucifera | reverse complement strand
AAATCCTGATTTCCCGGTCCAGGTTCGTTCAGATCTGATCAGATCAAGAGATATATTTCAAAAATTTTTTCTCTTGATCCCAATCAGATCTTGATATGTTTTAGATCTGATTCTTATTATTTTAATAAAATAAAATTAAAAGATAAATTAAATCAAATTTAATTTACCTGATTTGGGTAATCCTATTACCCTGTTGATGATCCTGTTTGCAGCGGAAGGTTCTGGATCTTAGCCACGCAAGCGCCTGGCCTCTACCGGTATCCACTCGGGTTGGATCTGGAGATCCTCTTCTTCTCTATCACACCTCCAAAAATTAGATCTGGATCTGATCTGGAGGATCTTCAAAACTCTTTTGAAGATCAGCAGTCGTCCTTTGCAGCAGCGCAGCCTTCTTGCTTTTGATCGCCTTTCTTTGATCTGAATCGCACCAACCAAGGTCCAAAACTCCTTTTGGACGTGGAGAGCAAGGGGAGAAGAGACTTTGGCATGGAGAAGGAGGGGAGAGGCAGCCTTGGGGCATGGAGAAACTTGATCTCAATATCTCTTATCTCATTTGAGTTGGGCGCAGGGTCTTATTTATAGACTAGCTGTGATCCAACTCCTCTTCTTCCCAACCAATCACAACCCTTTGTGAAATCAGATCTAAATCTGATTGGTGGGAATAGAGTCCCCTGGATTCCTCCTTAGAGGGTGCCTAAGACCAGTCAAAGTTGGTTCTTAGAAGAACTCTAATTGGAATCCAAAAAGGAGATGGAGTCCTTGTCCAACAAGGACTCCTAGGCGCCTCCAACTTGGGCACACGCCTAGGGTGGCGTGCGCCCTTCTCCTTGCCAGGTTCTGGCAGGGGGACAGGCCCCCACCAGCTCTCCAATAGGTGCATGACATGTGGTCAAAAGTCAAAGTGTCAATGGTCAACGTTTGACCAGTCAAAGGTAGACTTTTGACCAAAGTCAAAGAACAAGAAATGGCAGGTGACCAAAAATGGCAGGTAATGTCTTACAAAATAAGACAACCTTTTCTGACTTGGACAACCTCCAGTCAGACCATATGAAGGCCTCTGATTGAGCACAAACTCCTTTGGCTCAGTCAGGACAACTTATTTATGATAGTAAAAGAAGAACGTTAGGTTCAATCGAGTGCTAGCACGATTTCCTTGAACCTAATTGAATCTCATTCAGATCAATTGAACTAGATCAGTTCAATTGATGATCACCAGATTCAAACCCTTGTTTGTGTGACCCAGTTAGGTTCAGTTCTGTATGGTAATGGGATATGTCATGATCTCTATCATCGACATCATCGAAACTCCTTTCGATGGATCAGAACTCTTCTGATTCGAACAGCTAGAATGATCGATCATCTAAATCATTCTAATTGCTCCCAAAATCCACCAGTGACACCTAGCAGTATATGGTGGCAACCCATCAGAGCTGAATGCGAACCTCTTGGTGCAGCTACCTGTGTGATTCAAGTTCTTCTATCTTGAGCCCCGATCAGATTAGGGTTAAGGTGAACTCGTCAAACCCTAGTCTCTGTCATATGATGTAATCATTCGATTCGAAGTCCAATGTGAAAATCTAAATAGAAACTCTTTCTATTATTTCACTCTACCATGGCCATGGATTTCTGGACTTGATTCTCATGATCATCATAGGGCTGCTCCTCTACCACCGAGGTAGATAGATTCCATCTTGATGCAATCCAGTTCCTACAATGAACATGTCATAGCCAACATACACCTCAGGGTTCCATATGGCTAGGAGACCGAGTAATGGTGTAGTCAAACTATAACACCCTCAAGGTGAACTGCCGATGCATCTCAGGTCAAAGAACCAGACACACTACTGCAGCATCGAGTCAGTCATTGACGAGAAGGTAGACTTCCCTAATGACTACTCGAGGTGGTCACGCTCAGTGCCCTCGTTCTCTAACGAGTACCTGTACTCTCGCTCCGGTGTCTCCACACCGTAGACTCAAGACTCATCTACTAAAGAGAAGCGATTGTACACCAACCTTCCGGATCAATCACCATCCTCGTGATGATCCTATGGTCGGGAGCATTTTATGAGTTAATAATGATTATTCATGTCTTAAATTTTCAACTCTTGAAAATATGAATTATCATTACCATTAACTCAAAGGATGTATCACAGACACTAAATACACATATGTGATAGAAAATAACCCATTTTATTGATTTTAGTCAAAATTATAATTTTGCCCCTAGAAGTGTATTACAAGTGTCAGCCAATTCTGGCTTCTAGGGCACATATATCTAACAATCTCCCACTTGTCCTAAAGCCAATTGGCTACAAGTCTAAGTCCCATCTTCTCAAGGTGGGCTTCGATCTTCTGCTGGCCCAACGGCTTTGTAAGTGGGTCTGCCACATTATCTGTGGAGTTGACTCTCTTGACCTCGAACGTAACCTTTCTCGAAGGTAATCGCGGATGAGATGGTATCGCCGCTCAATGTGCTTGGACTTTCTGGTGAGACCTCGGCTCCTTAGCAAGGGCTATGGCGCCATTGTTGTCGCAGTAAAGAGGAATGGCATCTGATGGCATTACTCCAATTTCTGCAGCAAACTTCTTGTACCAGAATGCTTCCTTTGCAGCCTCTGATGCAGCTATATATTCTGCTTCCATGGTGGAATCTGCTATCACAGTTTGCTTGGAACTCTTCCAGCTGACAGCTCCACCATTGCACACAAACAGACTCCCAGATGTCGACTTTCGATCATCTATATCGGACATGAAAGTCCGAGTCTGTGTATCCCTGGACTTGGAGTTCTCCATTACCAAAGACCAACATCATATCCTTAGTTCTTCTCAAGTACTTAAGGATACATTTCACAGAAGTCCAGTGTTCTTCACCTGGATTTGACTGATATCTGCTTGTGACACTCACAGCATGGGCTATATCAGGTCGTGTACATAGCATGGCATACATGAGGCTCCCTATTGCAGAAGCATAAGGGATCTTGCTCATGCGTTCTATTTCCTCAGGTGTGCTAGGGCACATCTTCTTGGAAAGATGAATACCATGTCTGAAGGGTATTAATCCCCTCTTAGAGTTTTCCATACTAAACCTCTTTAGTACTTCCTCTATGTACATCTTCTGTGAAAGTCCTAGCATCCTATTCGGTCTATCCCTATAGACCTTAATTCCTAGAATAAAGGATGCTTCACCTAGGTCTTTCATGGAGAATTCCTTGGACAACCACATCTTGACTGATGTCAACATGGGAATATCATTCCCAATAAGGAGGATGTCATCCACGTACAATACGAGGAAGACAACAGCGCTCCCACTGACCCTTTTGAAAACACATGGTTCCTCTTCATTTTTGATGAAACCAAACTTTTTGATCACATCATTGAAACGTGTGTTCCAGCTCCGAGATGCTTGCTTAAGTCCATATATGGACCTTTGCAGCTTGCAAACCTTGTGATCAGTATCACTGGATGTGAAACCTAGCGGCTGTTCCATATAGATATCTTCCTCAAGATATCCATTTAGGAATGCCGTTTTCACGTCCATTTGCCATATTTCATAATCGAAATAGGCTGCAACAGCAAGCAATGTGCGGATGGATTTTAGCATAGCTACTGGGGAAAAGGTATCCTGATAGTCAATGCCTTCGCGTTGACTATAACCTTTTGCCACTAGTCTAGCCTTGAATGTCTCCACATTCCCATCTGCACCAATCTTTCTCTTGAAGATCCATTTACACCCAATAGGTACTATACCTTCTGGTGGATCTACCAAGGTCCAGACTTGGTTTGAGTGCATCGAGTCAATTTCTGACTTCATTGCCTCTAAGCCATTTCTCGGAGTCGATATCTGATATCGCCTCGTTGTAGGTTTTGGGATCATCACCATGAGCACCATTACCTACGAGGAACATTTCCTCTACATCCTCTGAAATAATACCTAAGTATCTTTCAGGGGGACGGAAAACTCTTTCCGATCTACGAGGTGGAGGAGGTAGTGTTCTTATTGGCTCAACCTGATTTGGTTCCACTTGGTCCTTAGCTCGTTCTGCTTGTGAGACTTTCTCATCAAGCTTAATCTGCTTTCCAATGCCGCTATCTTGAATAAACTATTTTTCAAGAAAGATGGCATGTCGACTCACAATCACATTGTGGTCTTCTGGAATGTAGAAATAGTATCCTAATGACTCTTTAGGATATCCTATGAATCGAGCTCTAAAGGACCTAAACTCTAACTTGTCCGCTTGTTGTCTTTTGACATGAGCCGGACAACCCCAAATTCTGAGATGACTCAGACTTGGTTTCTTACCGTGCCATATCTCATACGGTGTGGTAGGAACGGTTTTAGAGGGAACCCTATTCAGTAGATAGAATTGAAGTTAACAATGAGTGTCCCCAAAGAAAATCAGGGAGGTCTGTGAAGCTCATCATGGATCGAACCATATCCAATAGAGTCCGATTTCTCCATTCTGAAACCCCGTTGAGTTGAGGTGTTCCTGGTGGAGTCCATTGAGAGACTATGCCATTTTCCTTGAAGATAGTCTAGGAATTCCCGGCTAAGGTATTCACCTCCTCGATCTGATCGAAGAACCTTAATGGGTTTTCCAGTTTGTTTTTCTACTTCATGTCTGAATTCTTTGAACTTTTCAAAAGCTTCAGACTTATGTGTCTCATAAGATACACATACCCATACCTAGACAGATCATCGGTAAAGGTAATGAAGTAGACAAAATTGCCTCTAGCCGGCACATCAAATGGGCCGCACACATCAGTATGTACTAGGGCAAGGAGATCTGTGGCCCTCTCCCCATGTCCAACAAAAGGGAGTTTAGTCATTTTGCCTTGAAGACAAGATTCACAAGTTGGATATGACTCAAAAGTCAATGGACTCAATAGCCCATTTTTCTCCAATTTGTTGAATCCTATCTTCTGCTATATGACCTAATCTCAGGTGCCATAGATATCTGTCGTTTGGACTATCCCTAGGTCGTTTGGCATTCACGTTTTGCTCGATAGTTAGAAACAGGTACATCAATATGTAGCTGATAAAGACCATTAATAAGGAAACCATTTGCAATTTTATTTCTTTCATAAAGAATGTTACAATGGTCCTTAAAGAAGGTGATCACATAACCTTCTTGTGCTAAGCATGAAACAGAAATCAAATTCCTGCTAGCTGCAGGCACATAATAACAGTCTTTTAAAACTAAGTCTAAACCAGATGGTAATCGAAGAGGGTATGTTCCCACGGCTACTGCAGCAACTCTTGCTCCATTACCGATGCGTAGGATCATGTCTCCATCCCTCAGCCTCCTGCTATCCTCAAGACCCTGCATAGAAGTGCACAGATGAGCACTAGAACCAGAGTCAAGCACCCAACTGGATGCAGAAGAAACCGTAAGGTTAGACTCAATAACGAGCATACCTCCAGAAGGACCTTCCTTCTTGTTCTTCAGGGTGGCCAGGTAAGTAGGGCAGTTCCGCTTCCAATGGCCGTCGCTGTTGCAATGGAAACACTTTCCTTTGCCATCGGCCTTTTTCTTCGATTCTGCCTTCTTCTTCTTTGATCCTTCCACCTTTTGCTTTTTCACAGACTTCTTTTTCTTTCCATAAGACTTTCTTTTGGAAGAAGTCCGTTCCATAGCAAGAACTGAGCCTTTAGAACCTTTCATAGAAAGCTCAGCGGTAACCAGCATATTCATTAACTCGGCCAAGGAATTCTTGAAGTTTATGCATGTGGTAATTCATGATGAATTGCCCATATGCATCAGTCAAGGATTGCAGAATAATATCGTTCTGCAGGTCCAAGTCCAACTTCACACCGAGCTTCTCAAGCTCTTCCATGTCCTTGATCATTGTCAGACAGTGATCTTGGACTGACTGCCCATCACGCATCTTAGCCTTAAAAAGTCATTTCGTGACTTGATATTTGGCTGCGCGACTCTGTTCACCAAACATCTCCTGCAGGTGAGCCAACATTTGGCGAGCAGTCCCGATATCTTCATGTTGGCGCTGGAGCTCATCAGACATCGAGCCCAACATGTAATATCTGGCCTTATTATCTTCGTCAATCCATTTTTCCAGAGACGCTCTCTGTTCAACAGTGGATGGACGGGCTGGTAATGGTGGGAGGGTCCTGGTCCAAAACATGGGTTAACTTCTCGGAACCCAAAATAATTTTGTAGTTCCTGAGCCAATCTTTATAATTGGGTCCAGTCAGTCTATGTGTGTCCAGGATACGTGCCAATGGATTTGACGCAGACATATTTCTGTAGAGAGTCAAAGATTCTAGTTAGATACTGTAATTTTGACTTGACCAATTTGTTTAGGGATTTTATTTTTAAACAAATTAGCTCCCACTATTTTCTCGGATCCCTACACTCCCTCTGTAGAGATGCGAAAAATCTCCATGATTAATGATTTCTAGTGGGTGGTGCGGTCTCACCAACTGACTCATCACCTCACCTAACAGTTATTGGTGATGGGTTAGCCAATGAGTGAACAACTCTTGTTCAATGATTCTCTAATCATGGTGCACCCAAACTTGGTCTCTAATTCATGAATCTCACCGTATCCGGAATATTGATCCACTCCTTAGTTAAGTCAGACCCACCATTTGCATAGACTGGGTTCCTAATTGAGTCTCTCACCGTATCCGAAATATTGAGCCCAACTCATCCTCCAGCCCATAGCATCCAATGCCTAATAGACATGGTTGCATCTTCCCGGTGCAACTGAGCCACTGTATCCAGCCGAGAACAATCAACCCCGGGAAGGGCCCGCACATCTACAATGGTGGAAGACCTCAGACTTAATCTTTTCTTAGGGAGAATTGATTCAGGTCTCATTAAACTAGACTTGGCTTAGTCATAACAATTATGACTAACCTAGTGGCATGGGTTAGCTCGGATTATTGACCACCTCAGATCAGAACTGTGTCAACAGATATGGCCAGGTAAGTGAGATCCGGTGGAAGGAATATGCCATTAACTCGTACAAGAACGCATTCAGGTCGAGTAGCTTCCAATTAAAAACCAGTCGGTCGTATGTGCCAAACTTACCTTAGACACCAAATTGTTGAGTCAGAACCAATTGGGTTAGCCTACAATCCAGACTCTAACCTCTGAGCCTAATTAGGTCTTGCTTGATCGTGACTCGATCTTGACCCAGACTTAATCCTATTAGGCTGGTCAATTTAAGCATTGTTGATCCCATCTAACCAACTCTTGATTCGGTTTGATCAACCGCTTAGACCTAATTGAGCTACCCAAGCCCGAACCCAGTATTATGAATATGTCTTAGATCTGAAAATTCTCAATTTTAGACCTAATTAATATTTCCATAATCTTAATTCTTAATTAAGTAGGGTTCATAAACAAAATATGCACAATAAATCCTAGGGTTTCAGGATCTAGGGTTTTGCAGAAAGTAAGTTTTGGGTTTCTGATTAAGGACGAACACGCAGCACCCCTACACATCATAAGAACACCCCATCGAATGGGAAGAGAGGGCCTTTAAACCCTTCTTCATTCTTATGACCGGACGGCCAAGAGGAACGCCTTAATCAGGAACATTCAATACTACAAAACAGTATCAGATCTATATCATATATCTCATATATAAAGTAGATCTAATCATGGCATATTTTGCATACATCTCATGTATCAAATCATGCATATTTTTAGATCTAAATTATCTCATAATAATCTAAAAAATTAGATTTAAATTGATCTTATCAAAATAAATTCTAATCTAGACAACTTATGTAGAACTATTCTACAACTAGTCTAGACATGCATCAATCATATCTCATATGATATTTAAAATTAAATAATTTTTATTTGCTATTTTTTAGATGTTATTATAATACTTATAATATCAAAAAATAGTAAATAAATAGATCTAAAATATGATTTAATCAGATTAAATCAAAAACATGCAAGACTATTCTATAGAACTATTCTATTCTTAGAACTAGTCATGCATATCTTTCTAATCTTAGATCCAAATCATTTAATTTTAATTTTTTCTGATTTTAGATCTGATCACATCTCATGTGACATCTAAAATCAATTATTTTTAATTAAAATAAATTTAAAATTAGATCTAAATAATTTAGAACCATTGGCTCTGATACCAGTTGAAGGAAAATCCTGATTTCCCGGTCCAGGTTCGTTCAGATCTGATCAGATCAAGAGATATATTTCAAAAATTTTTCTCTTGATCCCAATCAGATCTTGATATATTTTAGATCTGATTCTTATTATTTTAATAAAATAAAATTAAAAGATAAATTAAATCAAATTTAATTTACCTGATCTGGGTAATCCTATTACCCTGTTGATGATCCTGTTTGCAGCGGAAGGTTCTGGATCTTAGCCACGCAAGCGCCTGGCCTCTACCGATATCCACTCAGGTTGGATCTAGAGATCCTCTTCTTCTCTATCATGCCTCCAAAAATTAGATCTAGATCTGATCTGGAGGATCTTCAAAACTCTTTTTGAAGATGAGCAGTCGTCCTTTGCAGCAGCGCAGCCTTCTTACTTTTGATCGCCTTTCTTTGATCTGAATCGCACCAACCAAGGTCCAAAACTCCTTTTGGATGTGGAGAGCAAGGGGAGAAGGTGGCTTTGGCATGGAGAGGGAGGGGAGAGGCATGCCTTGGGGCATGGAGAAACTATGATCTCATCATATATCTTATATTTGAGTTGGGTACAGGGTCTTATTTATAGACTAGCTGTGATCCAACTCCTCTTCTTCCCAACCAATCACAACCCTTTGTGAAATCAGATCTAAATCTGATTGGTGGGAATAAAGTCCCCTGGATTCCTCCTTAGAGGGTGCCTAAGACCAGTCAAAGTTGGTTCTTAGAAGAACTCTAATTGGAATCCAAAAAGGAGATGGAGTCCTTGTCCAACAAGGACTCCTAGGCGCCTCCAACTTGGGCACACGCCTAGGGTGGCGTGCGCCCTTCTCCTTGCCAGGTTCTGGCAGGGGGACAGGCCCCCACCAGCTCTCCAATAGGTGCATGACATGTGGTCAAAAGTCAAAGTGTCAATGGTCAACGTTTGACCAGTCAAAGGTAGACTTTTGACCAAAGTCAAAGAACAAGAAATGGCAGGTGACCAAAAATGGCAGGTAATGTCTTACAAAATAAGACAACCTATTCTGACTTGGACAACCTCTAGTTAGACCATATGAAGGCCTCTGATTGAGCACAAACTCCTTTGGCTCAGACAGGACAACTTATTTATGATAGCAAAAGAAGAACGTTAGGTTCAATCGAGTGCTAGCACGATTTTCTTGAACCTAATTGAATCTCATTCAGATCAATTGAACTAGATCAGTTCAATTGATGATCACCAGATTCAAACCCTTATTTATGTGACCCAGTTAGGTTCAGTTCTATATGGTAATGGGATATGTCATGATCTCTATCATCGACATCATCGAAACTCCTTTCGATGGATCAGAACTCTTCTGATTCGAACAGCTAGAATGATCGATCATCTAAATCATTCTAATTGCTCCCAAAATCCACCAGTGACACCTAGCAGTATATGGTGGCAACCCATCAGAGCTGAATGCAAACCTCTTGGTGCAGCTACCTGTGTGATTCAGTTCTTCTATCTTGAGCCCCGATCAGATTAGGGTTTAAGGTGAACTCGTCAAACCCTAGTCTCTGTCATATGATGTAATCATTCGATTCGAGTCCAATGTGAAAATCTAAATAGAAACTCTTTCTATTATTTCACTCTACCATGGCCATGGATTTCTGGACTTGATTCTCATGATCATCATAGGGCTACTCCTCTACCACCGAGGTAGATAGATTCCATCTTGATGCAATCCAGTTCCTACAATGAACATGTCATAGCCAACATACACCTCAGGGTTCCATATGGCTAGGAGACCGAGTAATGGTGTAGTCAAACTATAACACCCTCAAGGTGAACTGTCGATGCATCTCAGGTCAAAGAACCAGACACACTACTGCAGCATCGAGTCAGTCATTGATGAGAAGGTAGACTCCCTAATGACTACTCAAGGTGGTCATGCTCAGTGCCCTCATTCTCTAATGAGTACCTATACTCTCGCTCTGGTGTCTCCACACCGTAGACTCAAGACTCATCTACTAAAGAGAAGCGATTGTACACCAACCTTCCAGATCAATCACCATCCTCGTGATGATCCTATGGTCAGGAGCAATTTATGAGTTAATAATGATTATTCATGTCTTAAATTTTCAACTCTTGAAAATATGAATTATCATTACCATTAACTCAAAGGATGTATCACAAACACTAAATACACATATGTGATAGAAAATAACCCATTTATTGATTTTAGTCAAAATTATAATTTTGCCCCTAGAAGTGTATTACAAGTGTCAGCCAATTCTGGCTTCTAGGGCACATATATCTAACAGGCGTGTGTCCATGGATAGGGATGCCTGGAGTCCCATACTGATGGGACTCTAGGTTGCTTCTTGGATTCAAACTAGGTGACTCTCACCTATAGACTTTGACCAGTCTTAGGCACCACCTTAGGATGAATCTGTGGGTCTCTCATCTGATTGGATTAGGTGACGTCATCCCGCAAATCAGATTTAGATCTGATTGAATGAAGTAACATGATTGGTCGGGATGATGTGGCACTGCATGGTGCAGCAGGGTCTATATAAAGACCTATCTGCGCCCACCTTTCATAGATTTCTCTCCTAGCCATGCCCCAAGGCTGCTCCTCTCCCTCCTCCATTCCACCTTTTTGATCCTCTCTCTCTTCTCCACGTCTAAGAAAGTTGGACCTTCAGATTAGTGCGATTCAGGCAAGAAAAGGCTGACGAGAAAGGAAGAAGGTAGCACTGCTGTAGAGACGATAGCAGATCTTCGAAAGAAATTTCGAAGATCCTCCAAATTAGATCTAGATCTGATTTTTGGAGATGCAATATAGAAGGAGAAGATCTTCAGATCCAATCTGAGTGGATATCAGTAGAGGTCAGGCGCTTGCGTGGCTAGATCCAGAATCTCAGGGCTTTAGCACGATCATCAATGGATAATCAGATTACCTAGAATCAAGGTAAAATTAATTTAAATTTGATTTAATTTAATTTTCTTGATTACCAAATCATAACTCAGATCTGAAAATTGTCAGATCTGATTAGGATCTAAGAGAAAATATTTTTAATTATGCCTTTCGATCCAATCAGATTTGAACGAATCTGACATTAGAAAATCAGGATTTTCCTTCAGAAATATCCATCTCTAGCACTTGAGCTTATGGGTCCACATACATTTGCATGTACTAGACTTAGGATCTCACTAGCTCATTCACTTTTCCATTAAAAGATGACTTGGTCATCCTAGCATGAAGACAGGACTTATAGGTTGGAAGTGATTCATAATTATCGACTTCGAGAATTTCTTCTTGAGCTATCTTGTTTATTCTACTCTTGTTGATATGACCTAGCCTATAGTGCCAAAGGTAGACTTCAGATGCATCACTTATTCTAGGATGTTTATCGGAGGATTGAATTACATTAATAGGCTATAATAGTAAGTAAATTCTATTATTCAATTGCCCAACAAATATCGTAACACCTTGCAAAATGACATTACAAATATTTTGTTTTACTGAAAATTCATAATTGTGCATGGCCAAAAGACATATAGAAATAACTGTGAGCTTAGAAGTGGCACTCCCAAGTCTTAAAAATATAAGGAGATAGGTCATGGAAAGATGGGAGCGAGTCGAAAGAGAAATCAACTCTCCTAACAAAGTTCAGAAATTGGGCTGGCTCACCCTAAGACTGAGCCGACTAAGTTGAAAACTGGGCTGACTCAGTCTAGGACTGGATCGCCCAGGTCTCAAAGAAAAATTTAGATAGAAAGCAGTATTTTCAGGACTATAGGCATGGTACATAACTGGGTCAGCTCAGTCGCTCAATCTAGGACTGAGCCGACCCAGTTGCAAGTTAGCCGACTCAGTTTTTGTGGATTATTATTTTATGTATATGAATTTTTTGGGTTTGAAGAATTTTTCTATAAGCTTGGGCTTGACCCTTTGTAAAGTATATATACTAAAAATAGGTGAAGGTCATGAAGGCGGAGATATACTTAATAAAAGCTCTTTTCTTTCAAAAATTCTTCTTCTCTTCTTCTCTATTCCTTGAATTATTTGATCATGCTTTCATAGTAATCTCTATGAGGTTCTTTCTTATTGCTTGACTGATCAGTTATGGCCATACCGATCCATGTAGGAAGAGTGCGTATTCCCAATCATTGGTATCAGAGCAGTGTTGCATGAAAGGAACGAAGACACCTAGAGTTTACTACATCCAGAATTTATTGCATCAGGTTTTATCCTAAAACTTCTAGTTTGCTTCATGGTTGGCTCTAGATTGAGGTAGAGATTGTTTACACAGAGGAACGGTGATACAGAAATTTGGAAAGAGGATCTAGGGCTAGTTAGATCTTCTTTGAAGGATAGTTTTGCTGGTGTGTGTGATCGTGAAGGGTGTTAGGGATTTATTCTTGACTTGTTTGAAATCATGGGATCAAGTGGATTTAAGGTGGATTTTAAGAAGTTCGACGGTAAGAAAAACTTTATCCTATGGCAGTAAAGAGTAAAGAACTTGTTGGTTCAGCAGAGGATCTACAAGATCTTGATAAAAGAAAGGCCAAAAAAATAAGTGCTGAAGATTGGAAAGAGTTGGAGGAAATTACTTTTAACACAATCCGAATGTGCTTGGCCGATCAGGTTTTGCCCAAGATTTGCACAAAGACTATGGCAAAGGGGCTCTAGGAGAGACTGGAGAACACATACATGGGGAAGAACATAATCAATAAGCCGTGGTTGAAGAAATAGTTGTATAGTCTGAGGATGTTCGAAGGCGGAGATCTTATTGCACATATCCAAAGGTTCAATCAGGTGTGTTCTAAAGTGATAAGTTTGGATGTGAAGATCAACAAGGAGGATCGGGTATTGCTGCTATTATGCTCTCTCCTAGGTTCATATGATGGTCTCATAACAACTTTAATTTATGGAAAGGAGACCCTAAACTATAAAGGGGTTGTTGGTGTGCTCAGATCAAATGAGCAAAGAAAAAAGATCTATAAGGGAGACCCTAAGTCTGAGATTTGGCTGTGAATGAAAGATAGAAAAGATCAAAGAAGAAGACAAGAGGAAAATCCAAGGGTAGGTCAAAGTCTCGAGATCAGAGAAAGATGACATTGAAATGTTATAAATGTAATCAGCCTAGACACTTGAGGAGAAATTGTCCCCTTTTAAGATCAAAATAGGAAAGGCCAGTAAGAAAGATGATACAACTTTTGTGAGCAGTGGAGAAGACCTGCTAGTTGTATCAGATGGATCCACAGAGTACGATACTATATGGATATTGGATTCATCATGCTCGCACCACTATACTTCTCATCAGGAGTGGTTTGCTACCTACCAAAAGGTCGATGGTGGAAGTGTCAGCCTTGGAGATGGTCATCCATGCAAAGTAGCTGGAGTTGGCTCTATCAGGATGAGGATGTATGATGGAATCATTCGTACATTATCAAACATCAGGCATGTACTAAAGTTGAAAAAGAATTTGATCTCTTTGGGCTACTTGGAGGAGCAGGGTTATGCTTTTAGTAGCTAGGCTGGGAGTAGATGTCTGAAAATTTTTAAGAAAGCTTTGGTGGTGATGAGAGGTAGAAGATTGAGCAATAATCTTTACAAAATGGAAGGCTCAGTGGTGAATAATAGTGCAAAGGTGCTAGCAGCGGCACAGGAGGAGCAGATTTTATATCAACTATGGCACTATCGGATGGGTCATATGAGTAACCATGGGCTTACAAAACTAAGTAGAAGAGGTATGATCCTAGCCCTGAAGAAAGAGGGCATAGATCTTTGTGAGCCGTGCATCTTTAGCAAATAGCATAGGATGAAATTTTCTAGAAGTACCAAGCACAATGAGGGAGTGCTGGATTTAGTGCACTCGAATGTATGGGGACCAGCTGCTATATCAGCTAGAGGTGGGGCAAAATATTTTATCACTTTCATTGATAATTTTTTAAAGAAGGTGTGGGTTTATCTGATCAGAGAAAAATCAAAGGTGTTTGCTCGATTCAGAGCCTGGAGAGCTGAGGTAGAGAAGGAGTCAGGAAGACGGGTGAAGTGTTTGAGGTCGGACAATGAAGAACAGTACACAAGCCTGGAGTTCAGAAGGTACTGTGAGAAAAATGGCATCAAACGCTATTACACAGTGAAGATGACTCTCCAACAAAATGGTGTCGTGGAAAGGATGAATCGAACACTGACCGAGAAGGCATGGAGTTTGAGGCTGCAGACATCACTCTCAAAGTTCTTTTGGGATGATGCTCTAATTTTTTCTTATTTTCTTATAAATAAGTCCCCTCATCGTAAGCTGAATGGAGGCATTCCAGAGAGGTATGGAGTGAAAAGAAGGCGGAGCTTGGCCACCTAAAAATTTTTGGTTGCACAGCCTATGCATATATGGAGGCAATCAAGAGGAGCAAATTGGACCCAAAATCTTAAAAGATGACATTCATAGGATATCCACAAGGAGTCAAGGGGTACCTACTGTGAGACTCTCAGGCACAGAAGTCAGTGATCAGTAGGGACGTTATCTTTGATGAGAAGAGTAACTTGAGGAGGTCTGGGATAGATGGAACTAGAGAAACAATGGTGAACATTGGTGGCTAGTCAAAGAATTATGGCATGCAAGCTACATTCACTTACAGGAGTGTTTCTATTAAGGTGTGTTAGATATATGTGCCCTAGAAGCTAGAATTGACTGACACTTATTATACACTTCTAAGGGCAAAATTATAATTTTGACTATAAATAATAAAATGGATTAATTTCTATCATAATGTATATTTAGTGTCCATGATACATCCCTTGAGTTAATGGTAATGATAATTCTTATTTTCAAGAGTTGAAAATTTAAGACAAGAATTTTCATTATTAACTCATAAAATGCTCCTGACTGTAGGATCATCATAAGAATGGTGATTGATCCAAAAGATTGGTGTATAATCGCTTCTTTATAGTAGATGAGTCTTGAGTCTATGGTGTAGAGATATCGGAGTGAGAGTATAGGTATTCGTTAGAGAACGAGGGCACTGAGCGTGACCACCTCTAGCAGTCATAAGGAAGTCTATCTTCTCATCAATGACTAGCTCGAACCTATAGTAATGTGTCTAATTTTTTGATCTGAGGTGCATCGACAGTTCACCTTAAGGGTGTTATAGTTTGACTACACCATGACTCGCTCTCCTAGCCATTCAGAACCCTGAGATATATGTTGTCTACAGCATGTTCATTGTAGGAATTAGATTGCACCAAGAGGAAATCTATCTACCTCGATAGATGAGGAGCAACCCTATAATGATCATGAGAATCAAGTCAATAAGCCCATGGCCATGGCAGAGTGAAATAATAGAAAGAATTTCTATTAAGGTTTTCACATTGGACTTGAATCAAATGATTAAATCATATGACAGAAATTAAGGTTTGACGAGTTCACTTTAACCCTAATCTAATTGAGGCTCAAGATAGAAGAAATTAATCACACATGTAATTGCACCAAGAGATTCATTTTCAGTTTTGATGGGTTGCCACCTTATACTGCTAGATGTCACTAGTGGATTTTGGAAGCAATTAGAATGATTTGGATGATCGATCATTCTAGTTGTCTGAATCAGAAAAGATTCTGATCCATCGGAAGGTGTTTTGATGATGTCAATGATAGAGATCACGACATAACCCATTACCTTATAGAATTGAACCTAACTGGATCACACAAATAAGGGTTTGGATCTGAATATCATCAATTGGACTAACCCAGTTCAATTGATTTGAATTAGATCAATTAGGTTCAAGAAAATCATGCTAGCACACGATTGAGCCTAACGTTCTCCTTCTATAATCATTAAAAGTCATCTCGACTGAGCTAAATATGTTTGTGCTCACTCAAGTACCTTTACTTGATCTGACTAGAGCTTGTCCAGGTTAGAAATAAATTGTCTTAATTTATGAGATAAATTTGAGACAACACCTATTATTTTTCATCATCTGTTAATTCTTGTCTTTTGACTTTGGTCAAACATTGACCTTTGACACTTAGACATCTGCCCATGTATCATGCACCCAGAGGAGATTCATATTGGACCAGTCAACCTACTAAAACATAGGTGGACTAGGGGCACATGCCTAGGGAGGCGTGCACCCATGGATAGAGGTGCCTGGAGTCCCATACAGATGGGACTCCAGTTACTTTGGAGTTTCTACCTAGATGGTGCCAAAGATTAAACTTTAACCAGTCTTAGGCACCATCTAAGGATGATTTAGAGGGATTTTTATCTGATTAGATTTAGTGATGTCATCCCACCAATCAGATTTAGATCTGATTGCATGAAGCGACATGATTGGTCGGGATGATGTGGCACTGCATGGCGCAACAAGGTCTATAAAAACCCTGTCTGCACCTAGCTTTTAAGAAGCTCTCCCATAGCCCATGCCACAAGGCTACCCCTCTCCCTCCTCCATTCCATCTTCAGGTCCCCTCTCTCCTCTCCATGCCTAAGGGGATTTGGGCTCTAGTTTGGTGCAATCCAGGCAAGAGAAAGATGATGAGAAAGGAAGAAGGCAACACTACTGCAAGAGACGATATCCGATCTTCAAAAGGAGTTTTGAAGGTCCTCCAAATCAGATCCAGATCTAAAATTTGGAGAAGTAATAAAGAAGGAGAAGATCTCTAGATCTAGCTTGAGTGAATATTGGTAGAGGCCCGGCACTTGCGTGGCTAGATCCAGAACCTCAATTAATCAGCAGGATCATCACAGAGTAATCTGATTACTCAATAACAAGATATAAATTAAATCTATTTTAATTTATTTTTATTAGATCCATTAAATTAAATCTAAAATATTTTAGATCTAATCTAGATTCAAAAAAAAAAATTCTTGAAATATCTTTATTGATCCAATCAGATCTGAACGAACCTGATCCAAAAAACTAGATTTTTCCTTCAACTAGTATCAGAGCCAGGTTGCCATAAATTATTTAGAGCTAATTTAAATTTATTTTTAATCTAATAATTAGGTAATTTTAGATATCACATGAGATGTGATTAGATCTAAAATCAAAAAAATTAAAATTAAATAATTTAGATCTAAGTTCTATAAGATGCATAACTAGTTGTAAAATAGAATTATTCTATGTATAATCTTACATGATCATAATTTAATTTAATTAAGTTATAATTTTAGATCTATTTATTTACTATTTTTTTATATTATAAATATTATAATAAGATCTAAAAAATAAAAAATAAGATTATTTAATTTTTAGATCATATGAGATATGATGAATGCATGTTTAGACTAGTTGTAGAATAGTTCTACATAATTATCTAGAATAGAATTTATTTTGATATGATCAATTTAAATCTGATTTTTCAAAAATTTATGAGATAATTTAGATCTAAAAATATGCATGATATGATACATGAGATGTATGCAAAACATGTTTATAGTTAGATCAATTTTTATATATGAGATATATGATGTAGATCTAACTAGTTTTATAGTTTTTATATTTATGATTAAGGCATTTCCCTTGGCCGTCCGATCATAAGAATAAAGTAGGATTTAAATGCCCTCTCTATCTATTCGATGGGGTATTTTTATGATGTGTAGGGATACTGTGCATTCGTTCTTAATAAAAAATCAAGAACTTATTTTCTGCAAAATCCTAGATCTTAAAATCCTAGGATTTTATTTACATATTTTATTTGTGAACCCTAAAATTAATTAAGAATTAAGATAATAAAATATATATTAGGTCTAAAATTAAAAATTTTAGATCTAAGATATATTCATAAAATTGGGTTTGGGCTTGGGTAGCTCAATTAGATCTAAGCGATTGATCAAACCAAATCAATAGTTGGTTAGATGGGATCAACAGTGCTTAAATTGACCAGCCTAATAAGACTATGTCTGGGTCAAGATTGAGTCACGTGAGTGATCGATCAAGCTAAGATCTAATTAGACTCAGTGGGTTAGAGTCTGGATTGTAGGCTAATCTAATTGGTTCTGGCTCAATAATTTGGTGTCTAAGGTAAGTTTGGTAGATATGACCAACTAATTTTTAATTGAAAGCTACTCGACTCGAATGCATTCTTGTCGAGTTAATGACACATTCCTTCCATCGATATCACTTACCTGACCATATTTGTTGGCTTAGTTCTGATCTAAGGTGGCCAATAATTCAAGCTAACCCATGTCACTAGGTTAGTCATAATGGTTATGACTATGTCAAGTCTAGTTTAATGAGACCTAAATCAAATCTTCCTAAGAAAAGATTAAGTCTAAGGTCTTCCACCATTGTAGATGTGTCGGCCCTTTCCGGGGTTGATTATTCTCGACTTGTTACAGTGGTTTAGTTGCACCAAAAAGATGCAACCATATCTATTAGGCATTGGATGCTATGGGCTAGAGGATGGATTGGGCTCAATATTCTGAATATGGTGAGAGACTCAATTAGAAATCCAATCTGTGCAAATGATGGGTCTGACTTAACTAAGAAGTGGATCAATATTTTGGGCATAGTGAGATTCATGAATTAGAGACCAAGTTTGGATGCACCATGATTAGAGAATCATTGAACAAGAGTTGTTCGCTCATTGGCTAACCCATCACCAATAACTATTAGGTGAGGTGATGAGTCAGTTGGTGGGACCACACCACCCACTAGAAATCATTAATCATAGAGATTTTTGCATCTCTACAAAGAAAGTTTAGGGATTTGAGAAAATAGTGGAAGCTAATTTATTTACAAATAAAACCTTTAAATAAATTGGTCAAGTCTTAGTTACAATATCTAACTAGAAACTTTGACTCTCTATAGGAAAATGTCTGCATCCTACCCTCTAGCACGTATCCTGGACACCCATAGACTGATCGGATCTAATTACAAGGATTGACTTTGAAACATTAAAATCATTTTGGATTTTCAAAAGTTAATTCATGTATTGGACCAGGACTCTCCCACCTTACTAGCTCGTCCATCCGCTGAATAGAGAGCGTCTCTTGACAAGTGGACGGATGAAGATAATAAGATCAGATATTACATGTTAGGCTCGATGTCTGATGAACTTCAGTGCCAACATGAAGATATCATAATTGCCCACCAAATATTGGCTCACCTACAAGAGATGTTTGATGAACAGAGTCGCACAGCCAAGTATCAAGTCACTAAATAACTATTCAAGACTAAAATGCATGATGGGCAGTCAGTCCAAGATCATTATCTATTGATGATCAAGGATTTGAAAGAGCTTGAGAAGCTCAAAGTGAAGTTGGACCTAGATCTACAGAATGATATAATTCTGCAATCTTTGACTAATGCATATGGATAGTTCATCATAAACTACTATATGCATAAACTTCAAAATTCTCTGGCCAAACTTATGAACATGCTGGTTACTGCTGAGCTTTTCACGAAAAGCTTTAAAGACTTAATTCTTGCTATGGAATGGACTTAATCTAAGACAAAGTATTTTGGAAAGAAGAAGAAATCTGTGAAAAGGCAGAAGGTGGAAGGAGGAAAGAAGAAAAAGGCAGAGCTTAAGAAGAAGGTTGTTGACAAAGAAAAATATTTTCACTGCAACAATGATGGCCACTGAAAGTAGAGCTGCCCTATTTACCTGGCCACCCTGAAGAATAAGAAGGAAAAAGATCCTTCTGGAGGTATGCTCATTATTAAGTCTAACCTTACGATTTCTTCTGCATCCAGTTGGGTGCTTGACTTTGGTTCTAATGCTCATTTGTGCACTTCCATGTAGGGTCTTGAGGATAGCAGGAGGCTGAGGGATGGTGACATGATCCTATACATCGAAAATAGACCAAGAGTTGCTGCTATGGCCATGGAAACATATCCTCTTCGACTACCATCTAGTTTAGACTTAGTATTAAAAGATTGTTATTATGTACCTGCAGAAAGCAGGAATTTGATTTCTATTTTATGTCTAGCACTAGAAGGCTATGTAATTAGTTTTCTTAAGGACCATTGTAACATTCTTTATGAAAGAAATAAAATTATAAGTGGTTTTCTTATTAACGGTCTTTACCAATTACATATTAATGTATCTATTTTTAATATCGAGCAAAATGTGAATGCCATGAAATGACCTAGGGATAGTCCAAATGATAGATATCTATGGCACCTAAGACTAGGTCATATAGCAGAAGATAGGATTAAAAATTGAAAAAAATTAGGCTATTTAGTCCATTGACTTTCGAGTCATATCCAATTTGTGAATCTTATCTTCATGGCAAAATGATTAAGCTTCCTTTTGTAGAACATGGAGAAAGGGCCACAGATCTTCTTGTCCTAGTACATACTGATGTGTGTGGCCCATTTGACGGGTCAGCTAGAGATAACTTTATCTACTTCATAATCTTTATTGATGATTTATCTAGGTATGGGTATGTGTATCTTATGAGACACAAGTCTGAAGCTTTTGAAAAATTTAAGAAATTCAGACATGAAGTAGAAAAGCAAACTAGAAAATCCATTAAGATTCTTTGATCAGATCGAGGAGGTAAATACCTTAGTGAAAAATTCCTGGACTATCTCAAGAAAAATGGCATAGTCTCTTAATGGACTCTACCTGAAATATCTCAACTCAATGGAGTTTCAGAATGAAGGAATCGGACCCTATTAGATATGATCCGATCCATAATAAGCTTTACAGACCTTCCTGACTTTCTTTGGGGACACAGTTTGTTAACTGCAATATACTTACTGAATATGGTTCCTTCTAAAATCGTTCCTATCACACCGTATGAGATATGGCATGGTAAGAAAGCAGGTCTGAGTCATCTCAGAATTTGGGGTTGTCTGACTCATGTCAAAAGACAACAAACGGACAAGTTAGACTTTAGATCCTTTAGAGCTCGATTTATAGGATATCCTAAAGAGTCATTAGGTTATTATTTCTACATTTCAGAAGATCACAATGTGATTGTGAGTCGACATGCCATCTTTCATGAAAAATAGTTTATTCAAGATAGCGGCATTGAAAAGCAGATTAAGCTTGAGGAGAAAGTCTCACAAGAGCAACGAGCTAAGGACCAAATGGAACCAAATCAGATTGAGCCAATACAATCTCTACCTCTTCCACCTCGTAGATCGAAAAGGATTTTTCATCCCCCCTGAGGTACTAAGGTACTATTTTAGAGGAAATAAAAAAAATATTCCTCATAGGTAATGGGGTTCATGGTGATGATCCCAAAATCTATAATGAGACGATATCGGATATCGACTCCGAGAAATGGTTAAAGGTAATGAAGTCAGAAATTGACTCGATGCACTCAAACTAAGTCTCAACCTTGGTAGATCCACCAGAAGGTATAATACCTATTGGATGTAAATGGATCTACAAGAGAAAGATTGGTGCAGATGGAAATGTAGAGACATTCAAAGCTATATTAGTAGCAAAAGGTTATAGTCATGTGAAGGCATTGACTATCAAGATACCTTTTCGCTAGTAGCTATGCTAAAATTCATCCGCACATTGCTTGCTATTGCAGCCTATTTCAATTATGAAATATGGCAAATGGATGTGAAAATGGCATTCTTAAATGGATATCTTGAGGAAGATATCTATATGGAATAGCCACTAGGTTTCACATCCAGTGATGCCGATCACAAGGTATGCAAGTTGCAAAGGTCCATATATGGACTTAAGCAAGCATCTCGAAGTTGGAATACTTATTTTAATGATGTGATCAAATTGTTTGGTTTCATAAAAAATGAGGAGAAGTTATGTGTCTTCAGAAAGGTCAGTGGGAGCGCTGTTGTCTTCCTCGTATTATACGTGGATGATATCCTCCTTATTGGGAATGATATTCCTATGTTGACCATAGTTAAAATATGGTTATCCAAAGAATTCTCCATGAAAGACCTAGGAGAAGTATCCTTTATTCTAGAAATTAAGGTCTATAGAAATAGACCGAATAGGATGCTAGGACTTTTACAGAAGATGTACATAGAGGAAGTACTAAAGAGGTTTAGCATGGAAAACTCTAAGAGGGGTTTGGTATCCTTCAGACATGACATTCATCTTTTCAAGAAGATGTGCCCTAGCACACCTGAGGAGATAGAACACATGAGCAAGATCCCTTATGCTTCAACAATAGGGAGCCTCATGTATGCCATATTATGTACGCGACCTGATATAGCCCATGCTATGAGTGTCACGAGCAGATATTAGTTGAATCCAAGTGAAGAACACTGGACTTCTGTAAAATATATCCTTAAGTACTTAAGAAGAACTAAGGATATATTATTGGTTTTTGATAATGGAGAACTCCAAGTCCAAGGATATACAGACTCAAATTTTATGTCCGATGTAGATGATCGAAAGTTGACATCTGGGAGTCTGTTTGTGTGTAATGGTGGTGCTGTCAGTTGGAAGAGTTTAAAGCGGACAGTGATAGCAGATTCCACCATAGAAGCAGAATACATCGCTGCATTAGAAGCTGCGAAGGAGGCATTCTGGTATAAGAAGTTTGCCACAGAGATTAGAGTAATGCCATCAGATGCCATTCCTCTGTACTATGATAACAATGGCACCATAACCCTTGCTAAGGAGTCGAGGTCTCATCAGAAATCTAAGCACATCGAGCGGCGATACCACCTCATCCATGATTACCACGAGAAGGGTTACGTCGAGGTCAAGAGAGTCGACTCCGTAGATAATGCGGTGGACCCACTCACAAAGTCATTGGGCCAGCAGAAGATCGAAGCCTACCTTAAGAAGATGGGACTTAGATTTATCGTCAATTGGCTTTAGATCAAGTGGGAGTTTGTTAGATATGTGTGCCCTAGAAATCAGAATTGGCTGACACTTATTATACACTTCTAAGGGCAAAATTATAATTTTGATGATAAATAATAAAATGGATTAATTTCTATCACAATGTGTATTTAGTATCTGTGATACATCCTTAAGTTAATGGTAATGATAATTCTTATTTTCAAGAGTTGAAAATTTAAGATAAGAATTTTCATTATTAACTCATAAAATACTCCTGAACGTAGGATCATCATGAGGATGGTGATTGATCCAGAAGGTTGGTATACAATCGCTTCTTTATAGTAGATGAGCCTTGAGTCTATGGTGTAGAGACACCAAAGCGAGAGCACAGGTACTCATTAGAGAATGATGGCACTAAGCGTGACCACCTCGAGCAATCATAAGAAAGTCTACCTTCTCGTCAATGACTAGCTCGAAGCTGCAGTAGTGTGTCTGGTTCTTTGACTTGAGGTGCATTGATAATTCACCTTGAGGGTGTTATAGTTTTACTACACCATGACTCGGTCTCCTACCCATTTGAAATCCTAAGGTATATATTGGCTATAGCATGTTCATTGTAGGAATTGGATTGTACCAAGAGAAAATCTATTTACCTCAAAAGATGAGAAGTAGTCCAATGATAATCGTGAGAATCAAGTGCATAAGCTCATGGCCATGGTAGAGTAAAATAATAGAAAGAGTTTCCATTAAGATTTTCACATCAAACTTGAATCAAATGATTAAATCATATGACAGATTTTAGGATTTGACGAGTTCACCTTAACCCAAATTTGATCGGGGCTCAAGATAGAAGAAATTAATCACACATATAACTGCACCAAGAGGTTCATTTTTAGTTTTGATGGGTTGCCACCATATACTGCTAGGTGTCACTGATGGATTTTGGGAGCAATTAGAATGATTTGGATGATCGATCATTCTAATCGATCATTCTAGTTGTCTGAATCAAAAAAAGTTCTGATCCATCGAAAGGTGTTTTGATTATGTCAATGATAGAGATCGTGACATATCCCATTACCATACAGAATTGAATCTAACTGGGTCACACAAATAAGGATTTGGATCTGAATATTATCAATTGGACTAACCTAGTTCAATTGATTTGAATTAGATTCAACTAGGTTCAAGAAAATCATGCTAGCACACGATTGAGCCTAACGTTCTTCTTCTATAATCATTAAAAGTCATCTCGACCGAGCCAAATATATTTGTGCTCACTTAGGTACCTTTACTTAATCTGACTGAAGCTTGTCCAGATTAGAAAAGGGTTGTCTTAATTTATGAGATAAATTTGAGACAATACCTACCATTTTTCATCACCTGCTAATTCTTGTCTTTTGACTTTGGTCAAACCTTGACCTTTGACACTTAGACATCTGTCCATGTGTCGTGCACCCATAGGAGATTCATATTGGACCAGTCAACCTACTAAAAAGTAGGTGGACCAAGTGCGCATGCCTAGGGAGGCATGCACCCATGGATAGAGGTGCCTGAGTCCCATACAGATGGGACTCCAGTTACTTCGGGGTTTCTACCTAGGTGACACCAAAGATTAAACTTTGACTAGTCTTAGGCACCATCTAAGGATGATTTAGAGAGATGCTCTCTGTTCAACAGATGGACGGGCTGGTAATGTGGGAGGGTCCTGATCCAAAACATGGGTTAACTTCTCGAAACCCAAAACAATTTTGTAGTTCCTGAGCCAATCTTTATAATTGGGTCCAGTCAGTCTATGTGTGTCCAGGATACGTGCCAATGGATTTGACGCAGACATATTCCTGTAGAGAGTCAAAGATTCTAGTTAGATACTGTAATTTTGACTTGACCAATTTATTTAGGGATTTTATTTTTAAACAAATTAGCTCCCACTATTTTCTCGGATCCCTACACTCCCTCTGTAGAGATGCGAAAATCTCCACGATTAATGATTTCTAGTGGGTGGTGCGGTCTCACCAACTTACTCATCACCTCACCTAACAGTTATTGGTGATGGGTTAGCCAATGAGTGAACAACTCTTGTTCAATGATTCTCTAATCATGGTGCACCCAAACTTGGTCTCTAATTCATGAATCTCACCGTATCCGAAATATTGATCCACTCCTTAGTTAAGTCAGACCCACCATTTGCATAGACTGGGTTCCTAATTGAGTCTCTCACCGTATCCAAAATATTGAGCTCAACTCATCCTCCAGCCCATAGCATCCAATGCCTAATAGACATGGTTGCATCTTCCCGGTGCAACTGAGCCACTGTATCCAGCCGAGAACAATCAACCCCGGGAAGGGCCCGCACATCTACAATGGTGGAAGACCTCAGACTTAATCTTTTCTTAGGGAGAATTGATTCAGGTCTCATTAAACTAGACTTGGCTTAGTCATAACAATTATGACTAACCTAGTGGCATGGGTTAGCTCGGATTATTGACCACCTCAGATCAGAACTGTGTCAACAGATATGGCCAGGTAAGTGAGACCGGTGGAAGGAATATGCCATTAACTCGTACAAGAATGCATTCAGGTCGAGTAGCTTCCAATTAAAAACCAGTCGGTCGTCTATGCCAAACTTACCTTAGACACCAAATTGTTGAGTCAGAACCAATTGGGTTAGCCTACAATCCAGACTCTAACCTCTGAGCCTAATTAGGTCTTGCTTGATCGTGACTCGATCTTGACCCAGACTTTAATCCTATTAGGCTGGTCAATTTTAAGCATTGTTGATCCCATCTAACCAACTCTTGATTCGGTTTGATCAACCGCTTAGACCTAATTGAGCTACCCAAGCCCGAACCCAGTATTATGAATATGTCTTAGATCTAAAATTCTCAATTTTAGACCTATTAATATTTCATAAACTTAATTCTTAATTAAGTAGGGTTCATAAATAAAATATGCACAATAAATCCTAGGGTTTCAGGATCTAGGGTTTTGCAGAAAGTAAGTTTTGGGTTTCTGATTAAGGACGAACACGCAGCACCCCTACACATCATAAGAACACCCCATCGAATGGAAAGAGAGGGCCTTTAAACCCTTCTTCGTTCTTATGACCGGACGGCCAAGAGGAACGCCTTAATCAGGAACATTCAATACTACAAAACAATATCAGATCTATATCATATATCTCATATATAAAGTAGATCTAATCATGGCATATTTTGCATACATCTCATGTATCAAATCATGCATATTTTTAGATCTAAATTATCTCATAATAATCTAAAAAATTAGATTTAAATTGATCTTATCAAAATAAATTCTAATCTAGACAATTATGTAGAACTATTCTACAACTAGTCTAGACATGCATCAATCATATCTCATATGATATTCAAAAATTAAATAATTTTTATTTGCTATTTTTCAGATGTTATTATAACACTTATAATATCAAAAAATAGTAAATAAAAAGATCTAAAATATGATTTAATCAGATTAAATCAAAAATATGCAAGAATATTCTATATAACTATTCTATTCTAGAACTAGTCATGCATATCTTCTAATCTTAGATCCAAATTATTTAATTTTAATTTTTTCTAATTTTAGATCTGATCACATCTCAGGTGACATTTGAAATCAATTATTTTCTAATTAAAATAAATTTAAAATCAGATCTAAATAATTTTAGAACCATGGCTCTGATACCAGTTGAAGGGAAATCCTAATTTTTCGGTGCAGGTTCGTTCAGATCTGATCAGATCAAGAAATATATTTCAAAAATTTTTCTCTTGATCCCAATTAGATTTTGATATGTTTTAGATCAGATTCTTATTATTTTAATAAAATAAAATTAAAAAATAAATTAAATCAAATTTAATTTACCTGATCTGGGTAATCTTATTACCTTGTTGATGATCCTGTTTGCAGCGGAAGGTTCTGGATCTTAGCCATGCAAGCGCCTGGCCTCTACCAGTATCCACTCAGGTTGGATCTGGAGATCCTCTTCTTCTCTATCACGCCTCTAAAAATCAGATCTGAATCTGATCTGGAGGATCTTCAAAACTCTTTTGAAGATGAGCAGTCGTCCTTTGCAGCAGCGCAGCCTTCTTATTTTTTGATCGCCTTTCTTTGATCTGAATCGCACCAACCAAGGTCCAAAACTCCTTTTGGACGTGGAGAGCAAGGGGAGAAGAGACTATGGCATGGAGAAGGAGGGGAGAGGTAGCCTTGGGGCGTGGAGAAACTATGATCTCATCATCTCACTTTTTTGAGTTGGGTACAGGGTCTTATTTATAGACTAGCTGTGATCCAACTCCTCTTCTTCCCAACCAATCACAACCCTTTGTGAAATTAGATCTAAATCTGATTGGTGGGAATAGAGACCCCTGGATTCCTTCTTAGAGGGCGCCTAAGACCAGTCAAAGTTGGTTCTTAGAAGAACTCTAATTGGAATCCAAAAAGGAGATGGAGTCCTTGTCCAACAAGGACTCCTAGGCGCCTCCAACTTGGGCACATGCCTAGGGTGGCGTGCGCCCTTTTCCTTGCCAGGTTCTGGTAGGGGGACAGGCCCCCACCAGCCTCCAATAGGTGCATGACATGTGGTCAAAAGTCAAAGTATCAATGGTCAACGTTTGACCAGTCAAAGGTAGACTTTTGACCAAAGTCAAAGAACAAGAAATGGCAGGTGACCAAAAATGGCAGGTAGTGTCTTACAAATAAGACAACCTTTTCTGACTTGAACAACCTCCTGTCAGACTATATGAAGGCCTCTATTTGAGCACAAACTCCTTTGGCTCAGACAGGATAACTTATTTATGATAGCAAAAGAAGAACGTTAGGTTCAATCGAGTGCTAGCACGATTTCCTTGAACCTAATTGAATCTCATTCAGATCAATTGAACTAGATCAGTTCAATTGATGATCACCAGATTCAAACCCTTGTTTGTGTGACCCAGTTAGGTTCAGTTCTATATGGTAATGGGATATATCATGATCTCTATCATCGACATCATCGAAACTCCTTTCGATGGATCAGAACTCTTCTGATTCGAACAGCTAGAATGATCGATCATCTAAATCATTCTAATTGCTCCCAAAATCCACCAGTGATACCTAGCAGTATATGGTGGCAACCCATCAGAGCTGAATGTGAACCTCTTGGTGCAGCTACCTATGTGATTCAGTTCTTCTATCTTAGGCTCCGATCAGATTAGGGTTATGGTGAACTCGTCAAACCCTAGTCTCTGTCATATGATGTAATCATTCGATTCAAGTCCAATGTGAAAATCTAAATAGAAACTCTTTCTATTATTTCACTCTACCATGGCCATGGATTTTTGGACTTGATTCTCATGATCATCATAGGGCTACTCCTCTACCACCGAGGTAGATAGATTCCATCTTGATGCAATCCAGTTCCTACAATGAACATGTCATAGCCAACATACACCTCAGGGTTCCATATGGCTAGGAGATCGAGTAATGGTGTAGTCAAACTATAACACCCTCAAGGTGAACTGCCGATGCATCTCAGGTCAAAGAACCAGACACACTACTGCAGCATCGAGTCAGTCATTGACGAGAAGGTAGACTCCCTAATGACTACTCGAGGTGGTCACGCTCAGTGCCCTCGTTCTCTAACGAGTACCTGTACTCTCACTCTGGTGTCTCCACACCGTAGACTCAAGACTCATCTACTAAAGAGAAGCGATTGTACACCAACCTTCTGGATCAATCACTATCCTCGTGATGATCCTATGGTCAGGAGCAATTTATGAGTTAATAATGATTATTCATGTCTTAAATTTTCAACTCTTGAAAATATGAATTATCATTACCATTAACTCAAAGGATGTATCACAGACACTAAATACACATATGTGATAGAAAATAACCCATTTATTGATTTTAGTCAAAATTATAATTTTGCCCCTAGAAGTGTATTACAAGTGTCAGCCAATTTTGGCTTCTAGGGCACATATATCTAACACTCCATGCATAAGGAGTTGGGTGATTCAGCCATCAAGCATTGATGACTGCTGCTATGAAGATCGAGTCTAGAAAATCCTGATCGAAAGATGGACATGCTGCTGTCGTAGATTAGATCGAAGGTGCATTAAGTTGATTCCAGATCTAACATTAGAGATCAGATCTAGATGGAGGAGATTTTTTGATCTAATCTGAGTGGATATCGATAGAGATCGAGCACATGCGTGGCTCAATCAAAATCTCAAATCAGTCATCAGATTATTATAATGGATAAATGATTTATCCGATCAAATGATAATTATTATCATTATTTTTATTTTTATTTTTTTTTCTATTTTTAAATTAATCTAATCAAATTTAAGAACTCTCAGATCTAATCGGATCATAGAAAAAATTTTAAAATATTTTACTATAAATTTGATCAGATCAGATCGATCCTACGATAGAAAAAATCTAGTTTTTCTTTCACTTTATTCTCCTCTTTGACTAAGACAGCTCCAATGGCCATGGAAGATACTGTCGGATATAAGAATAACTCTTCATCGGGCTCAGACTTGGTAAGGAGGGGAGGTGAGCTGAGGTAGCTCTTCAACTCTTCAAATGCTTGCTGACACTTAGAGATCCAACAAAAGTTCTTTGATTATTTGAGCCCTTGAAGGAAGGGTGTGCAGTGCTCCACCGACCTTGAAATAAATTAATTCAAAGCCATAATCTTTTTTATCGAGCATTGAACCTTTTTTATTATCCTGAAAATGGTCATCTCTTGGATAGCTCGGATCTTCTCTGATTTTTTTCTTATGTATGCGCCTTGACACCATGAATTCTAAGAACTTTTCTGAGGTCACTCTAAAAGCACATTTAGTTGGGTTCAGCTTTATCTTGTACTTTTAAAGAGTATTAAATGTCTCCTTCAGGTCAATGATGCGGTTCCTTGAAGATCGACTTTTAATAAGCATATCATCCACGTAAACCTCCATGTTGCGGCCGATCTATTCTTTGAAGATTTTATTCATCAGGCATTGATAAGTTACACTGCATTTTGAGTTTGAATGGCATGACCTTATAACAATAAAAATTTTGGTCAGTAATAAAAGTAGTTTGCTCCTCATCTTCAGATGCCATCCATATTTGGTTATAACTAGAGAAGACATCTATGAAAGTGAGGAGCTTATAACCTAAGATTGCATCCACCAGTTGGTCAATTGTAGATAGAGGGTAGCTAGTTTTTGGACAAGCTTTATTTAGATTAGTAAAATCTATGCACATCCTGTACTTGCCATTTGCCTTCTTCACAATAACTACATTGGCAATCCAATCTAGGTAGGATACATCTCGGATGAATTTGGCTTTGAGGAGCTTGTCTACCTCATCCACGATCACCTTCTATCACTCTGATGCAAAGCTTTGCTATTTTTGCTTCACAAGTTGATGCTTGTGGTCTACACCCAGACGATATTCTATTACCTCTGCATCTATCCCAAGCATATCTATGAGAACCCAAGCAAAATATCAGCATTCCTTTGTAGAAAGGTGACAAGTTGCTTTTTAATCTCTTCTTTCAAATTTTAGCCGATCTGAACAACGTGGTCCTCATTTTCATCATACAATAAAACTATAACAAGATTGTCAATTGTTTTTCCCTACTCAGTCAAATCATCACGAATGTCAAGCCTATCCACTAGACAAAGTTTGGGCTACCTTCCTCTTTGCAAAGCATTGGTATAACAATGACATGCTAGGACTAGATCTTTTCTAACTTCTCTGACTCCATATTCTGTTGGAAACTTCATCTTCAAGTAATATGTCGATACCATAGCTCAAAGTGTATTCAATCCGAATCATCCAAGAATAGCATTATAGGCAGAAGAAGCCTTCACCACCAAAAAAATCGATCTGAGTTTTGGATTGCTTTGGATAGCGGCTTGACACGACTGGTAGAGTGATTAATCCTTCAACCAAAATAGTGTCACCGATAAACCTCACTAATGGAGAGCTTAGTAGCCCCATATGACTATCAGGTATAGACATTTTAGAGAAAGCATCATAAAATAAGACATCAGTAGAACTTTCATAATCTACCAAGACACGATGTACATCATAATTCATAATATTTAAAGAAATTACAACCATGTCATCATGCAAAAATTAAACCCCTTATGCATCTTCTTCAATGAAAGTGGTGGATTTTTTTAGTCCTCCACTTCTTTGCTAACTCTATCGATCCACTGGCCTCCTCCTGTCGATGTCCTCCAATAATTGTATTGATGATTCTAAGTGGAGGCCGATCTTCTTGGGACTCTTACCATTGAGATGGCTTTAGCTGCAGAAGAGCTCTTAGCTGATCCTTCCTTCTTTTAGGCTAATATCATAGAAATCGATCTACTCAACCTTACCTGATCAGCTCCTTAATTTCATCTTGGAGCTAAATGTATTCCTTAGTATCATGACCATGGCCATGATAGTACAGACAACACTTATTTGGATAATGCTTGCTTGGATGAGACCGCATCTTGTCTGGTCTTGGTAGATGCTCCTTAATTTCTATCAAAACTTAAGTTTTTGGAATATTCAAGAAAAAATAGTTGTAGAATCTTCTAGGAGGGATGCTTCACTGCATCCTTCTATCCAGGCTTCTCGACTGATGAGTTCGAGGTGGAGTTCAAGCTCGTTTGCATTCAAAAGGGGTTCTAAAACATGGTTGAGCTTTGCTTGACTTCTCCACAGGTGTGGGCTTGTTGGATTCTCCTACCTGCTGCTCACCAACGGCTTCAGCATCCAGAAGCTTAAAAGCTTCCTCGGCTTGGGCATAACCATCTACTCAAGCTTGCATGTTGGTAAAGTTCTGGGGCTACTTCTTCTCATGAGAAGAGGAGATCATTCTTCAGAAGGCCATCCTTTAGAGCAACTATAGCAATAGACTGATCCAAATTTTAGACCTTCAAAGCAGTAGTGTTAAAGTGGCTGATATAGGCTTAGATAGACTCTCCCTCCTTTTGCTTGATATTAATGAGGAAATCCGAGCCTCGCTTGTGATGCCAGCTGCTGATGAAATTAGTAATAAACTAATGGCTCAACTGATCAAAGAAATAACTGGTACTCAGTTTAAGGATCGAGTACTTATTTCTTGTTGCGTCCTTTAGGATGGATAGAAAAGCTTGGCATAAAATGGCATCCGGTGTGCCATAGAGCAGCATCATGGTTGGAAAGTCTTCAAGATGGTCGACTGGATCTGAAGTCCTATAATAACTTTCAAATTAAGGGAGTTTGAAGCTCGACGGGATGGGCTCCTATATGATATAGGTAGTAAAAGATAGATCAGTGTAGATATCATCATGCCAAATAGCAGATGTATGGCAAAGCTCCTCAATTCATCGGCTCATCTTCTGAAGCTTCTGATCAAGGGCATCATCTCGATCTTGAATCTCAAAGTGTGACAGACTTGATGAGGGTAGAAACTTTTTGGAGGTGGAATCATGCTCAAAGCAGGAGCTCTCTGCTCTCTGATTTTTCTTTCCATGGTTCTCTGATTGGCTTCTCTAAGTACACCTTCCCTATGCCAGACTTGATGTTTCAGTGATGGTTTTTTCGGCAGTGCTGGTGTCGAAGCTTGTAGCATGGCTTGCATAGCCTCTGTGAGGCTCCTCATCTGCTATACCAAGAGATTAAACTAATTCACATCCACTATAGCTACCAACTAAGAAGGTTAGGGGTCAAGCGATGGGGCCAGAATAGGTTGATCGGCTGGTTCCAGGTTGGATCGAGTGATGGTAGTGATGGAGCTTCGAGAATAGGCTCTTTTCGAGGGCATTTTGTTAGAATAGAGGAATAAGAAGATTAGTCGACTGGGTACTCCTTTTAGAATAAGGGTTCACTGTCCTTCCCTCTAGCACCAATCCTATAGGTGCAAAAAATGGATAGCCGTTGGAGTTCGTTGGAAGTGGGAATCGGAGCCTCGTCGATGAACCTGCAAGACAAAGTCCTAACTGGAGTTGGCTCTATTGTAGAAAGCCTTGATCTTTAGCATGGACTTGAGGAGATCCACGACGTTCTTTGATGGTAGCAAACCATCAATCAACCTCCTGGATCTATGATGGGATGCCTTCCTCCTAGGGCTTTAGGGAGGCACCCTCCTTCTCTAGGGCTTCTTTAAGAACCCTAGGGAGGCAACACTAGAGAGAAGAGAGAAGAGAGATTGAGAAAGAAAAGATCTGTATTCCAATCCATATTATGAATTTCTAATACAATCTATATATTAATACATAGCTATTAGGCCCGACCAAAAACTTCCTTGGCTAATCCAATACATGAAAGCACTCACCGAGCCCATGTACATTTATGTCTCCCATACTCTCATCCCCGGGATCTAAATTCAATCCATACATGTGTTAGCCATCCTTAATACCTTATTGGACTAGGCCTTAAGACCCCTTGGATTAATCCCAATCTAAGACCAAATAGAAAATCCATCCTGTTCTATACGCCATCGTTGAGCCAGCTCTATCAGTAGCTTAGTTGGCTCAACTGCATCTCGTCCAAATTGTATCTTCTCTCTATCATAGATAGCCAACTTGATCTCAGCCTGAGCTAGCTCAACTATATATTTGAGCCAGCCCGCCTGTGTGTCAGCCCCTTATCTTGGCTGATTCTTCTCCTAGCTTTGGTCCTTTGCTCCATTTTATGTCCCAGATCTCCAGAGCATCTACCAAGCCTCCTCAAGATCCTCACACCTGAACTTTAAGTCTGTGTAGGGCTACACGTTGCCTTCACCCTAGGATAGCTCCTATCCTAGCCCTAGGACTCACACCCATCCTAGTCTTTCAGAGCCAACACCCTGACTCCTTCTATGGCCTCCCAAGACTTTGGAGCACCACACCAAATCCTACAGACTCAAGTGCAAACCCTCCGATAGTCAAGTTAGCTTTCTGACCAATAAGAATGGAGTACATAGAAGATTAGAATGAAAAAAAGAGCTTAGAGAAAAAGACGTATCTAGAGGATCTTATTTATAAATGGTGTCTATAACAGATTGATAGTGACAGCCATAATAGAATGTCAGTAGACCGTTCAGACTACTCAAAGTTTGTTATGAAGAGTGGGCTATTATTTATCACAACTTGCAAGCCATTGGATATTATTTGCTGAAGTTCGTACAAAGGGTCAGATGTTTTTGAGCTTGGTCGTGAGCCATTCATACTGAGATTAAGTTGTTGGAGCTTACAATCGGACTGACCGAGCTTGGAGGTTGGTATTTAAGTCGATTGTTATGAGTTGGTAAGTTAGGCTTAGGATCTGAATCTCAGTAGGACTGTTCCAACTGCTTTTGAAAGCTTCGCCATCTTTAAAGTCGGATGATGGCGAACACTAGTGCTTTGATCCGGAGGAATGAAGGTTGGAAAGGAGTGGTGGGTCCTCCAATTAAGACCATGACCAAGTTGCTTTGATGAAGTTTAGCCAGTGCCCAAGGTTGGCCTAAAATCAAGATGGAAGAGTACTGAGGTTCAATGCTTATGAAGCAGTTATTGCCTATTCTAGATTGAAGATTGGATTCATGCTAGTGATGTGGTTCTTTTGCTGGCCCAAGTTTGTCCGATCGAAGTTCATAGTATAGTCTTTATGAGATATGCTATCCATGGAATAGAGTTGGAGATTTGAAGTAGGGGAGCTCGGCTAATACACAGGATCGACTATTAGCAGAAGTTATTGCCATTTTCCTAAATGAGCTGCCTTCAATTGAAGTTCTGAGCTTAGTCATATTTGGATGTCGATCTTTCGAAATTCATCTAGACCAGAAGATCGAATTGTTTGAAGTTCAGACTTGGTCGTCGTAACTCTTGATAGCACTGTATCAAGATCAGACTTTACTAGACTTTGGCGGGAGCCATTTTGTTTCCAATAGCAGCCTTGAATCACATACTTAAATAGCTTTTATGAAAGGGAGGCTCATATTTGAAAGTTTCATCACTACTTTAGAAATACTTACACAAGGTAGAAGATGTAAGAATAAGGGCATCATCTATAAGGTTGATTTTGAGAAGGCTTTTGACTCAATTTCATGGGATTTTTTATTGGAATTACTGGAACATCATGGGTTCGGGCCAAGGTGGATTTTTTGGAATAGTCTCATTCTTCATAACCCCAAGTCTTCTCTGATCATCAATGATCAGCAAGGCAAATGGTTCCCATGCAAGTAGGGGCTCAAGCAAGGGAGTCCTATCTCCCCTCTCCTCTTTATTTTGGTGACTGATACATTGGAGCGTATTCTCAGAAGAGCTACCGCAAAGAAATTAATTGCAGGCATTAGCTCATCAGTTGCACCCAATCTATAGATGATACTTTAGTTTTTTGCAGTTATTCAAAGCAGCACATAAAGCACTTGAAACTAATTTTGTACTAATTTGAGTTGATGTCTGGGCTAAAGGTCAACTTTTCAAAAACTAAAGTGATGGGGTTAGCCATCACAAGCAATGAGTTAACAAATGCAGCAAGATTACTATTAGACATGGGCATCGAACCGTGCCTGGCCCAGCCCGACCCAGGCCCAACGGGCTTGGTACTATAGCGGGCCATGCCAAGAACAGTCCATCCCATAAATGGGCTGTGCCGGCATGGCACGGCAACCATAAAACCCCCGTCCGGCATGGCCCTAGGCCCGGGAATTGATGGGTCGAGCCCGTCAAGCCCAATATTTTTTTTTTATGCCCTTAACAGGCCATGCCTAGCACGGCCCGCAATGGTATGAAACGGGTCATGACTGGCACGGCCCTAAATGGGCCATGCCTGGGCTAGCCCGTAATGGCTAAAATAGGGTTTTATTTAATTTTTTAAGGGTTAAATGGCTAGTTTTCTTATTTTTACCATTTTAACTCCTTCAATAGCCAAAAAATGACTAAATTGAGGGCTATTTTGGAAAAATAAAAATTTGGAACTTCTATAAATGAAACTTCCTATTTCATTCTCACCACATCAATTTATCAAATTAATTCTCTCTCTCTAATCTTCCTTCTTCTATTTATTCTCTCTTCTAGCAATTTTTCTCTCTTTCATTCAATATTTAGTACGTAGCATTTATAGTTTAGCAATTCAAGAGTCATACAAGAGGAGGAAGCATCTCTCTTTTGGAGGTTGTTTGTTCAAGGGCAACTCCACAAATCTAGCTCTCCAGCTATCCAACTCTCCAACGGTCTGGCCCTCCTCTTCTGGTTCTTCAACTTTCTACTCATCCGACTCTCAAGTTATCCGACCTCCGACGGCCCGGCCCTCCTCCCCCGGCTCTCCAACTCTCCAGTCTCAGCTTCACCTCCACTAACTACTGTCGTAGCCCAAAAAACCACTGCCATAGGCTATGGCAGTGGTTTTCTAACCGCTGTCACTACGACCGTCGTCATAGCTCTATGGTAGCGATTGTTGTAGCAGTTATTTGAACCACTGCAATAGATCGACCTATAGTGGCAATTACGTAACTGCTGCCATAGGTTATCTATAGCAGCGATTACATAATCGCTGCCATAGGTAATTTATAGCAACGATTTCTTAATCGCTACCATAGATTTAATGCAGCGGTTGGCACCGTTAGCATCACAGACCTATGGCAGCAGTTGGTATGGCAGTGGTTATAAAACCACTACCATAGATCTTTTTATAATTAAAAAAAATAAAATTTTTATTTTTTATATATTTTATCTGATAAATATAGATATATAACATAAAAAAATATAATAAACATAAAAATTATTCTAAAATACTAAAATTTTATTATCAAATAAAATTTATTATAATATTTTAAAAAAATAAAATACATCAAAAGTCTCCTAAATCTACATCACCGTAGCTGGAGCTGGAGCTAGAGTCGAAGCTGGTGCTGAAGCTAGAGCTAGAGCCAGAGCTGGTGCTGGAGCTGAAATGCAGGCCAACATATCCTCGAAGTTCGTGACTTCAAAATATGTGCTGAGGTGGATGGAGTATGCTCCGACTACTCCTCGGATGCTAAACTATGCATAACCCACTGAGGGGCAGGGGTGGAAGCTAGATGGCATTTTGGTGACATCGTGATCTGTAATATTAATAAACATTAATCAATATAACATGTTGAATAATAATATTAGTATTGCATCAATAAATAGTCTCTAATATTTATACCAGATGAGGGTTCTCTTAGTGGCCGGCATGACACGGTCTATCGGCATGGCACATATTTTTCTTAAGCTTTCAAAGATTAGAAGAAAGAGAGCTCTTTGACAAAACAAAAAAGAAATAAAGAAAAATTCAAATAAAAATCATTAATTAGACTCTAATAATTTATACCAGAATGTTGAAGTCATCATCCAGTGGCATCTATAATATGGACATCACCATCGCTCCTGACAAATGTGTCTGGGATCTCAACAGTACCAGATAAGTTTTGTCCTAGAGGAGCGCTTTGCATGCATCGTCCAACATCATCATCAACTTCGGTATCATCAAAAATATGCCTAGGCACCATCTTCATAATAACATCCTATTGAGGCTCCAAGGAATCACTAACATAGAAGACTTGACAAGCTTGGAAGGCAAGTATAAATAGTTCTTCAGTGCGGAGATGGCATTGAATATTAACGAGAGTAAAACCACACTCATCAGTCTTCATCTCAGATTGTGATAAGGTGTCAAACCAATCACACTTCATCAATGCGATCCTCCCTTTAGAATAATAGTCCAAGATGACTATCTTCTCCACCATGCTATAATATTTTAAATCCTCTATACGAGGCTGTGAATCCCTTGAGCTAGCATAACATCCAATGGTGGCACTTAACATAATGCCACTATTTTATGTTGCCATATTTATAGACCTGCTGTGAATATTAAATCTGTAGCTGTTAATGACAAGCTGTTTATATTCATGCACGGTATGATTAGAGCCCATTGAAAGAGCATGCACTTCAGGGCTCACATCACTGAGAGGCAATCTCCACACCTAATTAAGGAGATGACACCTAATTAGTAAACATGTTCCAATAAGTTATACCGGGCAAGAATATATAATTGCTTACATGATCTTTGAACCATTCAAAAAATTCATTGCTATGCATTTTCTCTTTCTCCCGCATACTTAGAGTGTCATATTTTACTATTATGACCTCTTTATGTTTGCTGCATGCACAAAGAAAAAATTTAGGTATAATTGGATATTTTTTTCTAATTATTATAAAATAAATAATGCTAAGTGACTCACCTTATGTATGGCTCAACGACATCATAGTTGAAGAGCATGTAACGGTGTGCCTTATCCCTTTCCTCAATGCTCAAATTAGTGAAGCGATATGAAGTGGAAGTCCACCTGACTGTGGAATGGACTCAAATGCAGGCTCAATTGGCTCATACTGATCATCCTGATTCCTCATTGGCCGATTACAATGTATCTCGAGCTTATTTAAGTATATGGTACAAAAATTCATATACTCTTGACCTAAATAACTTTCTACTATAGATCCCTCCAGGCGATTCATATTTCTTACATAAGATTTCAGAGTTTGAATATTTCTCTCAGTAAGATACATCCATCGGCAGAATACTAGGCCTCCAAGTGCAACTTTCTCCACAAGGTGCATGGTGAGATGCATCATAACCATGAAAAATGATGGTGGAAATATCTTCTCTAGATCACACAATATAGTCACCATCCTGGCCTTCATTTCCTTCACGTCTTTCTTAAGCAACCTCTTTGCATAAATATCTCTGTAAAAGTTGCAAAGATGAACAACCGCCATTCTAACACTTTTTGATAATACGCGGTGAATAGCTATTGGGATCAATTCCTACATCAGTACATGATAATCATGAGTCTTCAATCCTCCAAGTTTGACATCCTTACTATTCACGTGCTTTGATTTATTCCTTAAGTATCCATCTGGGATCCTTATGTTCTCCAATATACGAAGAAATGTGGACCGTTCGGAGGCATTCATAACATAGCATGCATGAGAAAGCCTCCACTATTCTCCCCCTGCTAGCAATGGATGGAGTAATCTTCTAATACCCCATTTTTTCAAGTCAAGTCAGGAATTCAAATCATCCTTGGTCTAATCCTTGATATTCAAGATTGTTGCCAAAAGGAGCTTGCATATATTCTTTTCAATATATATTACATCTAAGCAGTGGCGCAATAAGTTTATCTTCCAATATGGTAAGTCAAAGAAAATACTTTTTTTTCTCCAATTAAAGTGTGTGTCATCTTTCTTTGATCGATGCTTCCTTTTCTTATCACCAATCGGATCATCTTTTCTAAATTCAACACTGAGACCATCTGACTCTCTAAGTACTTCACTTTCAGACATCCGATCAGGCACCTTACCTTCTTCAATAGTGTCATCAAAGGAGCGTGCATCCCTTCTGTATGGATGATTTCGATGGAGGAAATATCGATGCCCCATATAGCTAAAGCTTTTTCGATGTGTCAACCTTCTAGATCGGGTGTTTCTTCTACAGATCGAGCATGCTAGCTCACCTTTGGTGCTCCAACTCGACATTAGGGCATAGACTAAAAAGTCATTTATTGTCCACAAAAGTGCTGTGCACATGGAGAATGACTCATTCAACAAAGCATCAAAAGTCGGAACACCTTAAATGCTCCATAACTATTTCAGCTCGACAGTAAGAGACTGCAAATAAACATCAATATCATTACCTACCTCCATCGGTCCAGGGATGAGCACTGTCATGAAAGCAACGGATTTTTTTCATACATATCCATGATGGAAGGTTGTAAAGATGAATAAATACTAGCCATACACCATGGACAATATTCATATGCTTAAATGGGTTGAAACCATCGTACGACAAGCCCAACCTCACATTACATATCTCTTGTGTGAAGTCGGGATGTAATTCATTAAACTTCTGCCATGCCCCTCCATCGGCTGGATGCCTCAATGCATTATCTTTTGTTCGATCCTCTTCATATCATCTCATGTCCTTTGATATCTTTGCTGACATAAACAACTTTTGTAGTCCTAAAATCAAAGGAAAGTACCACATTAACTTTTGAGGTACACGAGTTGATATGCTATCTTTATTATGTTTCCATCTTGATACACCGCACCTCGTGCACTCGTTGTGGTTGACATACGCCTCCCAATAGAGCATGCAATCATTAGGACATGCATGTATCTTGGTATAAGTAAAGCCCAACTGTTCAATAATCTTCGATGCTTCATAATTATTCTTCGAAATTCATGCATCATTCAAAAGAATGTCCTCCAAAAGCTCTAGTGTGCAGTTCACTCCATTATTACTGAACCCATTGGAGCATTTTGCATGATACAACCGGATTAAGAACTCAAGCTTTGCCATCTTTTCACATCCAGAATACAACGAAATATTAGCATCCTCCATCAACTTACGGATCTTCTCCACATCCTCACTGTTTGTCATTCGACCAATCACAAGATCAGACATGGACGTAGGTGCACCGTCATTATGGCCAACAATCCTCCTTCACGTTGATCGCCTCCTTGCGGCCTACCCTCACCATAAATTTTATAACCGACTTTAAAGTCATAAATAGTTAGGTGATCATTGATATCTTAATGAGGAAGCCATGATCCACCCATACACTTTTTACAAGGATGTTGGATCAGGCCATGGTCTCCAAATTTTTCTATAGCATAATCAAGAAATCTTTAAAGTCCAGCCTTATATTCTGGCGAGAGCCTACTAAACATCATCCATCCCTTATCCATTTTAAAAATGATGATACTACAAGTAAATCATGTGTGGAACTTAGATTAAATATCATTTTCAAATATGCAAAAAATGCATCCTATCACCAACTAATAGGTAAAGATAGGTCCTATCCCATTCAGAAATTATACTAATTCTATAGGTTCATTATAGTAATCAAATGATATGCAACAGGGATCGAATAAAATTTTGGCAGTATTTCTCCTTAGTTCTCCTGTGTACATAGTGTTAAATATATGAGCCTCAGAAGCCAGAATTGGCTGACACTTATAATACACTTCTAGGGGCAAAATTATAATTTTGACTATAATCAATAAAATATATTATTTTCTATCATATATGTGTATTTAGTGTCTGTGATACATCCTTTGAGTTAATGATAATGATAATTCATATTTTCAAGAGTTAAAAATTTAAGACATGAATAATCATTATTAACTCATAAAATGCTTCCAACCATAGGATCATCACGAGGATGGTGATTGATCCGGAAGGTTGGTGTACAATCACTTTTTTTTAGTAGATGAGTCTTGAGTCTACGGTGTGAAGATATCAGAGTAAGAGTATAGATACTCGTTAAAGAATAAGGGTACTGAGCGTGACCACCTAGAGTAGTCATTAGAAAGTCTACCTTCTCGTCAATGACTGACTCGATGCTGTAGTGGTGTGTCTAGTTCTTTGATCTGAGATGCATCGACAGTTCATCTTGAGGATGTTATAGTTTGACTACACCATAACTCGATCTTTTAGCTATTCAAAATTCTGAGGTGTATGTTGGCTATAACATGTTCATTATAGGAACTGGATTGCATCAAGATGGAATCTATCTACCTCGGTGGTAGAGGAGTAGCCCTATGATGATCATGAGAATCAAGTCTAGAAGCCCATGACCATGGCAGAGTGAAATAATAGAAAGAGTTTCTATTTAGGTTTTCACATCGGACTTGAATTAAATGATTACATCATATGATAGAAACTAGGGTTTGATGAGTTCACCTTAACCCTAATCTGATCGGGGCTCAAGATAGAAGAACTTAATCACATAGGTAGCTGCACCAAAAGATTTGTATTTAGCTCTGATGGGCTGCCACCATATACTGCTAGATATCACTGATGGATTTTGGGAGCAATTAGAATGATTTAGATGATCGATCATTCTAGCTGTTCGAATCAGAAGAGTTCTGATCTATCGAAAGAAGTTTCGATGATGTCGATGATAGAGATCATGACATATCTCATTATCATACAGAACTGAACCTAACTGGGTCACACAAATAAGGATTTGAATCTGGTGATCATCAATTGAACTGATCCAATTTAATTAATCTGAATGAGATTCAATTAGGTTCAAGGAAATCGTGCTAGCACTCGATTGAACCTAATGTTCTTCTTTTACTATCATAAATAGTTGTTCTGACTAAGCCAAAAGAGTTTGTGCTCGATCAGAGGCCTTCACTTGGTTTGACTAGAGCCTGTTCAGGTTAGAAAAGGATTGTCTTATTTTGTAAGATAATACCTGCCATTTTTGGTCACCTACCATTTTTCGTCCTTTGACTTTGGTCAAAAGTTGACCTTTGACTGGTCAAATATTGATCATTGACACTTTGACTTCTGTCCACGTGTCACACACATATTGGAGAGCTAATGGGACTTATCCTCCTAGCAGAAACTGGCAAGGAGGAGGGCGCACACCAAGGGTGGCGTGCGCCCAACCTTGTGGCGCCCAGGAGTCCCTGTTGGATAGGGACTCCATCTCCTTATTGGATTTTGAATAGACTCCTCCTAAGAACCAACTTTGATTGATTTTAGGCACCATCTAAGCATGAATCCAAGAGACTCTATTCTCACCAATCAGATTTAGATTTGATTTCATAAAGGATTGTGATTGGTTGGGATGAAGAGGAGTTGGATCATGCATACTCTATAAATAAGATCCTACGCCCAACTCAAAGAATAGAATAATTCTCTACACCCTAAGGCTGCCTCTCTCTTCCTCCTCCATGCCAAGTTCATCTTCTCTCTCTCCTCTCCACACCCAAAGAAGTTTGGAATCTCAGTTGGTGCAATCTAGGAAAGAGAAAGGCGATAGAAAGCTAGAAGACTGCACTGCTGCAAAGGACAACTGCTGATCTTCGAAAGCTATTTTGAAGATCCTTCAAATCAGATTCAGTTCTAATTTTTGGAGATATGATAGAGAAGAAGAGAATCTCTAGATCCAGCCTAAGCAGATATCGGTATAGACCAGACACTTGCATGGCTAGATCCAGAACCTTCCACTGCTTACAGGATCATCAATGGATAATAGGATTACCCTACATCAAGGTAAATTAAATCTAATTTAATTTATCTATATTTTATTTTAATTATTAGATTAATAAAAATTAAATTTAAAATATTTTAGATCTAATTTGGATTAAAGAAAAAAGTTTTTGAAATATTATGCATATTTTGTTTATGAACCCTACTTAACTAAGAATTAAGATTATGGAATATTAATTAGGTCTAAAATTAAGATTTTAGATCTAAAATATATCATATACTGGGTTTATGACTTGGGTAGGCTCAAGTAGGTCTAAGCGGTTGATCAAACCAAATCAAGAGTTGTGTTAGCTGGGATCAACAAAACCTTAATATCACAAAGCTTAAATTGACAAAGCTTTAAATTGACCTGCTAGATTGTGGGCACGGTTTTGTCCTACTTTCATGACCCTTACGATGATTATCTAAGTAATGGGTATGATTCTTGTGAGACACAATCTGAAACTTTTGAAAAAGTTCAAGAATTCAGAGAAAACATGAAGTAAAAATAAATTGGAACGTCATTAGATTCTTCAATCAGATCGAAAAGGTGAATACCTTAGCCAAAAATTCCTAGACTAATCTCAAAAAAATGCTATAGTTCTTAATGGACTGCCACCAGGAACACCTCAACTCAACGAATTTCAAAGGAGAAATCAGACCTCTATTGGATTGGTCGCGATTCCATGATGAGCTTCACGGATCTCTCTAATTTTCTTTGAGATACTCATTGTTAACTTTAATTTATCTACTAAATAGGTTTCTTCTAAACGTTCCTACACACCAATAAATGAGATATGCATGGTAATGAAACCAAGTCTGAGTCATCTCAAAGAATTTGGGTTGTCCGGCTCATGTCAAAAGACAAACAAGTGGATAATAGAGTTTAGATCCTTCAAGAGCTTGATTCAATAGGAAATAATCCTAAAGAAGTCATTAGGATAACTATTTCTATATTTCAGAAGACCAAAATATGATTGTGAGTCGAAATGCATCTTTCTTAAAAAATAGTTTTATTCAAAGTAGCGGCTTGGAAGGTAGATAAGTTGATGAGAATCTCATAAGACAAATGAGCCTAAGGAACCAATTGGAATCAAATCAGATTGAGCAATAAGAACACTACTCTCTCAACTTTCGTAGATCGGAAAGAGTTTTTCGTCCTCCCTGAAAGATACTTTAGGTATATTTCAGTATGTAGTAGAGAAAATATAAATTTCTCATAGGTAAGTGATGCCCCCCACCCCCCTTCCAAATGAAAAAATTTTGAAAAAAAAAAAATGAATTTCCCCAAACCCCCCCCTTAAATTAAATAAGCGATATAAAAGATATCGACTTCGGAGAAATGGCTAGAGGTAATGCAGTCAGAAATTGGACCTCTCGAATGCACTCAAACCAAGTCTAATCTTGGTATCCAACTCAGAAGGTATAGTACCTATTGGGTTAAATGGATCTTCAAGAGAAAGTTGTGCAAATGGGAACATGGAGACATTCAAGGCTAGACCTAGTGGCAAAGATTATAGTCCAAACGAAAAGGCCATTACTATCAGGAATACCTTTTCCCAGTGGCTATGCTAAAAATCCATCCGCACATTGCTTGCCATTGCAGCCTATTTCGATTATGAAATATGGCAAATGGATGTGAAAACGGCATTCCTAAATGGATATCTTGAGGAAGATATCTATATGGAACAGCCGCTAGGTTTCACATCCAGTGATACTGATCATAAGGTTTGCAAGCTGCAAAGGTCCATATATGACTTAAGCAAGCATCTCGAGCTGGAACACTCGTTTCAATGATGTGATCAAAATATTTGGTTTCATCAAAAATGAAGAGGAACCGTGTGTCTTCAAAAAGGTCAGTGGGAGCGCTGTTGTCTTCCTCGTATTGTACGTGGATGACATCCTCCTTATTGGAATAATATTTCCATGTTGACGACAGTCAAAATATGGTTGTCCAAGAAATTCTCCATGAAAGACCTAGGTGAAGCATCCTTTATTCTAGGAATTAAGGTCTATAGGGATAGACCGAATAGGATGCTAGGACTTTCACAAAAGATGTACATAGAGGAAGTACTAAAGAGGTTTAGTATGGAAAACTCTAAGAGGGGATTAATACCCTTCAGACATGGTATTCATCTTTCCAAGAAGATGTGCCCTAGCACACCTGAAGAAATAGAATGCATGAGCAAGATCCCTTATGCTTCTGCAATAGGAAGCCTCATGTATGCCATGCTATGTACACGACCTGATATAGCCCATGCTGTGAGTGTCACAAGCAGATATCAATCAAATCCAGATGAAGAACACTGGACTTCTATGAAATGTATCCTTAAGTACTTAAGAAGAACTAAGGATATGATGTTGGTCTTTGGTAATGGAGAACTCCAAGTCCAGGGATACACAGACTCGAATTTCATGTCCGATGTTGATGATCGAAAGTCGACATCTGGGAGTCTGTTTGTGTGCAATGGTGGTGCTGTCAGCTGGAAAGAGTTTCCAAGCAAACCATGATAGCAGATTCCACCATGGAAGCAGAATATATCGCTGCATCAGAGGCTGTGAAGGAAAGCATTCTGGTATAAGAAGTTTGCTGCAAAAATTGGAGTAATGCCATCAGATGCCATTCCTCTATACTGCAACAACAATGGCGCCATAGCCCTTGCTAAGGAGCCAAGGTCTCACCAGAAATTCAAGCACATTGAGCGGCGATACCACCTCATCCGCGATTACCTCGAGAAGGGTTACGTCAAGGTCAAGAGAGTCAATTTCGCAGATAATGCGGCAGACCCACTTATAAAGCCGTTGGGACAACAAAAGATTCGAAGCCCACCTTGAGAAGATGGGACTTAGACTTATAGCCAATTGGCTTTAGGATAAGTGGAAGATTGTTAGATATATGTGCCCTAGAAGCCAAAATTGGCTGACACTTGTAATACACTTCTAGGGGTAAAATTATAATTTTGACTATAATCAATAAAATGGGTTATTTTCTATCACATATGTGTATTTAGTGTCTGTGATACATCCTTTGAGTTAATGGTAATGATAATTCATATTTTTAAGAGTTGAAAATTTAAGACATGAATAATCATTATTAACTCATAAAATGCTTCCGACCATAGGATCATCATGAGGATGGTGATTGATCCGAAAGGTTGGTGTACAATCGCTTCTCTTTAGTAGATGAGTCTTGAGTCTATGGTGTGGAGACATAGGAGCGAGAGTACAGATACTCGTTAGAGAATGAGGGCACTGAGCGTGACCACCTCGAGTAGTCATTAGGAAGTCTACCTTCTCATCAATGACTGACTCGATGCTACAGTGGTGTGTCTGGTTCTTTGACCTGAGGTGCATCGACAGTTCACCTTGAGGGTGTTATAGTTTGACTACACCATTAACTCGATCTCCTAGCCATTCGAAATCCTGAGGTGTATGTTGGCTATAGCATGTTCATTGTAGGAACTGGATTGCATCAAGATGGAATCTATCTACCTCGGATGGTAGAGGAGCAGCCCCTATGATGATTCATGAGAATCAAGTCCAGAAGCCCATGGCCATGGCAGAGTGAAATAATAGAAAGAGTTTCTATTTAGGTTTTCACATTCGGACTTGAATCGAATGATTACATCATATGACAGAACTAGGGTTTGACGAGTTCACCTTAACCCTAATCTGATCGGGGCTCAAGATAGAAGAACTTAATCACACAGGTAGCTGCACCAAGAGGTTCGCATTTCAGCTCTGATGGGTTGCCACCATATACTGCTAGGTGTCACTAGTGGATTTTGGGAGCAATTAGAATGATTTAGATGATCGATCATTCTAGCTGTTCGAATCAGAAGAGTTCTGATCCATCGAAAGGAAGTTTTCGATGATGTCGATGATAGAGATCATGATATATCTCATTACCATACAGAACTAAACCTAACTGGGTCACACAAACAAGGGTTTGAATCTGGTGATCATCAATTGAACTGATCCAGTTCAATTGATCTGAATGAGATTCAATTAGGTTCAAAAAAATTATGCTAGCACTCGATTGAACCTAATGTTCTTCTTTTACTATCATAAATAGTTATTCTGACTGAGCCAAAAGAGTTTGTGCTTGATTAGAAGCCTTCACTTGGTCTGACTGGAGCCTATCCAGGTCAGAAAAGGGTTATCTTATTTTGTAAGACAATACCTGCCATTTTTTATCATTTCTCGTCCTTTGACTTTGATCAAAAGTTATTCTTTGACTGGTTAAATATTGACCATTGACACTTTGACTTCTGTCCACGTGTCACACACCTATTGGAGAGATGGTGGGGCTTGTCTTCTTGTCAGAAACTGGCAAGAAGGAGGGCGCACGCCACCCTTGGCATGCGCCCAAGCTTGAGGCGCCCAGGAGTCCCTGTTGGATAGGGACTCCGTCTCCTTATTGGATTCTGATTAGACTCCTCCTAAGAATCAATTTTGACTGGTCTTAGGCACCATCTAAGGATGAATCCAAGGGACTCTATTTCTATCAATTAGATTTAGATTTGATTTCACAAAGGATTGTGATTGGTTAGGATGAAGAGGAGTTGGATCATGCATAGTCTATAAATAAGACCCTACGCTCAACTCAAAGAGTAGAACAGTTCTCTACGCCCCAAGGCTGCCTCTCTCTTCCTCCTCCATGCCAAGTTCATCTTCTCTCTCTCCTCTCTATGTCCAAAGAAGTTTGGGATCTCAGTTGGTGCAATCTAGGAGAGAGAAAGGCGACAGAAAGCTAGAAGGCTATGCTGCTGCAAAGGACAACTTCTGATCTTCGAAAGCTATTTTGAAGATCCTTCAAATCAAATTCAGATCTAATTTTTGGAGACGTGATAGAGAAGAAGAGGATCTCCGAATCCAGCCTGAGTGGATACTGATAGAGGCCAGGCACTTGCATGGCTAGTTCCAAAACCTTCCGCTGCTTACAGGATCATCAATGGATAATAGGATTATCCTACATCAAGGTAAATTAAATCTGATTTAATTTATGTATATTTTATTTTAATTATTAGAATAATAAAAATTAAATCTAAAATATTTTAGATCTGATTTGGATCAAAGAGAAAAGTTTTTGAAATATATCTCTTGATCCGATCAGATCTGAACGAACCTGATCTAAAAAATCAGGATTTTTTTTCAATTGATAGAACAAAAAAAAAAATACTATCCAAAATTTTATTTAAAATTCTTAGCATACCATTTGATTACTGTAATTACCTATAAAATTATCTATAATTTTTAAACTATCCATATTGGATAATCAATTGATCATTATACATAATTCTCTAATCCATATAATTACATATAATTATATGGATGCCGAAGATTATATACACATTATGTAATGCAATAAACAAAAATAATAAGATATAAATATTCAAAAAATGTTATGCAATAAATTTTACAACATAAATTATATTCATAAATAATTAATGATGGCGGCGAGATCGGATTCCTCTCTTCCTCTCTCAAGTATAGACCCATCGAGTATTCGAATTTGGATCCGATATCAGTAATTAAAATTGGATCCAAATCTGAATATCCATATTCCAATCCGAACCCAATCTATTGACAGATCTAGTCAACAGCTGCCGACATGGCACAACCCAAGGCTACCACCACAGCATGGCCCAAAAACTATGGCATGTAGATAATTATAATATTTATAATAAATATTTATAATATTTATTATAAATATTTTATAAATTATTATAAATATATATGATTAATAAATAATACTATAAAATTAAAAAAAATTATACATACAGCTATAGAGAGCGGATCGCACCGAAAGCTCCGAGGGTCGTCGGCGACGATACTAGAGGAGGACAACAGCACTAAAGATAACCTACGAAACAAAAATAAGATAGTGAGATAGAGAAGAGAGAGAAAGAGAAAAGAGAGAGAGAGAGAGTAGGGGTCAGGAGGAGGGACAGAGGAGGGGGCACAGTCGAGGAGGTCAAGGGTTCGTTAGTCGGGGGAGGGTCAGAATGGTGTGGTGGTGGAGTGGGGTGTTCACGGGCGAAGTGGAGGGAGGTCATCGGAAGAGGAGGTTTGGTTTCACACCGAGTTTGGAGGAGGATAAGTGTGGGGAAGGAGTTTCACGAGGACCGACGGAGGATCGAGGGTGGATGGGGTGTCGGAGGGGTTTCACAGGAGCCAAGGAGGATCAAATGGGGTTTCATCGGGGGGTTTGCTGGGGGCAGGGAAGGTCTGATGGGGGGGGGGGTGGGATTTCGCAGGAGGGCGAGCGAGGAGGAGAGGGGTCGTCGAGGGGGAGGGGTTTCGCAGGGCTAGGGAGGGTCGGAGGAGGGTTTCGCTAGGGGTCGAGGAGGGTCGGATGGGGGGATGAGAGGGCCGGGTGGGGGGGGGGTGGCAGAAGAGGCGGTTGGGGATGGAAGAGGCCAGAGGAGAGGGGGAAGGAGGGGCGGCATCGATCGAGGGGGAAAGAGGGGCGACGTGGGTCGGGGGGAGGAGGGGCGACATCGATCGGGGGGAGGAGCCTCACCGACGATGAAGAGGAGGGGGAGAGAGAGAGAGAGAGAGAGAGATCGAGCGCACACGGAAGGAAAAAAAAAATTTGACGGTTTTTAATCTAACCTACGATAGCGATTATCGAATCGTTGCCATAAATCTATGATAGTGGTTACCCAAAATCACTGCCATAGATCTATAGCAGCAGTTCTATAACCACTGCTGTAGATCTATAGCAGCGATTTTTTATAACCGCCACCATAGTTTGAAAATATTTTTTTTTTATTTTTTCTTTAAATATTATATAATTTTAAAATTTAATGCCCATATTCATCATTCATTATCTAAATAATTATTATTAGAGTGTCATTGTAAAAGGTAACCTCGATCCGATGGCCCTAGCTTCATCGATCAAAAAAATTTAATTTCGACGATCACGAACGATGATGCGATGATATGATAGATGGACACCTTCGAAGGATCCAAAAACCTATAAAGATGATCTTGATAATATTTGTAGCATACTGTCAAAGTTTTACTTCAATCGGATATCATTATCATGGTCAATTTAGTATAGAATAATTTTGGCCATCAAATTAGAAACAAGCGATCAAAGGATTAAACGACATCCGATTATTAGATAATTTTTTAGTTAAATGATCTTTATTATAATTTTAAATATTTTATATTGTGATGATAGTAAAATTTAAATTATTTTTATATAAACTGTTCATGTTAAGCAGATATTGCAAAAGCACAAGCATAACAATCGATAAAATTTTAGAATGGTTATCGAGAGACGTATAGTTTTAGATCGTTCTTCACTCACGAGTTGAATTTTATAATCACCATCATAAAAAATGATTAAAGCAGTAGCCAAGATCATTTATAAAAAATTTACCTCATAATCGAATACCGTTTGATCCTTTGATCACTCATTTATCGTTTAACAGCCGAAACTAACCTATACTAAATTGACCAAGATAACGATATCTGATTGAAGTGAAACTTTGATAGTACGCTACAAACATCACTGATATCATCATTGTAGGTTTTTGGATCCATCGAAGGTCTTCATCTATCAGATCATTGCATTATCGTTCGTGATCATCGAAATCAAATTTTTCTGATCGACGAAGCTAGGGCCATCAGATCGAGGCAACCTTTTACTACGACACTCTAATAATAATTATTTATATAATGAATAGTGAAGATGGACATTAAATTTTAAAATTATATAATATTTAAAATATATATATATATGACAGTGGTTACAATTAATCGCTACCATAAATCAGTTTATAGTAGTGGTTCATAATAACCGCTACCGTAGGTCGGACCTATGGCAGCGGCTTCTAAAAACTGCTGCTATAGGTCAAGCTATAGCAGCGATTTTTAGGAATCGCTGCTATAGGTCCGACCTACGGTAGCGATTTTTGATAACCGCTGCTATATGTCGAACCTATAGCAGCGGTTACATAAACCACTGCCATAGGTCTGACCTATGGTAGCGGTTAATGAAAATCGCTGCCATAGCAGCTATGGCAGCGGTTTCGAAAATCGCTGCCATAGTATGCACTACCATAGGCTATTTTTGAAGTAGTGCTCTTCTTCCTCTTTAGCTCTATAATTTAATTTTTTTTTGCTGATTATTTGTTAGTTTTTATTTTTTTACATTTACTTAGTTTAGATGGTAAGTTATGATGATGAGAATATAGCTGGCACTACTGGGCATGCTAGCATTTCTCTTCCTATTTCGGAGGAGGAAGCAACTCTTCCTGCTTCCTTTGAAGCCTCTTTGGAAAAGCTGGATCCTCTTTCCATAAGAGGACTAGCACTGTGTGGAATGATTTCGATAGAGTTTTGATAGATAGAGTCTATAAGGCAAAATATAAAAAATATGCCAAATTATATAGTTATATCAGTAGTGGAGAAACTTGCCATTTGAAGAGACATCAAGAGTCTCATAGGATAAGTGATTCTCGTCTTCAAAGCACTCTTAATACATAAGATGCTCTTGTTGAAACTTTTGCCTATAATTATGAAAATCAAAGAAAGACACTTATAAAATGGATAGTTAGAGATGAATTATCCTTTAGCTTATGTGAATCTTTCAATTTTGAAGAATATGTTCAATTAGCTTTATAACCCGCTTATAGAAGAACTAGTAGACATACATTTAGAAGTGTAGCTATGACAAATTATTTAGCAATAAAGGATGATTTAATTGGTACTCTTTCTGCTTTAAATGCAAAAGTATCATTAACTTCTGATATATGGACTGCATCTGTAGATAGTATATATTTTATTTCTATTACTGCTTATTACATAGATAATAATTGATAATTAAATAAGCATATTCTTGCTTTTCATTCTTTTGATTATCTCCATTCTGGCTAACAAATTTCTAATGCTATTTATCAAACTGCAGCTGTATATGATATTAGTAACAAAATTATATCTGTTATATTTGATAATGCATCTAATAATAATGTAACTATCTAATTATTGAAAGACTCTTTTTGTGCCATTATTAATAAAAAATTATTTCATATTAGATATGCATGTCATATTTTGAATCTTTCTATTCAAACTAAAATGGGCATGGTTCAAGATATAATTACAAAAATTAAAAATATGATATCTTTTATTCATGCTTCAAGAGCATGATTACAAGAATTTAAATAATTATGTTTAGGCCATGATAAATATTTTAAAAAATTTAAACTTGATGTAGTTATTCGTTGGAACTCTACATATATGATGATTCATGATACATATCCATATAAAAATTTATTAAATGCATATATAAATGATCATGGATTAGAATTTATTTTAATTAAAAATAATTAAAAAAAAGAAAAAAATTAGAAGATTTTTTAGTTAGTTTTTATAATGCTATAAATATTCTTTCTGATGTTTATTTTCCAACCTCTTGTGTATTTTTACAACAAGCATATATAATTTATGGTCAATTTGCACCATATAGATTTAATGATGTTTTAATGCCTATTATTTATGAAATAAAAATAAAATAGAATTAGTATTGGGATATGGTATGTTCCATGTATAACTTAGCTACTATATTTAATCCACGAATCAAATTAAGTAGCATACATATTTTACTTGACGAAATTGGTAGATATATGAATCATGATTCTGAAGAATCTAAAGCTAAGGTAACTCAGCTACTTTATGATATTTTTGTATTATATGATGAAAAGTTTCATGGATCTAGAGAGTCCACATCATCTTCACAATCAACTTCTAGTACCTCTCGTTTATCATCTATTTTTCATTTTTTGCACATAGAAGACATTCACATGCACATTTTTCATCTGCATCTTCTTCATCTTTATGTAATGAATTAGAATTTTATTTATGAAATGATATATCTTCTGTATTAGATGAAAATCAAATAGAAAATCTTGATATATTGACCTGATAGAAGATTAGAAAAAATCAATACCCTGTTATGTCTGCAATTGCACATGATATTTTATCTGTGCCTATGTCCACAGTAGCATTGAAAATAGCTTTCAGTATAGATCGACGCATTTTGGATGAAAAGAAGAGCAGGATGATGGATGAGATAGTTAAGATACTGCTCTGCTTCAAAGATTAGCTGGATGTGGAGGCGAAACTTTAGGATAAAGAAGGACATGATACTAGATCTGATGATGAGGATGACACAAATATAATAAATAATTAGTAAGATTTATTTTTAATTCTTAAATAAAAAGTAAAAATTATATATTTTTACTTTTTATTTGTTGAGGTGAGTCACCTTTATTTTCTTATCAGTTCTCTCTCTCTTTGTATTTTGAATGTTAGGCCTAGCCCTCCTCCATATTTTGTATAATTTTGATTTATATTAATAAACTGGTAGGGATCCACGCCAAACCCTCCACCATTACAAGGTGATTTTTATTTTTATAAAAAAATTTTAATATCTTATTTTTTTATTTATCAACCAACTTAGTTTATTTTATAAAAATTATTTTTTAAAATAAAAATTTTAAAAAAGCTATAGCGTGTCAAATTGGCCGTACCATGGCACGGCCCATATGGGCTGGCACGGCGGGTCGTGCCATGGCATGGCCCATGTGGGCTGGCATGCGTGCCGGGCTAGGCCGGGCCTGGGCGCATGTTGTGCCGGGCCGGGCCTGGGCGCGTGCCGTGCCTGGCCCGGCGGGCCGTGCTAGCCTAGGCCCTGAAGAGCCGTGCTAGGCCTAAGCCGTGGGCCACCAAACTCCAGCCCAGCCCGATCCTCCATGGCACGGCCCGCTACAGTGCTAAGCGGGCCGTGCCTGGCACAACCCTGGAATATGATATGCGAGCCAAAATCATTGGGAGGACTTGGCATCAAAAACCTCATGGCACGGTCCGCTACAGTGCTAAGTGGGCCATGCCTGGTATGCGAGCAAAAATCATTGGGAGGACTTGGCATCAAAAACCTCAAAATTCAAAACATTGCCTTACTCATGAAGTGGTGATTTAAGCTTTTTAACGATATTGATCACCCATGGCTTTCCTTGATCTTGCAAATTTACTATACTTCAACCACCCCTAGTGATCCGCAATCGAGATGCATGAAATTCACTTTGCCATTCTCGAAGAGTGTGCTGCGAACAAAGGAATTGGCTCAACTCTTCTCAGATATTCATTTAGGTGATGGACGCATCATCTCATTCTGGTATGACCCATGGACAAGGAAATAACCACTCGCTAAACGCTTCCCCCACCTCTTCATGGTTGCACATCAAACCACTGGGTCGATCCATCATTTTCACAGCATACATAACTGGACTTCTCTCTTTAGACAGCCTCTAAGTTCAGCTGCAAATAGGGAGCTTCAGTCACTGGAGGAGGTGAGGAGCCAACTTTCACTTGGAACAGACAATGATAAAAGGTTGTGGAAATGGCACCCTTCTGGTTCATTTACAGTCAAGAGATGCTACTACTTTATGAAATATGATGGCATAATCTCTACTTCAGCAAAATCATTTGGAAGACACCATTACCCGAAAAGGTTAAAATCTTTAGCTGGCTTTGTTATCACAATAGAGTGCTTACTGCTGACATACAACAAAAAAAGGGAGCTCAAGGCCCTCCCTCATGCCCACTTTACTTGCGCCATCCCGAAAGCTTGGATCACCTGGCCTGTGCTTTCGCCCAACAAATTTGGTTCAAAATTCTTGACACCATAAATTTTCAGCATCCGCCGGAAAGCATCCTTGATCTCTGGCATATTTGGAGGCCTAGCATAAGAAACCAGCGCGAAATAAAAGAATTGGATTCCGTTTTAGCAGTGGGCTTTTGGTGTATTTGGAAGGAAAGGAATAACAAAATATTCAATTTTGAAGCATTATCTGAGATGGGTGTTATCCAACGGATAGCATGGTTATTCTGCTAATGCTAATGGACCTCATTCACCAAATGCAAGCCATCGGATATCCGACGACATTTCCTGAGCCTCTGCCGCAACCCACCACCTGTAAGTGCTTGAGAGGAGCACCCCATCTAAGTCCTATGAACTAGGGTTTACAAACGACTGTCGGGCAATGTAGGAGTTTACAATCATGGTCTCAGACTAATGCACCCCTTGGAACAATATAGGCATCGCCTGCATCTCAGATCTTATTGTTTTCTGCACTCTGTACTTTGCTATTATACTATATAAGATAACTACGGTGGAAGTCTCTTACTTCCTCCTTTCCCTTCAAAAAAAAAAAGAAAATAAGCTGAAATCATGAAACAAATATTAATTTAATAAGATCTGAAAGTAAGGAACCATAAATCAAGCACCATATACTTTGGAGGGGGATTTGCTAACCGCCATATAAAGCCAAAAAGAGCTTGCAGATGCAGACGTAGGACATTGGATGCAGGTGATCGGACTCAGGATATTTTATACAGATATCTGGATCTATATCCCAAAAAAAAAAGATAAAGATCTGAATTCATATCCACCTAATTTTCTAGCTAGCTATCTGGATCCGATTGGGTTCAAACCATATATATTTGAGTGCAGGCCAAATCTGATGTGGATATGGATTCAGTTGGATAAAATCTGATCCATTTTCAGCTTTATAATCAATGAAATAGTTTGGCGTAAACACTCGATAGAATGAAACTTATAAAAATTACTTAGGTAGCAATCACTGTCATCGAAACCTTGTTCTGTCTTTTGAAATTGTTGCTAAATATCATGTATTAACTTGAGAGGTATACTCGGCAATATAGACCAAGCTTCTCGACTTTGGTATCCTTTCCTCAAATTGCCACGGTGCTGACACAGGGCCACAATTGAACCAAACGACAAACATATCACATTTATTATTCTTCTGCTAATTAGAGCCAAACCAACACAAAACTAAGCCCGATAAAACATCATTCAACCAAGGGATCAGTAGACAGGAAACTATACATGACCACGTCTCTAACCTTGTCCTTGATAACTATAAACTTCCTCAGCACAGCTTCCCTCTGGAACCCAGCCTTCTCTAGAACCCTCTGAGACCTCCTGTTCTCCACGTCAGCAACGGCCTCGATCCTCTCCAAATGCGGCCACTCCTTGAAAATGATGGCCACCGCCTTCTTCACGGCTGCCGTAGCTATTCCCCGTCCCCAGTAGTCATAGGCCAAGCTATAACCAATCCAGGCTCTGTGCTTCTCGTCGCCGGGTGCCGGCCCGATGGCGAGCGAGCCCACCGGCCGGTCCTCGATGCAGATGGCGCGGAACCAAGGGTGGGGCATGATGAATCTCTCGGTGAAATCCAAGGCCTCGTCTTTGGTGGTGCATACTTGTCTTGTGGTGAAGCGCATCACTCGGTCGTCAGATTTCCATTTCATGAGATCTTCCACATCCGAGTGCTTGAGTTGGCGGAGAGTGATATCTGGAATTGGTTTCTGCTCTTCCTCCACCAACTGTTTTAGTTGGGGAGTGGTGCCACGTTCCATTTGGCTTGAGATTGAACTAATTTGATGGGGAGTAGCTTTTTATGGACGGGAGGACGTGTCAATGGTCAAATTCTTAATTGGCCGGGCCATAGGTTTAAGGTTAAATAATTACAACAAAACAATGTTCTGCATTGTTTATCATTAGAGCAAGTACGACTGTTTGTTGCTTTCCTTCCTTGATTTTTCCAACTTGGAAGAAGTGAGGCAGAAAGAAGGACAAGACAACGACTACAGCAGTGAGAAAATATAAATATGCTGGCCGCCGTGGTTGACTAAGTAAAATGCAGCGTGCAACTTGAGCGAAAAAAAATTGCTGCTTGGAGAGCAAGTAACCGCCCTATGATGGCCATTCTTTCTGATCGCCAAGCATTTGCCAGTGCAAGTTTGACATTGACATTGTTTACCTAAACCACCAGGCACTGGTTATTACTCTCATTATGAATTGAATCAGGTTGCAGATTGATGGTCGTTAGAGTTTCGAATGAAAATTTTATTTTTTATTTTTTCGATCCTAAAAGTTTTTTTTCAAAGTTTTAATATTTTTATAATTTTTTTTTTCCACCTTTGCTTGAGAGGCCTTATGGGGAAGTGAATTTGGCATGGCATATTACCTTTGACATAAAGTTTAGATAAAGTCAAAATTTATCCAAATCATTTATTTTAAAATAGTCTTTATTTCGATAAAAACTTTTTTGCAAAAACTTTTCTACTCTATTGGATGTAAATCCTCTCCAATCGAAGTCCAGAAAGATGTTGGATCTTAGGACGACCTCATCCGATAATAGCAGCTATGGCCAACTTCACTCAATGACTTTAGAACTGGCAAGGACCTCATTATCTGTGGACTCCGTCAACCGTATATCCTTTGAACTCTTGCCAGTCGGACTCCTTTTGAACTCTTTCGGTGAGTCTCCTCCTGGATCTCTTCAGCAGATCTTCCTTCGAACGATCCTCTCCAGTCGCACTCCTATTGGACGAACTTTTTTAGACTGTCCTCTTTTTGGATGATTTTCTTCAGTCGGATTCCTCCATTAGAATTTCTTCCAGCCTCCAGCCTTTCGAACTCCTTCAGCAATGTGCCTTTTAGACTCCTCCAGTCGGACTCCTGTCAAACTCCATCTAGTGGCCCAAAGGGTTTGTCAGGAGCAAGATACCCCTCGTCGAAGTTCTTGATTGCCAACCTCATTTCTGCTAGAATTTACCAATCTTCTCAAAGATCAGTTCATGCTACAGAGCCTCCCGAATGCACACTAAAGTTTGGCGGCATAATCTTGAATGATGAAGGAGAATTACTGCTATATAAATCCTATCCTTTGACTAAAGGTGAGTAATGGGACCTAAGCTGTTCTCCTTCTAGATGAACTCCTCCTGTTGAACACCTTCTGGATGATCTCCCTCAAGTCACTAAGCAAGCTTTCTTCAATCGATCTCCTTCCAGATGAGGCAAGCTTCCTTTAGTCAATTTCCTTCCAGCCGTCTAGGAAGACCTCGTCGCTCGCATAAATTTAATCTACAAACTCAATGCGAATCAACTTATATACGGACGACCTCAAATGAGCCCGAACCTCTCTAAAACTGTTGAAATCTAAAAGCTCCTCACTATCGACATTTACCTCATCCGAACTTCAACTATTAAATCCCAGCAAATCGGCATGTCATGACAACGGACACTACTCTCCGTAACAAACTCCACATGACCTGAGCGATCCACTACCAGACGGTTATGGCTGTCACTATCAGTTTGTTAAATACTCCGTTTATAAAAGGAATCCTCTAGATACGTTTTTTCTAAGCTCTCATCCCCTTCCTAATGCTCTGCCTCTCTATTTTTTGAGCACTCCATTTCAGTTGGTCGAAAATTGACTTAAGCATCAGAGGATCTCACCGGAGTCACCCACCTTCGATTTGAACTTTGTTTTGCAAGTCCTCTCGATGGCCGCATCTTTTCAGCTCTAGTTACCTCCGACGTCCTTACAGATTTTTGCACCAACAGGATTGACGTTGGAGGAAGGGATCCTTGAGTCCTTATTTTAAAAGAAGTGCTCAGTCGAATCTGCCTACTCTTTTCTTTCAATCTTTAAAAATCCATCTCTATTTGATTTTTTCTTATCATAGGAATGCCTCCAAGGAAAACAACCATCCGAAGGTCCACTGCCTCCATCATCAGATCCAAACTAGATCCACCTGCTCCAGCACCATCATCGACACTGCAACCTTCCCTACTAGCAGCCATGATAGATCTGGAGCAATTCAATTTGCTGGTGCAGTAGGTCCTGGGTCTTACCGAAATGATGCATGCCATGCAGTAGCAGTCGACAGTGGTGTAGCCAAAAAACCCCCCACCAGAATTTTAGGAAGCCATCCCGAGATGGCATACTTGGGTTAGCAAGCCCGTCGCTCCCAGGAAGGAGAAGAGAAAAGTGGAAGACCCTGATTCTGACCATGACTCCTTCCCTGGGGAGATCTTCTCCATCTACAGTCGGAAGCCCTCCAAAACTCGCAATCAAGATGATGTCCTTGATCGAAAGCTTCAAAAAATGAACCGACGGATTGAGAAACTTCACCATGCCACTCCAACTCACCATGACAACATCTACACCGACTTCCCTTTCTCCTAGTGAATTATGCAGAAATCGATTCCGTCGAATTTTAAGCTCCCCCAATTCAAGAGCTACGACAGGATCACTGATTCAGTTGACCATCTAGAGACCTTCCAGATTATGATGCTACTCCATGACACGTCGGATGCTATTTTGTGCCGAGCTTTTCCATTCATCCTGAAGGAAGCAATAAGAAACTGGTACTTGATACTGAAATCGGATACAATTTTTTTCTTCGATCAGATGAGCAATTAGTTTGTGGCTCATTTTATTAGCAGTCGCCTTCCTAGGCAAGGTTTGGACTCACTCATCAACATCAAGCAGCAGAAAGGAAAGTCCATCCGAGCCTATGTCAACTGCTTCAATGTCACTGCTTTGGAGGTTCAGAACTTGGACTAATCTGTTGCCATAGCTGTGCTAAAGGGCATCCTTCAAAAGAATGACCTGCTATTTTTCTTGGAGAAGAAGTATCCTAGGAATTTTTTTGATCTGTTGGCTAGGGTTGAAGGTTATGTCTGAGCTGAAGAGGCCTTTAAATTGAAGGATGAGAAAGCCGTAAGAGAGTAGCAGACGGATGAGTCAAGCAATCCCATAGTTGAAGAGAAGCCAAATAAAGTTTGGCCGTGCTCTCGGACTCTCCCTAAGCGCAAGCGAGTCCGAACCCCTCCTTGATCTTGCCATCAAAGGAGCCTTGATAGAAGAGCATAAAGGAGCTCTCCCCCCAAAAGGTTCCACAACTACACTCCCCTCAATGCTCCAAAAATTCAGGTGCTAATGAAAATCAAGGAGTAGCTACCGAGGTCAGAGAGGATGCGCACTCATCTTGAAAAATACAATCCTAATAAGTATTGTTTCTATCATCATGACCATGATCACGATACAAAAGAATGCATGCAACTTCAAGATAATATCGAGGAGTTCATCAGGCAAGGCTAGCTTGGTCGATTTCTACAACGTCGGCCTGAGATAAGAGAAGAGCGATCAAGGGCACTGCCACAATCGAAACCACCAAGGAGGGAGGAGCAGTAAGGAGATCAGCCATCTCTCGGCATCATCAACATCATCTCTGAGAAACTTCAGTGGAAGGAGGCCAGTGGATTCGGAGGATCGGCCAAAAGGCAAAGAACTGAGGAACCCATCACTTTCACTGAAGAAGAAGCTCAAGGAATTCAATTTTCGCACAATGATGTAGTTGTAATTTCTTTAAACATTGCAGACTATAATGTACACTATGTTCTTATTGATAATGGAAGCTCTACCACTGTCTTATTTTATGATGCTTTCTCTAAAATATCTATACCTAATAATCATCTGGTGTTGTAGTATCAACTTACTCTGATACCAAACTGTTGGAATATCAGCTACTCTAATACTGCTTGTTAAGGATCTAGTACTAAATTATTACGACAGAAAGAAAAAAAAATAAAATAAGAAAATAATCAAGTATATGGATCAGCCTAAAGGCTCGCCTCTATGGGGCATGCAAAGCTTCACTATGAAAGAAAAAAATAGGTATAAGAGGAGAACACCCACTCTCAACTCACTATATATAAATCTCTCTCAACTAGAAGCTATCCTAATAAAAGCTCTCTCAGAATCTCAAGAAGATCCAAAGAAGCTACAAGATGCTCTGCCCTCCTCGCCTCCTTGCTGGATGCTATGCATCTATTGCTTCTCTCTCTCTCTCTTGGCTGCACGTACTCGATGCTCTATCAAGCTCCTCTCGATAGCTACTTGAGTCTCTCTACATGTCTCTCACGTCACATGCACCACCTTAGCCCTTTAAATAGGATGAGAATCCTTTTCTCAACAATTCACAGGAGTCCTAATAGGGCTCATTCTCCTAAAATGAGTCGAACATATCCTTGATGGAGTCTTAGAATATTTTTTGACCTTCAGATCATGACCGCAATCATCCATGGCCACTAGATCCTATGGTCTATGTGCAACTCCCATAGACTCCTTGAATTAATCACAATCTGAGTCCAAATAGAAAAAAACTCCATCATGTTCTATTCACCTCCGTCGAGCTGGATCGGTCAGGGTTGAGCTGGCTCGACTGCATCTCACCCAGACTTCTACTATCTGTCTGCCTGAGAGAGCCAGCTCAGTTATGGTTTGAGCCGGCTCAATCTCAATCCGAGCTGGCTTGACTGCTTTTTAGAGTCGGCCCTATTGCTATGCTGAAAATTGATTTGCTTTTTGCTGTGGGTCGAATTTGAGGTATCAAATCCTAATAGAAAGGGCCTCTTCCTTCCTCGTATCTTAAATAACCAGAGGTTATTATTTAAAGATGAAGTTCGATTAAGTTGTTCCTTGTCATCATATAACTTTGCAACAAAGAATAAAGGTATTGAAAATAAGAAAGCTTTATTAAGGCAAGATTATTAATAATACATTCTTAAGTTCTCCAAGTTCCAAGGCTACAGGAGTACTGGTCCCTCGAGCACCTTCAGATAGTATGTCCCCAGTCGGATGATTTTCATAACTTCATAGGGGTCTTCCTAATTTAGGATGAGCTTTTCTTGATTTTGAGGTTGCAAAATATCTGCCCATCGAAGCACCAGATCTCCTACTCTAAACATTTTGCTTTTGACCCTGGAGTTGTAGTAGCAGGCTTTTCTTTGCTTGTAAGCTGCCATTTGGATTTGAGCTTTCTCTCACTTTTCTTCTAGCAGATCGAGATTTGCTCTGAGATCCTATGACTTACTTTCTTCACTGAAGGCCTCGATCCGTGCTGAAGAAAGTCAGAGTTCCACTGGAATAACTACCTCCATCTTGAAGGCTAGGAAAAAGGGGGTTTCTCCGATAGGCAATCTTTGGATAGTTTGGTATGCTCAGAGCATGTGATAGAGTTCGTCTACCCATGTGCCTTTTGTCCTCTCAAGTCTTGCTTTTATCCCCTATAGCAATGTTTTGTTGGTTACTTCTACTTCATCATTTGCTTATAGATATGCTACTGATGTAAAGTGATGAGATATATTCAGATCTTCGCAGAACTCAGCAAACTTTGTACCTACAAACTGATGCCTATTATCAATGATAAGCATTTAAGGTAGACCAAAGCTGCAAATAATTGACTTCCAAATGAAGTCCTAAACTTTGACCTCAGTGATCTTTGCCAAAGGTTTGGCCTCAACCCACTTAGTGAAATAATCTACTGCCAACAGTAGAAACTTTCGCTATCCAGATGCCATGGAAAAAGGCCCAAGTATATCCATCTCCCATCGTGCAAATTACCATGGAGCGTCCAATGGTGTGAACTGTGAAGCCGGCTATCTCTGAATGTTTGCATTTCTCTGACACCTATCATATTTTCTCACATAATCCACGTATCTTGGTGCATAGTTGGCCAATAGTATCCCTGATGGAGTAACTTGTGTGATAAGGACCTTCGATTGTGATTGGATCCTGTGGTCCATGCGCAACTCTCATAGACTCCTTGGATTAATCACAATTTGAGTCCAAACAGAAAAATTTCCATCATATTCTATTTACCTCTATCAAGCTAGCTCAGTCAGGGGTCGAACTAGTTCGACTGCATCTCGTTTGAACTCCTACAGTCTGTCTGCCTGAGAGAGCTGGCTCGATTGTGGTTCGAGCTAGCTCAACCATGTATTAGAGCTGGCCCGACTGCTGTGCTGAAAATTATTTCGCTTCTTGCTGTGGATCGAATTCGAAGCATTAAATCCTAACAATCTCCACCTCGATATTCGACCTCCACCTGACTTTAAGAGCTTGTGATCTATCTCACTCCCATGCCCTGGGGCACGTCTATTGATCATGAATGGGCAAATGTGGGAGTTGAGCCAGGCCGCTTGATCCCATCTTTATCATGGGCTGTGTCCACTTTGATCAAAGACCTACTCGAAGAATTCTCCTATGACAATAGAAACTTCACTCTACGATGTTGCCTCTCATCCTCCTAAGTCTTCCATCTTATGCTCGATCTATCTCTACCTGGAGCTCTACCTTGCACTAGGCTCCCTCTGGCTTTTGAAGCTCTACCTCGCACTAGGCTTTTTATCAGATAGTAATGTTCTCTTGTCTTCTTCTCTCCCTCCAATATTATCCTATCACCATGCATGATCTTCAAGATTCTATCATCAGCTATCCACCTGTAGCTATTTAAATCTAGTCTACTCAGTAAGATAAGATTCCATCTGAAATCGAATATTTATCGAACTTCCTCTAATCTCCTTACTGCACCATCATGTGTCTTCTAGCTGACCTTCCTGATGCCTCTAATCTCACAGCTCGATCCATCCGATAGATAAACAATGCCATCACTACTCTCTAGAAAGTCAAACTACTTTTTTCTGCAACAAATATGATATGTGCATGCAGAATCTAAAATTCACTACTGAAAAGAATTAGATACCTCGTTAGAATCTTCAGGATATCATCCTCTGACTTGCTACTAGCCATTGCTACAGTAGCTCTCATTTGATCCTTGGGTTGTGGGCAATCCTTGACTTGATGTCCTAACTCATTGCACCTATAGCATTTGATCTTGCTAGGATCCCTCATCTTGGATCTGGATCGTCTGTCTCGCGATCCTCTATCACTCCATCTACTGCCTCCTACTTCTTCAAAAATCATCAAAGTTGAGCTGCCGCCATCTGAACTCAAAGTTGGGTTCTTCCTCCTAAGAACCTCATTCTAGAGTTTTGCTGTAGTGAGCTCATCCATCTTGATGGTACTCTTTTCCACTAAAAGAGTAGTCACCAAGGACACATACGAAGGAGGGAGCAACTCTAGCAAGACAATGTCTTAGTCTTCTCCTCAACTTTTTCACCAATGCTGAGAAGGTTGGTGAGGATCTTTTGAAAGTTGGATAGATACTACTGCACTTTCTGGCTTTCGTCCATCCACGGCTGATAGAAGTACCTTCAAAGGAATAGCGTGTTGGTGAGCGAGTTTGCCATGTACAACTCCTCGGACTTCGACCATAGCATCATCAGGAAAGTCTTTCTAAGTACATGGATCACCATATCATTCGTTAGGTACAATTTGATCATGCTCACCACCTGCATCTGGATCCACTTCCAATCCTTCATCTCTATGGTGGTTGGCGTCTCGTCATATAAGAGAGCATTGATCAACCCATGTTGGATGAGGACATCCTTTATCCTTGCTTGCCATAAGAAGAAATTATCCTTTCCATCAAACCTATTGATCTCCATCTTAATTGTACTTATCTTTTTCATATTCTTCAATTTCTATCCACTGCTACAATCTACGCTCCGATACTATCTAGCTTTGATATCAATTATTGTGGTATCAACTCACTCTGATACCAAACTATTGGAATATCAGCTACTTTGATACTGCTTGTTAAGGATCTAGTACCAAATTATTATGGCAGAAAGAAGAAAGAAATAAAATAAAAAAATAATCAAGTACATAGATCAGCCTAAAGGCTCGCTTCCGCGAGACATGCAAAGCTTTACTATGAAAGAGAAAAATAGGTACAAGAGGAGAACACCTATTCTTAACTCACCGTACATAAATCTTTTTCAACTAAAAACTATCCTCACAAAAGCTCTCTCAAAATCCTAAAGAGACCCATAGAAGCTACAAGATGCTCTACCCTCATAGCCTCCTCGTCGGATGCTATGCACCTATTGCTTCTCTCTCTCCTAACTGAACATACTCGATACTCTGCCAAGCTCCTCTCGGTGGCTGCCTGAGCCTCTCTATGTGCTTCTTGCCATACATGCCATTTTAGCCTTTTAAATAGGATGAGAATCCTCTTCTCAGTAGTTCATAGGAGTTCTAACAGGGCTCGTTCTCTTAAAATGAGTTGAACATGTTCTTGATGGAGTCTTTGAATATTTTTCAACCTTCAGATCATGACAGCAACTCTCCATGATTGCTGGATCCTGTGGTTCACACGCAACTCCCATAGACCCCTTAGATTAATTACAATCTAAGTCCAAATAGAAAAAACCCCATCATATTCTATTCGCCTCCATCGAGCCAGCTCAGTCAAAGGTCTGTTGAAAATTATGTTCTAAAGTTAATCATCAATCTATTGACGGTTGAGATATTATAATTGATTTATTAATTGATGAAAAATATTTTGACATCTTTTTTCATCACAAGTTTACATCTTCTAATGAACTCCATTATTGTGATGAAGTCCTTAGGACTATTTAGTTTTGATAAAGAGAGGATTTATTGATTAGTTCTTAAATTTGTTCACGACCAAATGATAGGCTGTTAATTAGGATGACAGCATCTATCAAGCATAGGTCGCTATATGCCATATAGGTTGGTTATTCTCTTAACTAAGGTATGTGGAGACACTGATATGGCATACAGGTAAGATGTATGAGTACATCATCATTGAACGTGATAAACTTCAGAGCATTCTACTATCGAGAATATCTCTAATGGGATATAGGTATAAGTATTCCTTAGACCTAAGATCACCTTAGTGACTTGGAAGCAACTCACTATGCTTTGGTATCGAACTAATTAAATTTCTAATTCAGAAATGAAAGACTTCTGGGCATAGTCAAGTACTTGCAAAGTCAGAGTATGATCAAGATGGAATTGACCACTCCAAGAGTTGGAGAAAAATGTATCACTGTATTTCAAATAGCAAAACTTTGGCCAGGATAATCCATTAAATGGATTTGATATTTTGAAATACAATATGGACAACTTGATTAGAGTTGACAGTTAAACTCTAAGGTGTCCTATGAGCATTGTGGTCAAGGAGATGAATTATATGAAAACTATATCCGCATGGGTTCTAAGGATGGTGTTCTATACCTTCGACCTATCCGACCATCGGATATCATTGCTAGATGGTCACTTTGATTGATACAAAAATTTATTTCTATGCTACCAACTTAGATTTGAACCTATGAGGTCACGCACATTAGAGTTTATGATCTGATCAGATGGTTAATCAACGATTAAGAATCATTTTAGGATTAAACAATCAATACGATTGTTGTTTAACTTAGTGCAAGTATTGCAGAAGGATCGATTAGCAATTGAATTGCTAATTGACTTAATTTGATTAAGCCAATAGGCTAAGATTAAGTCTAATTAAATATGATTTAATTAGATTTAGTTTGGGCTTGATTGGATTAAGTCTAATTAGTTTATTGGATAAGCCAAGTGCAAGGAAGAACTAGTCCTAGTCTAACTAGGACTCAGATTAATCCAATTTTTTAATTTGATTAAAAAATAAATTAGAATTAAATTTAATTTAATTAAATTTTTAAATGAGTTAGGGCCTTATTTAATTGGATTGATTTAATCTTAATTTTATTTGATTAAAAGATCTTGTTTAACCAAGTCAAAATAGGAGTCCTAGTGTGACTAGGACTCCCTATCTCCTTGCGCCACCTTGGTCTCAATGCCCTCCATACCTATTTTTTAGATATTTTTCATGAAAAATCTCTTTCTTCTTGATTTCCATGCCCCCTCTCTCCCTCCAAGTCATATTTTGAAGTTAGGTGGAAGACCAAGTCAAAGGAGGAATTGGTTTTGCTTAAGATTCTATGAGATAGAATCCTTATTGACCAAAACATCTTTCCTTGAGTGCGACCTTCTCTTTTAATTAATTCTTCTCTTATTTTATAAAAATAATCTTCTTTTTTGTGTGTCCTTCCTTGTTGGTCCATGCCAAAAATTATGATTGGATATTCCTAGTCTAGAAATTTGATCTAACTTGGACTCTTCTTTTTCTCTATTTATTGGATGAATTTTATTCTAATTTTTTTATAAAAATATAGAGATTTGGGAGAGATTTGGGGTGTACAAAAATTAGAAAAAGAGCATCTTTGGGTGTGGGGGTTCCATAGGCATCAAACTAGGTTTCTAGGTGAGAGAAAAGAGGAGAAGAAGAGGGTCTTCTTATAGGGCTATTTTATTTTCAATCTCTTCTCCTTTCTTTTGAGTTTTTTTGAGAGAGTCTCATATTAGCAAACTCTCATCTTACTTCTCATATTTTGGAGAGTCCAAATTTTAAAGAAGAAAGCATCGGATCGACCGTCGAAGAAGAATCAGTACAGTACTAGCATGCTATGCTGATTTCTTGCATCGGACGGTAGATCAGAGATCGTAGGCTTGTGTGGACGACTCCTAGAGGTCGGATGCATATGAGGCTCGTGACTTTATTCTCCATCCTAGATCAGCAAGTTAGAATGTCTAAACTTACTCAAGTAATAGATTTGATCTATAAACTTCATACCTGCATTTGATGTAGTGTAGATCTAGGTTGATTTGATCAACCTTTTTCTTTCTTATTTGATTTTAATTTTTGATTTAATATCATACCTTAATCATATAATAGATCTAAGATCTAGGTATTTACATGGTTATTTAAATAAATTTTAAATTTATTTAAGTCTTTCACTATAAGATCTTAAAAAAGTTTCAAGATCTACTTATGAAATCCTAGATCTGGTTCCTTCAATTGGTATTAGAGCTTAGATTCTTATTACATAATTTTTGTACATGTCTCGATTATTTTTTAGATTAGATCTAATTTATAATCTAATTATTAAATATATAATTAAAAATATATATATATATATTAGATTGCATGGACCACCAAAAGATTGTCCTGCTGTAAGGTTTACCCCTTATAGTGAATAGGTTGTCCTAGTACGTGCTGATCTAAAATATTGATCATAAAATTTTAGATTAGATCTAAGAGATTTTATGATCTGAGTAAAAATATTTTAATCTTCATAAATATATTAGATTTGATCTAGGAAGATTTATGATTGATTATTATTGAAACTATTTCAATAACATGAACTTGTTTAGATTAGATCTAAAGTGGATTCATGTTTATGTTACTTGCATATTGATTATGAATCAAACATGCAACTCGGTTGATAGAACCATATTGTAAAAATATTTTATAAACATAAAAATTATTTTTAAAAAGTTGAACCCCAATCCTCAGTCCAAAACTTAATTGAGAATTAAGAAGTTGATTGATTAGGATCTAGGATTGTAAATTGAAGATCCTAAGATACAAATCATAACACATTGGGTTAAATGGGTTAGTGGAGATTAGGTCCATTAATTGGGTTAGACCTAGGATTAGATTAAAGAATGGACTTAATTAGAGAATTGACTAAATCTAATCAATTATTGTCTTAGATTTTGTCAAGGATTCTCTAGATCAATTATAATAGTTGTAGTTGGTCAAGTCCATGTCTTTAACAAGATCCAAGATGCACTTGATTCTTGGCTACGCGGTCTAGCATGAATTGTTAGGTTGATCTAATTAAAACTAATTAAACCAATTGGTGTCTAAGGTAAACCAGACCAGTGGTTTTTAATTGGTAGCCTGCTTATCTGGCCATTTCTGATGGTGTCTAAGGCAAACCTGGCAGACCCTTCTACTGATCGAACTTACCTGGTCTCTTGGTGAGATTATGTTTTGATCAGATCGCTTGACTATTCAAGCTAACCCATGTCAGCTAGGTAAATCAGTTTGACTGATTTAGGTGCTCCTAGACCAGCCTATTAATGATCTTCCTTAAGCTGACTTGGTGAAGTTAGTGGAAAGATCATGACAAGCTGGTTAATCTGACCTACTCACTTCTATAAATAAATTTTCTAAAATTATTAGGTCTCTAAAATAAAATAGTTATATAATAACTGGATCATAGCCTCCCATTAAAGTGGATGATAATGGGTCCATCAGTTGGATAATGATTAGAGGCTCAAAGGCTTGGTACTTATTGGTTGATGAAATTATCATTCATTATATGATCTCTTAGATACATCTTTCTAAATGGTGGTCAGGTGAACCAACCAAAGTTGGGCCTGATCATTCATTGGTTGGATGGGCCAAGTATGGTCATGTTAATGGTTGGACATAACTGGACCCTTTTTTGAGAAGACCAAAGCCAACGAATCAAGGCCTAGGGCAAAATTTAATTACTAAAAATTATTTAGAAAAATAATTATCATATAGGTTGATTGTTCTCTTAACTAAGATATATGGAGATACTGGTATGGCATACAAGTGAGATGTATGGGTACATTATCATTAAACGTGATCAACTCTAGAGCATTCTGCTATCGAGAATGTTTTTGATGGGATATAGGTATAAGTATCTCTTAAATCTGAGATCACCTCAGTGACTTGCAAGCAACTCACTATGCTTTAGTACCGGACTAACTGAATTTCTAATTCAGCAACGAAAGGCTTTTGGGCATAGTCAAATACTTGCAAAGTCAGAGTATGATCAAGATGGAATTGACCACTCCAAAAGTTGGAGAAGAATGTATCACTGTATTTCAATATAGCAAAACCTTGGCCAGGATGATCCATCAGATGGATTTGATATTTTAAAATACAATATGGACAACATGATCAGAGTTGATAGTTGAATTCTGAGGTGTCCTATGAGCATTATGGTCAAGGGGATGAATTATATAAAAACTATATCTGCATGGATTCTAAGGATGGTGTTCTACACCTTCGACCTATCCGACCGTCGTATATCATTGCTAGATGATCACTTTGATTGGTATAGAAATTTATTCCTATGCTACCAGCTTAGGTTCGAATCTATTGTTAGATATGTGTGCCCTAAAAGCTAGATTGGCTGACACTTGTATTACACTTCTAAGAAAAAAATTATAATTTTAATTATAAATAATAAAATAAATTATTTTCTATCATAATGTATATTTTTGAAAGTGTCTGTGATACATCCTTTGAGTTAATGGTAATAATAGTTTATATTTTCAAGAGTTGAAAATTTAAAATATGAATTTTTATTATTAACTCATAAAATGCTCCCAACCATAGGATCATCATGAGGATGGTGATTCATCTGAAAGATTGGTGTACGATCGCTTCGTTAGGAGAGATGAGTCTTAAGTTTACAGTGTAGAGATACCGGAGTGAGAGTACAGGTACTCATTAGAGAATGAGGGCACTAAGCATGACCACCTCGAGCAGTCATAAGGAAGTCTACCTTCTCGTCGATGACTGGCTCGAAGCTGCAGTGGTATGTCTAGTTTTTTGACTTGAGTTGCATTGGCAGTTCACCTTGAGGGTGTTATAGTTTGACTACACCATAACTCGATCTCCTAGCCATTCAAAATTCTAAGGTGTATGTTGGCTATAGCATATTCATTATAGGAATTGGATTGCACCAATAGGGGATCTATCTACCTCGGTAGATAAGGAGCAGCCCTATGATGATCATGAGAATCAAGTCCATAAGCCCATGGCCATGGTAGAGTGAAATAATAAAAAGAGTTTCTATTAAGGTTTTTCATATTGGACTTGAATTGAATGATTAATTCATATGACGGAAATTAGGATTTGATGAGATCACCTTACCCCTAATCCAATCAGGGCTCAAGATAGAGGAACTTAATCACACAGATAACTACACCGAGAGGTTTGCTTTCAGTTCTGATGGGTTGCCACCATATGCTGCTAGCTATCATTGGTAGATTTTGGGAGCAATTATAATGATTTGGATGATCGATCATACTAGTTATCTGAATCAGAAAAGTTCTGATCCATCGAAAGATGTTTCGATGATGTCGATGATAGAGATTGCGATGTATCCCATTACCATATGGAACAAAACCTAACTGGATCACACAAACAAGGGTTTGGATCTAGATGTCATCAATTGGACTAACCTAGTTCAATTAATTTGAATAAAATTCAATTAGGTTCAAGAAAATCGTGCTAGCACACGATTGAGCCTAATGTTCTCCTTTAATAATCATTAAAGCTTGTCTCAACTGAGCCAAGTATGTTTGGACTCACTCAGGAAATTTTACTTTGTCTAACTGAAGCTTGTCTAGGTCAGAAAAGAATTGTCTTAATTTATAAGATAAATTTGAAACAACATCTGCCAATTTTGGTCACCTGCTAAATTTTATTTTCGGACATTGGTCAAATGTTGACCCTAGATACTTAGACATCTGCCCATGTGTCATGCACCTATAGGAGAGTTCCTAAGAAAAATGTAGATAGAAAGAGGGTGCATGCCTAGGGAGGCGTGCACCCTATGAGGATAAAGTTGGAGTCCCATACAGATGGGACTCCAAGGTTGCTTCAGGGGATTAAACTGTGCGGCACCAAGAAGTCTTATTTGACTCAGTCTTGGTGCCACCTTAGAAGATTTTTGAGGATCTCTGATCTGATTGGATCAGATGATGTCATCCCATCAATCAAATTTAAATCTGATTGCACAAAGGGTCATGATTGGCCGAGATGATGTGGCACTACATGGCGCAATAGGGTCTATATAAACCCTGTCTGCGCCTAAAATTTAATGCTTCTATCTTTAGCCCATGCCACAAAGCCTCTCTCTCTCCTTCTCTATGCCACCCTCTAGTCCTCTCTCTCCTCTCCGTGTCCAAGGGCTTTTGGGCATGAACAAGGTGTGATCTAAGCAAGTGAAAGGCACCAGGAAAGGAAGAAGGCAGCACTGCTGCAAGAGACAATGACTGTTCTTCAAAAGCAGTTTTGAAGACCATCAAGATCAGAACTAGATCTAATTTTTGGAGATTTGATTGAGAAGGAGAAATCTTTAGATCCTGCCTGAGTGGATACTAGTAGAGGCTAGGCACTTGCATGGCTACATCCAGAACCTCAGGCGAACATCGGGATCATCACAGGATAATTAGATTACCCAAAAAAAAGGTATAATTAAATTAAATTAAATTTTAATTTTTATTTTTATTTTTATTATTAGATTAATAAGATTAGATCTAAGAAGTCTTAGATTTAACTAAGATCTTAAATTTTTTTTTTAAAAATATCTCTCTAGATCCAATCAGATCTGAATGAACTTGATTCGAAAAATAGATTTTTTCCTTCAATTGGTATCAGAGCCATGTTCCATAATTCATTAGATCTAATTTTAATTTATTTTTAATTTAATAATTAGATAATTTTAGAAATTACATTATATGTGATTAGATTTAAAATTAAAAAATTAAAAATTAAATAATCTAGATCTAAGATGTATGAGATGCATGACTAGACTAGGAATAGAATTATTCTATGTGTAGTCTAGCATAATCATAATTTTAATTTAATTAATTATAATTTTTAGATCTATTTATTTATTATTTTTTAATATTATAAATATTATAATTAGATTAAAAAATAAAAAATAAATTTATTTAATTTGTTCATATGAGATATGATAAATGCAAGTTTAGACTAGTTATAGAATAGTTCTACAAAATTATCTAGAATAAATTTAATTTGATATGATCAAGTTTAAATCTTATTTTTTAGGTATTTATGAGATAATTTAGATCTGAAAGCATGCATGATGTGATACATGAGATGTATGCAAAACATATTGTTAGTTAGATCAATTTATATATATATGTGATATATGATGTAGATCTAACTAGTTTTATAGATTTATCATGTTTCTGATTAAAGCATTCTTCTTGGCCGTTCGGTCATAAGAATGAAGTAGAGTTTAAAGGCCCTCTCTTTTCATTCGATGGGATGTTCTTATGGTGTGTAGGGTTGCTATGCGTTCGTCCTTAATCAGAAATCAAAAAACTTATTTTCTATAAAACTCTAAATCCTGAAATCCTAGGATTTTATATATATGTTTTGTTTATGAATCCTAAACTTAATTAAGAATTAAGATTATAAAATTTATTAGGTCTAAAATTAAAAATTTTTAGATCTAAGACATATCCATAAAATTGGGTTCAGGCATGGATAGCTCAATTAGGTCTAGCGGTTGATCAAATCGAATCAAGAGTTAGTTAGGTGGGATCAAGAGTACTTAAATTGACTAGTCTAATAGGATTAAGTTTAGGTCAAGGTCGAGTCACATGAATGATCGATCGAGTTAAGACCTAATTAGGCTTAGTGGTTCTAGTCTGGATTGTAGGCTAACATGATTGGTTCTAGCTCAATAATTTGGTGTCTAAGGTAAGTTTGGCAGATACGATCAATTGAATTTTAATTAGAAGCTATTCGACTCGAATGCTCTCTTGTCGAGTTAATGGCATATCCCTTCCATCGATCTCACTTACCTAGCCATATTTGTTATCCCAGTCCTAATCTAAGATGGCTAACAATCCGAGTTGACCCATGCCACTAGGTTTGTCATAATGGTTATGGCTATGTCAAATCAAGTTTAAATAGACCTAAATCAAATCTTTCTAAGAAAAGATTAAGTCTAAGGTCTTCCACCATTGTAGATGTGCGGGCCCTTTTCGGGGTTGATTGTTCTCGACTAATCATAGTGGTTCAGTTGCACCGGGAAGATGCAACCATGTCTATTAGGTATTGGATGCTATGGGTTGGAGGATGGATTGGGTTCAATATTTTGGATTTGATGAGAGATCCAATTAAGAATTCAATCTGTGCAAACGGTGCATCTGACTTAACTAAGGAGTGGATCAATATTTTGGGCATGGTGATATTCATAAATTCGAGACCAAGTCTGGGTGCACCATGATTAGAGAATCATTGGACAAGAGTTGTTCACTCATTGGCTAACCCATCACCAATAACTATTAGATAAGATGATGAGTCAGTTGGTGGGACTGCACCATCTACTAAAAATCAGTAATCATGGAGATTTTTGCATCTTTACAGAGGGAGTGTAGGGATCCGAGAAAATAGTGGAAGCTAATTTATTTAAAAATCAATTTTTTAAACAAATTGGTCAAGTCTTAATTACAAAATCTAACTAGAAATTTTGACTTTCTATAGAAAAAAAATATCTGCGTCCAACCCACTAGCCCGTATATTGGACACCTATAGACTGATCAGATCCAATTATAAGGATTAGCTCTGAAACTTCAAAATTATTTTGAATTTCGAGAAGTTGACTCATGTATTGGACCAAAATCCTCCCACCTTACCAGCTCGTCCATCTGCTGAACAAAGAGTGTCTCTTGACAAGTGGATGGATAAGGATAATAAGGCTAGATACTACATATTGGGCTCAATGTCTGATGAGCTTCAGTGCTAACATGAAGATATCAAGACTGTCCGCCAAATGTTGGCTCACCTACAAGAGTTGTTTGGTGAACAGAGTCGCACAGTCAAATATTAGATCACTAAACTACTATTTAAGGCTAAAATGCGTGATGGGCGGTCAGTCCAAGATCACTGTCTGATGATGGTCAAGAAGTTGGAAGAGCTCGAGAAGCTTGGAGTAAAGTTAGATCAGGATCTACAGAATGATATAATTCTACAGTCCTTGACTGATGTGTATGGTAGTTCATCATGAACTACCATATGCATAAACTTCAGAATACTCTGGCTGAGCTTATGAATATGCTGGTTACTGCTGAGCTTTCTATGAAAGATTCTCAAGGCTCAGTACTTGCTATAGAACGGACTTGTTCTAAGAGAAAGTCTTTTGAAAAGAAGAAGTCTGTAAAAAAGCAGAATGTGAAAGATGGAAAGAAAAAGAAGGCAGAGCTGAAGAAGAGGGCTGCTGACAAAGAAAAGTATTTTCATTGTAATACTGACGGTTACTGGAAGCGAAACTATCCTACATATCTGACCATCCTAAAGAATAAGAAGGAGATAGATCTTTCTAGAGGTATGCTTGTTATTGAATCTAACCTTACGATTTCTTCTGCATCCAGTTGGGTGCTTGACTCTGATTCTAGTGCTCATTTATGCACTTCCATATAGGATCTTGAGGATAGCAGGAGATTGAGGGATGGTAAAATGATCCTATGCATTGAAAATGGAGCAAGGGTTGCTACTGTGGTCATGAAAACCTATCCTCTTCGACTACCATCTAGCTTAGATTTAGTACTTAAGGATTGTTATTATGTGCCTACTGCAAGCAGAAATTTGATTTCTGTTTCATGTTTAGCACAAGAAGGCTATGTAATTGGTTTTCTTAAGGACCATTGTAATATTTTTTATGAAAGAAATAAAATTACAAGTGGTTTTCTTATTAATGGTCTCTACCAGTTACATATTAATGTATCTGTATTTAATATCAAGCAAAATATAAATGCCATTATTGGAAATGTGTCCCAAAGCCAATCATCAATCTGTTGATGGTTGGACCATATATTTATAATTGTATATGAATTATAAATTAATAAAAATTATTTTACTATTTTTTATCATAAATTTTGTTGTTTTTTAATGAACTCCTATATTGTGATTAAAATCCTTAGGACTATCTAGATTCGATAAAGAAGGATTTGTCATTTAGTCCTTAAATAGTTCATGATCAAATGATATGTTGTTACTTAGGATGATAATGTTTATCAAGTATAGGTCATTGTATGCCATATAGGTTGGTTATCCTCATAACCAAGTAGTGTTGAGACACTGATATGGCATGCAAGTGAGATGTATGGGTATATCTGCACTAAACGTGACCAACTCCAGGGCTTTTCTCCTATCAAGATTAGCTTCAATGGAATATAGATATAAATGTCCCTCTGACTTGAGATCACCATGGTGACTTCCAAGCAACTAACTATGTTTTGGTGTCAGACTATCTGAATTTCTAATTCAATGATGGAAGGTTTTTGGGCACAGTCAAATACTTATGGAGTCGGTACATGTATCAAGATGGGTTTGATAACTCCTGATTTCAGGAGCTGTGTTCAATTATGTTTTAATTTAGCAAAACCTTGGCCAGGATAGTCTTAGTGAGGAGTCACGGGACTAATTACTTTGAGACACAACATAGATGTATTTTCTATGGTTGATAGTCAAATCCTGAGTCATCTATTACATAGAGGTCACACGAATGAATTATACGATAACCATATTCGCGTAGGTTCTGAATGTTGCGATTATGATTATTCAATCTATCCGAACATTGGGTACCATTGTTAGATGGTTACTTTGATTAGTATAGAAATTGGTTTCTGTGCTACCAGCTTAGGTTCGGACTTGTGGGGTTATACATATTAGGAGTTCCTACCGATCAGATGGTTGAACTAGAGTCCCATTAGTCTGGGACATTATAGTCAAGAGTCTCACTAGACTAGGACTCTATGACCAAGAGTTTCACTAGATTGGGACTCTGAGTCCTACTTGTCTAGGACTCTCTGATCATGAGTCCTAATAATCTAGGACACTATGGTCAAGAGTTCCACTGGACTGAAACTCTATGATCAAGAGTCCTACTAGATTGAAACTCTGAGTTCTACTCATCTGAGACTCTCTGATCAAGAGTTCCACTAGTCTGGGACTCTATGATCATGAGTTTGACTCATTTGGGACACTGGGTTCAAGAGTCTCACTGGTTTAGGACTCTTCAAGAGTTTCATGTTGATAGGACTCTATTGCCTAGTAATCCATTCGATTTGGACTTAGATATTTTTGAAGGATTAATTAGCAATTTGATTACTGATTAGCTCAATTTGATTGAGCGATAAGAATTCGATCAAGTTTGATTGAATTTGATTCGATTGGATTTGACCCAATCAGGTCATGAGATGACCTAATCGCTATGGGAGTTTTGACCCTGATTTAATCAAGACCTAGATTTAATTGATTTCTAATTTGATTAGAATTTTATTAGATTAGGCTAAGCCTAATTCGGTTGGATTTAACCTAATTTAATTGGATCTAGATTAATTAGTTTGGTTGAAACTAATTAGGACCAAGTCAAATAAAGTTTGAATTCAAATTCTCCCATGCGCCCACCATTTTTGACTTTTTCACTCTGCTTCCCATGCCCTCCCTTTTGTTTGTCGAACATTTTTTAGAAAAATAAAAATATGCACATAGAAGAAGAGTCCTTCTGCATGTTAAACACAAAGGAGGGGGCATTGGATAAGGATAAGAGGCTCATTTGATTTTTGAAATCAAGTGAGTGGTTAAAACCTCTCAACCACTCGACTTTTATCATTTTTCATATAGTTTTCCCATGGTATTCATGTCAACAAATTATGAAAATTTTTATGCACATAGGAGAAGGGCTTAGCATTATGTGGTAAAAATTTTAGAGTGTTTGGGCATTAGTACTAGATGAGAAAAATCTTGGAGTGAAGGTGAATAGGATCCTGTAGCACTTTTCTTTTTCCTTATGCCTCTCTTCTCTTGTGATTTCCACTGATCTCCCTTGGCCATCTTGGTGAGTTAGATTTTGATTAGATCACTTGGTGATTCGGGCTCACCCATGTCTATTAGATAAATTAGTCTGACTAATTTAGGTGCTCTTAATGCCAGCTTAGATTAGATTCTTTTCTAACTTGGTGAAGTCAGTGGTGAAGAAAAAATCCTAGTTTCTGGGTCAGGTTCGTTCAGATCTGATCTGACCAAGAAAAATATTTTAAAATTTTTTTTTCTTAGATCTAAATTAGATCTGATATTTTTTAGATCTAATTTAATGGATCTAATAAAAAAATAAATTAAATTAAATTAGGTTTAATTTATACCTTGTTCATGGGTAATCTTATTACCCATTGATGATCCAATTGATTGCTTGAGGTTCTAGATGCAGCCACGCAATCGTCTAGCCTCTACCAGTATCCATTCATACAGAATCTGGAGATCTTTCTCTTTTTAATCTTTTCTCCAAAGATCAGATCTAGATCTGATCTTGAAGGTCTTCAAAATAATTTTTGAAGATCCGAAGTCGTCTCTTGCAGTAGTGCTGCCTTCTTCCTTTCTTGTCGCCTTTCTCTTTCCTAGAATGCACCAAACATGAGCCCAAGGCCTCTTGGGCATGGAGAAGAGAGAGAGGATTAGAAGTAGGCATGGAGGAGAGGGGAGAAGGCTTTGTGGCATAGGCAAGGGGAGAACTTTCTAAACCTAGGCATAGACAGGGTTTATATAGACCTTGCTGCGCCATGCAATGCCACATCATCCTGACCAATCACGTCTCTTCATGCAATCAAATCTAAATCTGATTGATGGAATGACATCACTTGATCTAATTAGATGAGAGCCCCTCTCAAACATCCTTAGGTGGCACCAAGACTGGTCAAAGTAGAGCCTTTGGTGCCACCTTGTTTGATACCATGAAGCAACCTAGAGTCCCATACAAATGGGACTCCAGGCATCATCAACTTTGGATGCATGCCTCCCTAGGCATATGCCCCCTCCTTTTCTCTTCCTAGAAGGGGGACAAAGATCAAATCTCTCTCCTATGGGTGCATGACACATGGACAAATGTCTAAATGTCAAAGATCAATATTTGACTAAAGTCAAAAGATAAGAATTAGCAGGTGATGGAAAATGGTAGGTGTTGTCTTAAATTTATCTCATAAATTAAGATAATCCTTTTCTGACTTAGACAAGCTCTAGTCAGATCAAGTAAAGGTACCTAAGCGAAGCCAAACACAATTGGCTCAGTCGAGATAACTTTTGATAATTGTTGAAGGAGAACATTAGGCTCAATCGTGTGCTAGCACGATTTTCTTGAACCTAATTGAATCTAATTCAAATCAATTGAACTGGATTAGTCCAATTGATGATATCCAAGTTCAAATCCTTATTTGTATGATCCAGTTAGGCTCAGTTTCATATGGTAATGAGATATGTCACGATCTCTATCATTGACATCATCGAAATACCTTTCGATTGATAAGAACTTTTCTGATTTTGACAACTAGAATGATCGATCATCTAAATTATTCTAATTGCTCCCAAAATCTACTAGTGACACCTAGCCGTATATGGTGGTAACCTATCAAAACTAAAAATAAATCTCTCAGTGCAGTTACCTATGTGATTAAGTTCTTCTATCTTGAGCCCCGATTGGATTAGAGTTAAGGTGAACTCGTCAATCCCTAATATCCATCATATGAATTAATCATTTGATTCAAGTCCAATGTGAAAATCTTAATAGAAACTTTTTCTATCATTTCACTCTATCATGGCTATGGGCTTATGGACTTGATTCTTATGATCGTTATAGGGCTGCTCCTCATCTACCGAGGTAGATAGATCCCTTATTGGTACAGTCCAATTTCGACAATGAACATGCTATAGCCAACATACACCTCAGGGTTCTGAATGGCTAGGAGATCGAGTTATGGTGTAGTCAAACTATAACACCCTCAAGGTGAACTGCTGATGCATCTCAGGTCAAAGAACTAGATACACCACTACAGCTTCAAGCCAGTCATCGACGAGAAGGTAGACTTCCTCATGACTACTCGAGATGGTCACGATTAGTGCCCTCGTTCTCTAACAAGTAACTATACTCTTGCTCTAGTGTCTCTACATCGTAGACTTAAGATTCATCTACTATAAAGAAGCGATTATACACCAACCTTCTGGATCAATCACCATCCTCATGATGATCCTACGATTAGGAGCATTTTATGAGTTAATAATTAAAATTCATATCTTAAATTTTCAACTCTTGAAAATAAGAATTATTGTTGCCATTAACTCAAGGGATGTATCACAGACACTAAATATACATTGTGATAGAAAATAATTCATTTTATTATTTATAGTCAAAATTATAATTTTATCCTTAGAAGTGTATAACAAGTGTCAGCCAATTCTGGCTTCTAGGGCACACATATCTAAAAAACTTTCACTTGACCTAAAGCCAATTGGCTATAATTCTAATTTCCATGTTCTCAAGGTGGGCTTCAGTCTTCTGCTGGTCCAACGACTTTATAAGTGGGTCTATCGCATTATCTGCGGAGTTGACTCTCTTGACCTCGACATAACCTTTTGCGAGGTAATCATGGATTAAGTGGTATCACTGCTCGATGTGCTTAAATTTCTGATGAGACCTCAGCTTCTTAGCAAGGACTATGGCGCCATTGTTATTGCAGTATAGAAGAATGGCATCTGATGGCATCACTCCGATCTCTACAGCAAATATCTTATACCAGAATGCCTCCTTCACAGTTTCTAATGCAGCGATGTACTTTACTTCCATAATGGAATCTACTATCACTGTCTGCTTGAAACTCTTCCAACTGATAGCACCACCATTACACAAAAATAGACTTTCAGATGTCGACTTTTGATCATCTACATTGGACATAAAATCTGAGTCTGTATACCCCTGGACTTGGAGTTCTCCATTACCAAAAATCAATAATATATCCTTAGTTCTTCTTAAGTACTTAAGGATACATTTTATAGAAATCCAGTATTCTTCATCTAGATTCAACTGATATCTGCTCGTGACACTCACAGCATGAGCTATATCAGGTCGTATACATAACATGGCATACATGAGGCTCCCTATTGTTGAAGCATAAGGGATCTTGCTCATACATTCTATCCCCTCAGGTGTGCTAGGGCACATCTTCTTGGAAAGATGAATGTCATATCTGAAGGATACCAAACTCCTCTTGGAGTTTTCCATGCTAAACCTCTTTAGCACTTTCTCTATATACATCTTCTGTGAAAGTTCTAGCATCCTATTCGGTCTATCTCTATAGATCTTAATTCCTAGAATAAAGAATGCTTCTCTTAGGTCTTTCATAAAGAATTCTTTGGATAACCATATTTTAACTATGGTCAACATGGGAATATCATTCCCAATAAGGAGGATATCATCCACGTATAATACGAGAAAGATAATAGTACTCCCACTGACCTTTTTGAAGATACATGGTTCCTCTTTATTTTTGATGAAATCAAATAATTTGATTACATCATTAAAATGAGTATTCTAGCTCTGAGATGCTTGCTTAAGTCCATATATGGACCTTTGCTTGTGATCAGCATCACCAGATGTAAAACTTAGCGGCTATTCCATATAGATATCTTCCTCAAGGTATCCATTTAAGAATATCATTTTTACGTCCATTTACCATATTTCGTAATCAAAATAGGTTGCAATAGCAAGCAATGTGCAGATGGATTTTAGCTTAGCTACTAGCGAAATGGTATCCTGATAGTTAATGCCTTCACGTTGACTATAATCTTTTGTCACTAATCTAGCTTTGAATGTCTCTACATTTTCATTTGCACAAATCTTTCTCTTGTAGATCCATTTATACCCAATAGGTACTATACCTTCTGATGGATCTACCAAGGTCCAGACTTGGTTTGAGTGCATCGAGTCAATTTTTGACTTTATTATCTCTAACCATTTCTCGAAGTCAATATTCGATATTGTCTTATCATAGGTTTTGGGATCATCACCATGAACCCCATTACATACGAGGAATATTTCCTCTACTTTTTCTAAAATAGTACCTAAGTACCTTTCAGGAGGATGGAAAACCCTTTCCAATCTACGAGGTGGAGGAGGTAGTGATTGTATTTGCTCAACCTGATTTGATTTCATTTGGTCCTTAGTTCATTGCACTTGTGAGACTTTCTTCTCGAGCTTGATCTGCTTTTCAATGCCTCCATCTTGAATAAACTATTTTCAAGAAATATGGCATGTCGACTCATAATCACATTGTAATCTTCTGGAAAGTAGATATAATATCCTAATGATTCTTTAGGATATCCAATGAATTGAGCTCTAAAGGATCTGAAGTCTAACTTGTCCGCTTGTTATTTTTTGACATAAGCCGGACAACCTCAAATTCTAAGATGACTTAGACTTGATTTTTTACCATGCCATATCTTATACGGTGTGGTAGGAACAATTTTAGAAGAAATCCTATTCAGTAAGTATATTGCAGTTAACAGACTATGTCTCCAAAAAAATTAGGAAGGTCTATGAAGCTCATCATAGATCAGACCGTATCCAATAGGATCTGATTCCTCTATTCTAAAATTTTATTAAGTTGAGATGTTCCAGGTGGGGTCCATTGAGAGATTATGCCATTTTGCTTGAGATAGTCAAAGAATTTTCGACTAAGATATTCACCTCCTTGATCTGATCGAAGAACCTTAATCGATTTTTTAGTTTGCTTTTCTACTTCATGTCTGAATTTCTTGAACTTTTCAAAAGCTTCAGACTTGTGTCTCATAAGATACACATATCCATAACGAGATAAATCATCGATAAAGGTTATGAAGTAGACAAAGTTGCCTCTAACTGACATATCAAATGGGCCGCACACATCAGTATGTACTAGGACAAGTAAATTCATGGCCCTTTCTCGATGTCCTACAAAAGAGAGCTTAGTCATTTTGCCATGAAGACAAGATTCACAAATTGGATATGACTCAGAAGTCAATAGACTCAATAGCTCGATTTTTTTTAATTTGTTAACCCTATCTTCTACTATATGACCTAGTCTTAGGTGCCATAGATACCTATCATTTGGACTATCCCTAGATCATTTTATTTTTATGGCATTCACATTTTGCTCGATATTAAAAATAGATACATCAATATGTAACTGATAAAGACCGTTAATAAGGAAACCACTTGCAATTTTATTTTTTTCATAAAGAATGTTACAATGGTCCTTAAGAAAACTAATTACATAGCCTTCTAGTACTAAGCATGAAATAGAAATCAAATTCTACTTACTGTAGGCATATAATAACAATCCTTTAATACTAAGTCTAAACCAGATTATAGTTGAAGAGGGTATATTTCCACAGCCACAGAAGTAACCCTTGCTCCATTTTCAATGCATTGGATCATCTCACCATCTCTCAGCCTCCTGCTATCCTCAAGACCCTACATGGAAGTGCACAAATGAGCACTAGAACCTTCTTCTTTCCAAAAGATTTCTTCTTCTTTCCAAAAGACCCTCCATTTTCATAGACTTCTTCTTCTTTCCAAAAGACTTTTTCTTGGAAGAAGTCCATTAGCAAATACTGAGCCTTTAGAACCTTTCATTGAAAGCTCAGCAGTAACCAGCATATTCATAAGCTCGGCCAGAATATTTTGAAGTTTATGCATATGGTAGTTTATAATGAACTGCCCATATGCATTAGTCAAGGATTGTAGAATTATATCATTCTGCAGATCCAGGTCCAACTTCACTTTCAGTTTCTAAAGCTCTTCCAAATTCTTGATCATCATCAGACAATGATCTTGGAATGACTATCCATCATGCATTTTAGCCTTGAATAGTCATTTAGTGACTTGATACTTGGCTGTGCGACTCTATTCACCAAACATCTCTTGTAGGTGAGCCAATATTTGATGAGCAGTCCTGATATCTTCATGTTGGTGCTGAAGCTCATCAGACATCGAGCCCAATATGTAGTATCTGGCCTTGTTATCTTCATCCATCCACTTGTCAAGAGATGCTCTCTATTCAGCGGAGGGACGAGTTGGTAAGATGGGGGGTCCTGGTTCAATACATGAGTTAACTTCTTGGAACCCAAAATAATTTTGAAGTTTTGAAGTTAATCCTTATAATTGGGTCTAGTCAGTCTATGGGTGTCCAGGATACGTGCTAGTGGGTTGGACATAGATATTTTTCTGTAGAGAGTCAAAATTTTTAGTTAGATATTGTAATTAAGACTTGACCAATTTGTTTAAAGATTTTATTTTTAAATAAATTAGCTTCTACTATTTTTTTGGATCCCTACACTTTCTTTATAGAGATGCAAAAATCTTCACGATTAATGATTTCTAGTTGGTGGTGCGATCCCACCAACTGACTCATCATCTTACCTAACAGTTATTGATGATGAGTTAGCCAATTGGTGAACAACTCTTGTTCAATGATTCTCTAATCATGGTGCATCCATGCTTGGTCTCTAATTCATGAATTTCACTGTGCCCAGAATATTGATCCACTCCTTAGTTAAGTCAAACCCACCATTTGTATAAATTGGATTCCTAATTGGGTCTCTCACCATATCCAGAGTATTGAGCCAATCCATCCTCTAGCCCATAGCATCCAATGTCTAATAGATATGATTGCATCTTCTTGGTGCAACTAAATCACTGTGACCAGGCAAGAACAATCAACGTCGGAAAGGGCTCGCACATCTACAATGGTGGAAGACCTTAGACTTAATCTTTTCTTAAAACGATTTGATTTAGGTCTCTTTAAAATTGACTTATAATAGCCATAACAATTATGAATAACCTAGTGGCATGGGTTAGCTCAGATTGTTAACCACCTTAGATCAAGACTGGGTCAACAAATATGATCGAGTAAGTGAGATCGGTGAAACAGATATGCCATTAACTCGATAAGAATGCATTCGAATCGAGTAGCTTCCAATTAAAAATCAATAGATTGTATTTGCCAAACTTACCTTAGACACCAAATTATTGAGCTAGAACCAATCAGGTTAGCCTACAATCCAGACTCTAACCACTAAGCCTAATTAGGTCTTAGCTTGATCGATCACTCACGTGACTCGATCTTGATCCAGACTTAATCCTACTAGGTTGGTCAATTTAAGTACTCTTGATCCCATCTAACCAACTCTTGATTCACTTTGATCAACCGCTTTGACCTAATTAAGCTACCCCAGGCCGAACTCAATTCTATGAATATATCTTAAAGCTAAAAATTCTCAATTTTTAGACTTAACATATTTCATAATCTTAATTCTTAATTAAGTTTAGAATTTACAAACAAAATATGTAAATAAAATTCTAGGGTTTTAGGATCTAGGATTTTGCAAAAAATAAGTTTTAGATTTTTTATTAAGGATGAACGTATAGCACCCTTATACATCATAAGAACACCCCATCCAATGGGAGGAGAGGGTATTTAAACCTTACTTTATTCTTATGACCGGACGACCAAGGGAAATGCCTTAATCAAAAATATGAAAACTACAAAACTAGCTAGATCTACATCATATATCTCATATATAAAATTGATCTAACTTTAAACATATTTTGCATACATCTCATGTATATATCATGCACATTTTCAAATTTAAATTATCTCATAATCATCTAAAAAATTAAATTTAAATTGATTACATCAAAATAAATTTTATTCTAGATAATTATGTAGAACTATTCTACAACTAGTCTAAACATGCATTCATCATATCTCATATGAACCAAAAATCAAATAACTTTATTTTTTATTTTTTAGATCTTATTATAATATTTATAATATTAAAAAATAGTAAATAAATAGATTTAAAAATTATAACTTTATCAAATTAAATTATGATCATGCAAGACTATACATAGAATAATTCTATTCTACAACTAGTCATGCATCTTGTACAGCTTAGATTTAAATTATTTAATTTCTAATTTTTTTGATTTTAAATATAATCACATCTCATGTAATATCTAAAATCATCTAATTATTAGATCAAAAATAAATTAAAATTAGATCTAAATTATTTATGGGAACCTAGCTTTGATACCAGTTGAAGAAAAAATTCTATTTTTTGGGTTAGGTTCATTTAGATCTGATTTGACCAAGAGAAATATTTCAAAAAAATTTTATCTTAGATCTAAATCAGATCTGATACTTTTTAGATCTAATTTAATAGATCTAATAAAATAAAATAAATTAAATTAAATTAAATTTATACCTTATTCTTGGGTAATCTTATTATCCCATGATGATCCTATTAATTGCCTGAGGTTCTGGATGCAGCCACGCAATCATCTGATCTCTACTAGTATCCACTTAGGTAGGATCTAGAGTTTTTTTTTTTAATCTTTTTTCCAAAGATTAGATCTGGATCTGATCTTTAAAATCTTCAAAATAATTTTTGAAGATCCGAAGTCGTCTCTTGCAGCAGTGCTGCCTTCTTCCTTTCTTGTCACCTTTCTCTTGCCTGGATCGCACCAAACTTGAGCCCAAGGCCTCTTGAGTGTGGAGAAGAGAGAGAGGATTAGAAGTAGGCATGGAGGAGAGGGGAGAAGACTTTGTGGCATAGCCAAGGAGAGAACTCTCTAAACTTAGGCACAGATAGGATTTATATAGCCCCTGCTGCACCATGCAGTGCCACATCATCCTGGCCAATCATGTCTCTTCATGCAATCAGATCTAAATCTGATTGATAAAATAACATCACCTGATCTAATTAGATGAGATCCCCTCTTAAACATCCTTAGGTAGTGCCAAGACTGGTCAAAGTAGAGTCTTTGGTGCTACCTTGTTTGATACCATGAAGCAACCTAGAGTCCCATCTATATGGGACTCCAGGCATCATCATCCTTGGGCGCACACCTCCCTAGGTGTGCACCCTCTCCTTTTCTCTTTCTAGTAGGGAGGAAAAAGGTCAAATCTCTCTCCTATGGATGCATGACACATGGGCAGATCTCTAAGTGTCAAAGGTTAATGTTTGACCAAAGTCAAAAGACAAGAATTAGCAGGTGACGAAAAATGGTAGGTGTTGTCTCAAATTTATCTCATAAATTAAGACAATCCTTTTCTGATCTGAACAAACTCCAGTCAGACCAAGTAAAGATACCTAAGTGAGGTTAAACATATTTGTCTCACTCGAGATAACTTTTCATGATTGTTGAAGGAGAACATTAGACTCAATCATATGCTAGCACGATTTTTTTTAATCTAATTGAATCTAATTCAAATCAATTAAACTGGGTTAGTCCAATTGGTGATATCTAGATCCAAATCCTTGTTTGTGTGACTCAGTTAGGTTTAGTTCCATGTAGTAATGAGATATGTCGTGATCTCTATCATCGAAACACCTTTCGATGGATCAAAACTTTTCTGATTCAGGCAACTAAAATGATCAATCATCCAAATCATTCTAATTGCTCCCAAAATCCACCAGTGATACCAAATAGTATATGATGGCAATCCATGAAAACTAAAAATGAACCTCTCGATGTAGTTACCTGTGTAATTAAGTTCATCTATCTTAAGCCCCGATCGTATTAGGGTTAAGGTGAACTCGTCAAACCCTAATATCCATCATATGAATTAATCATTCGATTCAAGTCCAATGTGAAAATCTTAAAGAAACTCTTTCTATCATTTTACTCTGCCATGGCCATGGGCTTATCAACTTGATTCTCATGATCATCATAGGGCTGCTCCTCATCTACTGAGATAGATAGATTTCTTATTGGTGCAGTCCAATTTCTATAATGAACATGCTATAGCCAACATACACCTCAGGGTTACAAATGGCTAGGAAATCGAGTTATGGTATAGTCAAACTATAACACCCTCAAGGTGAACTGCTGATGCATCTTAAGTTAAAGAACCAGATACATCACTATAGCTTCCAGCCAGTTATCGACGAGAAGGTAGACTTCCTCATGACTGCTCGAGATGGTCATGCTCAGTGCCCTCGTTCTCTAATGAGTATCTATACTCTCGCTCCGATGTCTCTATACCATAGACTCAAGACTTATCTACTACAAAGAAGCGATTGTATACCAACCTTCCAGATCAATCACCATCCTCATGATGATCCTACGATCAGGAGCATTTTATGAGTTAATAATGAAAATTCATGTCTTAAATTTTCAACTCTTAAAAATAAGAATTATCATTGCCATTAACTCAAGAGATATATCATAGACACTAAATACATATTATGATAGAAAATAATCTATTTTATTATTTATAGTCAAAATTATAATTTTGCCCTTAGAAGTGTATAACAAGTGTCAGCCAATTCTGGCTTCTAGGGCACACATATCTAACAAGTGGAAGGATCAAAATTGGCTCACTGAATTTTCTTAAATTAGTTAACTAAATTCTCTAAAATTATTAAATCCTTAAAAATGAAATAGTTATATAGATAACTAAATCATAGCCTCTCATTAAGTTGAATGATAATGGGTTCATTAGTATAATGATCATTAGAGGCCCAAAGGCCTGATGATTATTGACTAATGAAATTATCATTCATAAAATGATAATTTGGTTAAGTCTTTCTGATGGTGGTTAGGTTGGCCGACCAAAGTCGGGCCTGATTATTTATTGGTTAGATAAGATCAAATATGGTCATGTTAATGGTTGGACCTAATCGAACCTTTTCAGTGAAGGCCAATGCCCACTAATTAGATCTATGGGATAAAATCAATATTACTAGAAGTTGTTTAGAAAAATAATTAATTTTGAATCTACCCATAGGTGCACATGGATTGACCAACCAAAGTTGGGCTCATGTGTAGTCTATGTGGATTCTAGTACCCATTAAGAAATTAGAGTAATTTCTCGAATTAGAGGTAGAGGCTACCAATTTATATAAAATAGGGGAAGGACCTTTAGACTGAAGTCCAAGTCTTTAGGATTAATGATTCATATACTAATTAGGTTTGATTTTCCTTTTTATGCAAACATGGCTACTAACCTATTACTCTGGTCATTGTTAGACCATGATAAATTAATGGAACCTAACTATGATAGCTGGTATCGTAAGTTGAAAATCATCTTGGAGCATGAGCGAATCCTTTATGTGGTAATGGATTGAGCACCTGAAGAGCTAGTTTCGAATGCTAGGGAAGTGATTCGAGACACTTATTTAAAGTGGCTTAATGACCGCACCACCGTTCGATGATAATGCTGGCGGCAATAAATGATGAGTTCAATCATAGGTTTGAAAATGCCCAATCACAAGAGATGCCTCAAATATTGAATGACTCTTTTGGCACATCGGATGATGTTGAAAGGCATAAAATAAGTTGTACCATTTTTAATGCTTGGATGAGGGGTGGGGCCTCAGTCATCGATCATGTATTGTACATGATCGAGATGATTGAACGTCTTAGCAAGTTGGGCTTTCCCCTACACGAGCAGCTCGATAAGGATGCGATCCTTAATTCTTTGTCCAAGTCCTTTCTCTCCTTCCTAACTCATTTTAGAATGACAAAACCTGTAGTGAATAACCATGGCTTGCTAGGGTTGCTGCAGAACTTTGAGAAGGATCACCAACTCCATAAGGAGATGGTGAATGTAGTGGGAGGGTCTTCTTCTAATCGTCGATCCTTTAAGAAAGGAAAGAAGAACAAGAAAAAAAAAATAAGAAGGTACGATCGCATGCTGGGATGACTGCATAAGGTCAGACCAAGAAGCGCAAGGCTGATCAGAGCCAAGCAAAGTGCTTCTTCTGCAAGAAGCAGAGGCATTGAAAGAGGAACTGTCCTCTGTACATTGCCTCCCTGGATCTGAATAGGTCGAGAAAGAAGCAAGTGATTGCTGGGCAAGGTAATTATATGATAATACTTTACAATTTTTTCTTATTTGATTCTACTGTCTGGGTATTAGATATTGCAAGCCCTTATCATATTTGTAATTCTATGCAGGGCTTGCAGGTCAGTAAAAGATTTGATCAAGGTGAGAGGTTCTTGAACATTGGAGATGGAAGACAAGTTCCAATTCTAGCTTTAGGAATCATGAATCTTGTAATCAATTCAAATAAAGTTATTCTTAATGAATGTCATTATTGTCCAACTTTCTTATTGAATGTCATTTTTGTAGGCCTTTTGGCCATGATTGGTTTTGAAATATCAATAAAAAAATTTTTTTGTAATGTCATTTTGAATGGTGTTATAATTTTAATTGGACAATTGAATAACGGAATTTATTTACTTTCTATGCTTGTTAACATGGTTCAATCCTCCAGTAAATACCCTAGAATTAGTGATGTGTTTGATGTCTATCTTTGGTACTGTAGGCTAGGTCATATAAGCAAGAATAGAATTAATAGATTAGCTCAAGAAGGAATTCTTGAGGTTAGTGATTGTGAGTCACTTTCGATTTGTGAGTTCTGTCTTCTTGGTAAGATGACCAAGTCACCTTTTACTGAAAAAGGTGAATGAGCCACTGAACTCTTGAGTTTAGTACATTTGGATGTATATGGATCCATGAGCTCAAGTGCCAGAGGTAGATATTTCTACTTCATAACCTTCATAGAATCTATCAAGGTATGGGTATGTCTATTTAATGAAGCATAAGTTGGAGTTGTTTGAAATGTTCAAACTATTTTGAAATGAGGTAGAAAAGCAAACTGGGAAGAGTATTAAAACTCTTCAGTCTGATCGAGGGGGTGAGTACCTTTCCAATGAGTTTCTGACATATCTTAGGAAGAACAGAATTCTCTCTGAATGGACCCCTCCTAGAACACCACAACATAATGGTGTGTCTAAAAGGAGAAAATGGATCCTATTGGACATAGTTCGATCCATGATGGGGTTTGCTGATTTTCCAATCTTTCTATGGGGATATGTGCCTGAGTCTGCTTGTTACATTCTAAATAGGGTTCCGAGTAAATCTATTAATAAAATACCATATGAAATATGGACATGGCATAAACCAATGCTTTCATATCTTAGGATTTGGGGGTGTCCGACTTACGTCAAATATTTGATGACAGACAAGCTTGAACCTTGGTCTGATAAGTATAGTTTTATAGGTTACCCAAAAGAAACCAAAGGGTACTACTTCTACCTTGCTGATGAGCAAAAAGTATTTGTCAGCCTTAAGGCAGTCTTTTTAGAAAAAGAGTTCCTTGGTGAAGGAACTAATGCCTCTAAGATCGAACTTGATGAAATATGACAGGTGGAAGAACGGACACAAGTTGTTGAACCTGAACTGGATCTAATTAGATCATACTTAGAACCCATTATAGAAGCATCCTTAAGGAGATCTGGTAGACTACCACATCAACCAGATAGAAACTATGATTTTCTGATCTAGGATGGGGATCCTATTGAACTTGATGAGAATGATCAGGAACCAATCACCTATATAGATGCAATACAGAGATCCAACTCTAAAAAATAGCTTGAGGCCATGAAATCTGAGATGAAATCCATGAAGGTCAACGATGTATGGACATTGGTTGACCCATCCGAAGGAGTAAAATCCATAGGATGTAAGTGGATCTTCAAGAGGAAAAGAGGCGCAGACGAAAATGTGGAGACCTTTAAAGTCCATCTAGTTGCTAAGGAGTATCGTCAACATTATGGTATTGAATATGATGAGACGTTCTCTTCTATGGCAATGCTCAAATCTATGGTATTGAATATGAAGAGATGTAAGTGGATCTCTTCTATGGTATTGAATATGAAGAGATGTATATAATATAACCTGAAGATTTTATGTTCATAGATGAATCTAAAGTGTGTAAGCTTCAGAGGTCCATTTATGGACTAAAGCAGGCATCTCGAAGCTGGAATATATGATTTGATAGAATAATCAAATTGTATGGCTTCGTTAAGAACAAAGAGGAGCCTTGTATATACAAATGGGCTAATGGTCCAGCAATAGTATTCCTAGTATGGTATGTGGATGACATTCTCTTAATCGAGAATAATGTCTCTGCATTATAAGAAATAAAGATCTGACTGTCATCACATTTCTCCATGAAAGATCTGGGAGAAGCTTCCTACATCCTAGGAATGAAGATCTATAGAAATAGATCTAAAAGGTTGCTTGGATTGTCCCAATCCATATATATTGACACTGTGCTGAAATGGTTCAGCATAAAAAATTTTAAGAAAGGCTATCTATCGATAGGTTATGGAATTTCTCTTTTAAAAAGAGATTGTCCAACAACACCTCAAGATAGAGAGCGTATGAATAGAATATCATATACTTCAGTAGTGGGTTCTATAATGTACGTCATGACATGTACGTGACCAGATGTGGCATATTCACTAAGTATAGTAAGTAGATATCAATCTAATCTAGGAGAGAATCACTGGCAGGTTGTTAAAACCATCCTAAAATATTTAAGAAATACTAAGGACTAGTGGCTTGTATATGGTGAATCGGACTTAAAACTTGGGGGGTTCATAGACTCTAGTTTTCAGTCCGATCATGATGATAGCAAGACTGTGTTGGGATATATATTTACCCTTAATGATGGGGCCCTCTACTGGAAGAGTTCAAAGCAGCACACTATGGTCGATTCAGTTTATAAGACAGAGTATGTCGCTGCATCAGATGCTGCCAAAGAAACGGTGTAGCTAAGAAAATTCAGCATCGAGCTTGGAGTAGCACCCTCCCTTGATGGTCCAGTTCTGCTCTGTTGCGACAGCTCTGGAGCCATTGCTCAAGCGAAGAAACCAAAGGCACACTAGCGGATGAAGCATATTCTATGCCGTTACCATCTTGTCCGAGAGTTATGGATCGAGCTGACGTCGACCTTCAGAAAATTGATGGAAAGAAGAACCTGGCTGACCCATTCACTAAAGCTATTGCGGTGAAGGTATTCGATGACTTTAAGTCAAAGATAGGTATTAGATACTACACCGATTGACTTTAGTCCAAGTGAATGATTGTTGAAAATATGTCTCAAAGTCAATCATTAGTCTGTTGATGGTTGGGTCATATATTTATAATTATATATGAATTATAAATTAATAAAAGTTATTTTGATATTTTTCATCATAAATTTTGTTATCTTCTAATGAACTCCTGTGTTGTGATGAAAGTTCTTAGGACTATCTAGATTCGGTAAAGAAGGATTTGTCATATAGTCCTTAAATTATTCACGACCAAATGATACGTTGTTACTTAGGATGGCAATGTTTATCAAGTATAGATCGTTGTGTGCCATATAGATTGATTTTCATCATAACCAAGGAGTGTTGAGACACTAATATGGCATGCAAGTGAGATGTATGGGTGCATCTATACTGAATGTGATCAACTCCAGGGCTTTTCTCCTATCAAGATTAGCTTCAATGGAATATGGGTATAAATATTCCTCCGACCTGAGATCACCATGGTGACCTCCAAGCTACTCACTGTATTTTGGTACCAAACTATCTAAATTTTTAATTCAGTGATGGAAGGTTTCTAAGCACAGTCAAGTACTTATGGAGTCGGTGCATAAATCAAGATGGGATTGACCACTCCTGGAGCTATGTTCAATTGTATTTCAATTTAGCAAAACCTTGGCTAGGGTAGTCTTAGTGAGGAGTCACGAAGACTAATTGCTTTGAGATATGATATGGATATATTTTCTAGGGTTAACAGTCTAATCCAGAGTCATTTGTTACACAGAGGTCATATTGATGAATTATACGGTAACCATATTCATGTAGGTTCTGAATGTTGTGATTGCGATTATTTGACCTATCCAAACATCGGGTACCATTGCTAGATGGTTACTTCGATTAGTATAGAAATTGATTTCTATGCTACTGGCTTAGGTTCGAACCTGCGGGGTCACATAAAAGGAATATGCTCTCAAGCCAATTAATTTCTTGGGCTGTTTGTTTTTTATCTTCCAAACTCATGTAATGACATATTTTAATAAAATATGTAAAGGCACTTATTTCATCATATGCAGTGTCTTATTATTTATTTAAGATTATGATGAACCTTATAAATTAGGGTTATGGTCTTAGGATTATGATGAGATCATATCTGTGAGATCTAAAATCTTAAAATCGTAATTTAAATATTCGTAGTCGATGGGACATTGAGTTAGGGATCAATATTTTTTCGATAAGACTAGCACATTCTTTGTATGCTCGATTGAGAGGGTTATTGATCTCACTATAACTTGTGTATGACACTAATACAAGAATGTGGGTGCTCATTAGAGAATGAATTCACTGAATCGATCCAAATCGAGAATATCTAATGGAGTCTTATCTACATGTCAATAGATGGTTCTCATAGTGGAATTTGTGCATGTAATCCTTTGAACTAAAACTACCATGGAATCTTATATATATATAAATCCATATTTTGGTTCATACTCATTCATGACTTAGTTATGTACGGGATGATCTGGATATAGTAGATTATATATATGAAGTTGTGAGTAGGTTAACATGGAATCGATCACTCCTGGTAAGAGGAAATAGCATCCTACCTGCTTCAAACAAATAATGATTCAGGAAAGACTTTGATCAAAGCATGATGAAAATTAGAAATGGTTTCTAATATTTTATTAAATGAATCATTATCATAAGATTGAAAGAGAAATGAATATGATATTGAGATTGACATATTTTCATACCCAGAGTCATATTCAGGATGCAGGAAGATTGAAGGATCTAGTTGCATGATAATTTTCACTAAAGGATATTTTTGGTATTTCTATCAAAATTTCACATCTTCTGAGTAGTCATGATACGTTGCTAGACATCAATTATGTCTTATGAGTTTGATCAAATTAAAATTTTAATTTTATTATTAAATTAGAAAGTGTTCTAAATTAAGTCAAATTGGGTTGGCTAGTTTTGACCTAAATTGATTTAGTTGAGTCCTAATCAGATTAGGTCAAATCACACCCAAACTCACTACTGGTTAGATGTGAAATCCAATGGGTCATACACAAAGAGAATTGATTAAGGGTCTAATTAGATTAGACCATGTTTGCAAGATAAACATGCTAGCATATGTAGCAAACCCTAGCACCAAGATTCGAATTGGATTCGAATCGGCTTCCGATTTAGGCTAATTAAGGTCCGATTTGAGCCAAATTGGATTTGGTCTTGAATTGAATTAACCTAGACTGATTGGGCTTTAGATTGGGTGCCACATACTAGAATCCCATATGCTAGAGAGTCTCTCTCTTGCACGTGGGAAGTATTTCATGTGCAAAGGATTTTTGGCGCATGAAATTAGTTCGCACCTACCTTCTTTGACTTTTCCCATTTATTTTGTCACATAAATATTTTCTGAATTGGTATGGATATCTGATATGGGGAGCAGAAGAGTCCTTTTGTAGATGAAATACTTCTTTTTCTTTTTAATTTTTCATCCAGGATGTTTTGTCGCCCAAGAGTCTTCGCCGCCTTGGACTCCATGCCGCCCACTCCTTCTTGACGCCTCTTGGGACTTTGACTATTCAAAGTACATCTCCATGCCTTCTTGCTAAATGGGTGTCCCTTTAAGGGCCATTAGATGGCCATCTAATCTGATCCAAACCTTTGAATTATGGTGCCATATATTTATGCATCGCGACTCTTCGTAGAAAAACTATGTAGAATTAGTCTGAAGAGTCCTTTTGTTTTAAGGCACCTCTTGGACTAAATCTATGTAATTTTAAATGGTGCAAAATTTAGATGGATGTGAGATTTGATGATGGGGCATGAGATATTGATGTGGGAAGGGTGTGAGAATTTTAGATGGCACCCCTACGTACATTATAAATAAGGGTGCACACCAAGAGTCCGGAGAAGTGAACATTATCTTTCTTTCTTACAAGAGTTTCTTTTTGTCCAATTTTCTTTCTTCCTTTCTCTTGTCTAGACCTTGTCATTATAAGGACAAGTAGTCATCTTAAGACTAAGAGATTAGGAAGAAAAATTAAGAAGATAAAGAAAAAGAAAGATAGATATAGAGAGGCAAGGGAGGTAACATAAAAGCTAAAGAAGGTCTTGCCCTTTTAATTAAAGTTCTTATTATTAGAACTCTAATTATATAAATCAGAGGTGTTGGTGTCTTGATCAAGTCTCTGTGTGGATCAACGTTGGAGGGTGAATACATGGGCACCTGGTGGAACTCCTAATGGACTGCTATCGATGATCAGAGATAATTTAGGATTTAGCGATAAGAGGTATGTTCTAATATTTTTTTTTATATTATAAATACATGTTATATATTTTAATTGCTAATAAGGTGGTTCATGAGTTTGGATTATTTGATTTCATATTTTTGCTTTGAAATCCATGCTTCCACCCTGTACACCATTCCCATCATCACACACATTAGGAGTTCCTACCTGATCTGATGGCTGATCTAGAGTCCCATTGGTCTGAGACTCTATGGTCAAGAGTCTCACTAGACTGAAACTCTGTGATCAAGAGTTTCACTGAATTGGGACTCTGAGTCCTACTTGTCTGGGACTCTCTGATCATGAGTCCTGATAATCTAGGACACTATGGTCAAAAGTCCCACTAGACTGGGACTCTGTGATCAAGAGTTCTACTGAATTGCGACTTTGAGTTCTACTCATCTAAGACTCTCTGATCAAGAGTTTCACTAGTCTAGAACTCTATAATCATGAGTTCAATTCATCTGGGATACTAGGTTTAAGAGTCCCACTGGTTTAGGATACTTCAAGAGTTTCATGTTGATAGGACTCTATTGCCCAGTAACCCATTCGATTTGGACTTAGATATTTTTAAAAGATTAATTAGTAATTTGATTGCTGATTAGCTCAATTTGATTGAGCGATAAGGATTTGATCAAGTTTGATTGAATTTGATTCGATTAGATTTGACCCAATCAGGTAAAGAGATGACCTAATCGCTATGAGAGTTTCGACTCTGATTTGATCAGGACCTAGATCTAATTAATTTTTAATTTGATTAAAATTTTATTAGATTAGACTAAGTCTAATTTGGTTGGATTTAATCTAATTTAATTGGATCTAGATTAATTGGTTTGGTTGAAACTAATTAGGACCAAGTCAAATGAAGTTTGAATTCAAATTCTCCCATGCGCCCACCATTTTTGACTTTTCCACTCTGCTTCCCATGCCCTCCCTTTTATTTGTCGAATATTGTTTGGAGAAATAAAAATGTGCACATAGAAGGAGAGTCCTTTTGCATGTTAAACACAAGGGGGGGCATTGGATAAGAATAAGAGGCTCATTTGATTTTTCAAATCAAGTGAGTGGTTAAAACTTCTCAACCACTCGACCCTTATCATTTTTCATGCAGTTTTTCTATGGTATTTAAGTCAATAAATATGAGCATTTTTGTGCATATAGGAGAAGAGGTTAACATTTTGTGGTAAAAATTCTAGAGTGTTTGGGCATTAGTTCTAGGAAAAAAAAATCTTGGAGTGAAGGTGAATAGGATCCTGCAGCACTTTTCTTTTCCCTTATTCCTCTCTTCTCTTATGATTTTTATCTCTAAGGATATCCTATTTTTAGATATGATCTAAATAGAGATTATAGATATGAAAGTTATTTTTTCATGAAAACTTATTTCATAAAAAAACTCCACATAAAGAGGATGTGATAGGATTTTTAGTGTGATAGGATTTTTGGGCTGAGTGAAATCCTAGATTTGGAAATCTAGATTTAGATGGAGAGATCAAGTGCTATGAGTATCCGATCACCACCAAATTTGAAATACATCTTCATCATCCTCTAATATTTTTTTTAGAATATCTAAAAGATCAAAAAATATATCATCGATCGGATCGATCATGATCAGCCATCGAAGGCTTCGATGATGAGCTAGCACTCCAGTGGGGCTGATCGGGATCAGGATCTCCATGTGGACCAACCATAGAGGCCGGACATGTGTGCAGCTAAGATGTGATACTAGAGCATTATCCGATGGGCTCAGATTATGGTGATCGACTCTCCATAAAAAAGTATTATGTTCTGAATACATAGATGTAGTAAATAGTTTATTACATAGTTTTATTTTTAGATCTATTGATGTATGCATGCATATTATGTTTAAACCCTAATGTATAGGATTAAATAATCTGATATGATCAGTAGATAATTAATTAGATTAATTATTTTTTACTACATCATTGCTATTTTTGAAATATTTTTTGAAAGTAGCATAGCAAATCCTGCACTATTTTCTTCAGCCATAAGACCAAAATGACCCAGAGATAGTCCGAATGATAGGTATCTATGGCACCTAAGGCTATGTCAAATAGTAGAAGATAGGGTTAACAAATTAGCGAAAATTAGACTATTGAGTCTGTTGACATCTGAGTCATATCTAATTTGAGAATCATATCTTCATGGCAAAATGACTAAGCTCCCTTTTGTAGGACATGGAGAAAGGGCCACGAAACTACTTGCCCTAGTACATACTGATGTGTGCGGTCCATTTGATGTGCCGGTTAGAGATAAATTTATCAACTTTATAATCTTTATCGATGATTAAATCTCCGTATGGTAGTGTATTTATGAGACGACAGCTGAAGTCTTTTGAAACCAGTTTAAAGAAATCAGATGAGAAGTAAAAAGTCAAAACTGAAAAATCCATTAAGATTTTCGAATCAGATCGGGAGAATGAATACCAAAGTCCCAAATTTCTAGGACTATCTCAAGCAATATGGTATAGTCTCTCAAGGACTCACCTTGGAACCTCAACTCATAGAGTTTTAGAAGGAGGAATCAGATCCTATTAGATAGGTCACGATCCATGAATGAGCTTCACAGATCCTTCCGATTTTCTTTAGGGACATGTACAGTCGTTAAGTTGGCTATAGTATTTAATGAATTAGGAATTGCTCTAAACATTTTACCACACTATAGAGATATGATTATTAGATATATGTGCCTAGAAGTCCATAATTGCTGACACTGGTAATACACTCTAGGAGCAAAATTATAATTTATGACTTAGATCAATGAAAATGGTTGAATTTGCTATCAAATTGTATTTTAGTGTCTAGATGATCATCCTTTGAGTTACATGGTAATGAAACTTCATGATTTTAAGATTGAAAAATTTCAGACATGATAAATCATTATTAACTCATAAAATGCGTCCGACCCATAGGATCATCATCGAGGATGTGATGACCCTCGAAGGTTGGCTGTACAATCGATCTACTTTTTAGTAGATGACTCGTCAAGTCTATGATGTTGGAGACACGAAAGCTGAGAGTATCACGATACTCGTTAGAGAATGAGGGCACTGAGCGTGACCAACCTCTGATAGTCATTTAGAAGTTGACCCTCGTCAATGACTGACTCGATATGCATGGTCATTGGGTGTCTAAGTGTGGACGAGGGTGCACGATAGTTCACCTTGAGGGTAGTTATAGTTGACTACACCATTACTCGGATCTCCTAAGCCATTGGAATCCGAGGTATAGTTTGGCTATTGACATGTATGTGTAGGAACCTAATCATCAACATGGCAAATATCGTACCTCCGGTGGGAGGAGCAGCTCTATGGAGATCATGAGAACGAAGTGCTAGAAGCCCAGATGGCCATGGCAAGAGTGGAAATAATAGAAAGAGTTTTATTTAGGTTTGCACATCGAGATTGAATCGAATGATACATCTGTATGAGAAAATTAGGTTGCGAGTGAATTACCTTAACCTAATCTGATCGAGGTGCTCCAACGATAGGAACTTAATCACACAGGTAGTTGCTACACAAGAGGTGCATTGCAGAGCTGCTGATGTGCCCATATGACTGCTAGGTGATCACGGTGGATTTGGGGGAAATTACGAATGATTTAGATATGCGATCATTCAGCTGTTCGAATCAGAAGAGTCTGATCCATCGAAAGGAGTTTGATGAGTGTCATGATAGAGAATCATGACATATCCCAAATTACCATGAAAACTGATACTAACTGGTCACTACAAATAAGGGTTGTGAATCTGGTGATCATTCAATGTTACTGATCGCAGTTTAATTGATCTGAATGAGATTCTAATTGAGGTGTAAGAAAATCGTACTAGTACTTCGATTGGAACCTAACGATGTCTTCTTTTTACTATCCATATATAGTTGTCCGTACTGACGCCAAAGGAATTTGTGCTCATCAAAGGCCTTTCATGGTTTGGACTGGAGGCCTGTCCAGGTTAAAAGGGTTGTCTTATTTTTGTAGACAATACTACCATTTGTTTGTCACCTGCCATTTTTCGTCCTTTGACTTTGGTCAAAAGTTGATCTTTGACTAGTCAAATGTTTACCATTGACACTTTGACTTCTATCCATGTGTCATGCATCTATTGGAGAGCTGGTGGGGGCTTGTCCTCCTGCCAGAACCTGGCAAGGAGGAGGGTGCATGCCACCCTTGGCGTGTGCCCAAGTTGGAGGCGCCAAAGAGTCCCTATTGGATAGGGACTCCATCTTCTTTTTGGATTCCGATTAAAGTTCTCCTAAGAACAAACTTTGACTAATCTTAGGCACCATCTAAGGAGAAATCCAGGGGACTCTATTCCCACCAATCAGATTTAGATCTGATTTCACAAAGAGTTGAGATTGGTTGGGAAGGAGAGGAGTTGGATCACAGACAGTCTATAAATAAGACCCTGCGCCCAACTCAAATAATATTGAAATTATTGGAAAGAAATTCAATTCCCATGCCCCAAGGCCTCCTCTCCCCTCTTCCTCCATGCCAAACCCACCTTCTCCCTCTCCTCTCCACATCCAAAGAGGTTTGGATTCTTGGTTGGTGCAATCCAGATGAGTGAAAGATGACTGAAAGCTAAAAGGCTGCGCTGCTGCAAAGGACGACTGCTGATATTCGAAAGGTATTTTTAAGATCCTTCAGATCAGATCCAGATCTAATTTTTAAAGACGTGATAGAAAAAAAGAGGATCTCCAAATTCAGCTCGAGTGGATATCAATAGAGGCCAAGCACTTGCATGGCTAGATCTAGAACCTTCCGCTGCATACAGGATCATCAACGGATAATAGGATTACCCAACATCAAGGTAAATTAAATTTAATTTAATTTATTTAGATTTTATTTTTATTATTAAAATAATAAAAATCAGATTTGAAACATCTCAAATCCAATTTGTATTAAAGAGAAAAATTTTTAAAATATATCTCTTGATCCGATCAGATCTGAACGAACCTGGTCCAAAAAATTAGGATTTCCCGTCAACTAGTATCAGAGCAAGGTTCTAAAGTATTTAAATATTATTTTAAATTTATTATAATTAGAAAATAAATGATTTTAGATATCACATGAGATTTGATAAGATCTAAAATTTAAAAAAATTAAAATTAAATGATTTGGATCTAAGATAAGAAAATATGCATGACTAGTTCTAAAATAAAATAGTTTTATAGAATAGTCTTGCATGTTTATGATTTAATCTGATTAAATCATATTTTAGATCTATTTATTTACTATTTTTTGATATTATAATTATTATAATAACATCTAAATAATATCAAATAAAAATTATTTAATTTTAAACATCATATGAGATATGATTGATGCATGTTTAGACTAGTTGTAGAATAGTTCTACATAATTGTCTACATTATAATTTATTTTAATTAGATTAATTTAAATCTAATTTTTTAGATTATTATAAGATAATTTAGATAAAAAAATATGCGTGATTCGATACATGAGATGCATGCAAAATATGCCATGATTAGATCTAATCTGTATATGAGATATATGATATAGATCTAAAACTATTTTATAGTATTGCATGTTCCTGATTAAGGCGTTCCTCTTGGCCGTCCGATCATAAGAACGAAGGAAGATTTAAAGGCCCTCTCCTCCCATCCAATGAGGTGTTCTTATAATGTGTAGGGGTGCTGTGTGTTCGTCCTTAATCAAAAACCCAAAACTTACTTTCTGCAAAACCCTAGATCCTGAAACCTTAGGATTTATTGTGCATATTTTATTTATGAACCCTACTTAATTAAGAATTAAGATTATGAAATATTAATTAGGTCTAAAATTGAGAATTTTAGATCTAAAACATATTCATAATACTGGGTTCGGGCTTGGGTAGCTCAATTAGGTCTAAGCGGTTGATCAAACCGAATCAAGAGTTGGTTAGATGGGATCAACAATGCTTAAATTGACCAGCCTAATAGGATTAAGTCTGGGTCAAGATTGAGTCACGATCAAGCAAGACCTAATTAGGCTCAGAGGTTAGAGTCTGGATTGTAGGCTAACCCAATTGGTTCTGGCTCAACAATTTGGTGTCTAAGGTAAGTTTGGCACATATGATCGACTGGTTTTTAATTGGAAGCTACTCGACCTGAATGCATTCTTGTATGAGTTAATGGCATATTCCTTCCACCGATCTCACTTACCTGGCCATATCTGTTGACACAGTTCTGATCTGAGGTGGTCAATAATCCGAGCTAACCCATGCCACTAGGTTAGTCATAATTGTTATGACTATGACAAGTCTAGTTTAATGAGACCTGAATCAATTCTTCCTAAGAAAAGATTAAGTCTGAGGTCTTCCACCATTGTAGATGTGCGGGCCCTTTCCCTAGGGTTGATTGTTCTCGGACTGGATACAGTGGCTCAGTTGCACCAAGAAGATGCAACCATGTCTATTAGGCATTGGATGCTATGGGCTGGAGGATGAGTTGGGCTCAATATTCTGAATACGGTGAGAGACTCAATTAGGAAATCCAGTCTGTGCAAATGGTGGGTCTGACTTAACTAAGGAGTGGATCAATATTTCCGGATACGGTGAGATTCATGAATTAGAGACCAAGTTTGGGTGCACCATGATTAGAGAATCATTGAACAAGAGTTGTTCACTCATTGGCTAACCCATCACCAATAACTGTTAGGTGAGGTGATGAGTCAGTTGGTGAGACCGCACCACCCACTAGAAATCATTAATCATGAAGATTTTTCGCATCTCTACAGAGGGAGTGTAGGGATCCGAGAAAATAGTGGGAGCTAATTTGTTTAAAAATAAAATCCCTAAATAAATTGGTCAAGTCATAATTACAGTATCTAACTAGAATCTTTGACTCTCTATAGGAAAAATGTCTGCGTCCAACCCATTGGCACGTATCCTGACACACATAGACTGACCTGGACCCAATTATAAAGATTGGCTCAGGAAACTACAAAATCATTTTGGGTTCTAGAGAAGTTAACCCATGTTTTGGACCAGGACCCTCCCACCTTACCAGCCCATCCATCCACTGAACAGAGAGCATCTCTGGAAAAATGGATAGACGAAGATAATAAGGCCAGATATTACATGTTGGGCTCGATGTCTGATGAGCTCCAGCGCCAACATGAAGATATCGGGACTGCTCGCCAAATGTTGGCTCACCTGCAGGAGATGTTTGGTGAACAGAGTCGCGCAGCCAAAGTATCAAGTCACGAAATGACTTTTTAAGGCTAAGATGCATGATGGGCAGTCAGTCCAAGATCACTGTCTGATGATGATCAAGGACATGGAAGAGCTTGAGAAGCTCGGTGTGAAGTTAGACTTGGATCTGCAGAACGATATTATTCTGCAATCCTTGACTGATGCATATGGGCAATTCATCATGAATTACCACATGCATAAACTTCAAAATTCCTTGGCCGAATTAATGAATATGCTGGTCACCGCTGAGCTTTCTATGAAAGGTTCTAAAGGCTCAGTTCTTGCTATGGAACGGACTTCTTCCAAAAGAAAGTCTTATGGAAAGAAAAAGAAGTCTGTGAAAAAGCAAAAGGTGGAAGGAGGAAAGAAGAAGAAGGCAGAGCCGAAGAAGAAGGCCGATGTCAAAGAAAAGTATTTCCATTGCAATAGCGACGGCCACTAGAAGCGGAACTGCCCTACTTACCTGGCCACCCTGAAGAACAAGAAGGAAGGTCCTTCTGGAGGTATGCTCGTTATTGAGTCTAACCTTACGATTTCTTCTGCATCCAGTTGGGTGCTTGACTCTGGTTCTAGTGCTCATCTGTGCACTTCCATGCAGGGATCTTGAGGATAGCAGGAGGCTGAGGGATGGAGACATGATCCTACGCATCGATAATGGAGCAAGAGTTGCTGCAGTAGCCGTGGGAACATACCCTCTTCGATTACCATCTGGTTTAGACTTAGTTTTGAAAGACTGTTATTATGTGCCTGCAGCTAGCAGGAATTTGATTTCTGTTTCATGCTTAGCACTAGAAGGCTATGTGATTACCTTCTTTAAGGACCATTGTAACATTCTTTATGAAAGAAATAAAATTGCAAATGGTTTCCTTATTAACGGTCTTTATCAGCTACATATTGATGTACCTGTTCTAACTATCGAGCAAAACGTGAATGCCAAACGACCTAGGGATAGTCCAAATGATAGATATCTATGGCACCTGAGATTAGGTCATATAGCAGAAGATAGGATCAACAAATTGGAGAAAAATGGGCTATTGAGTCCATTGACTTTCCGAGTCATATCCAACTTGTGAATCTTGTCTTCAAGGCAAAATGACTAAACTCCCTTTTGTTGGACATGGGGAGAGGGCCACAGATCTCCTTGCCCTAGTACATACTGATGTGTGCGGCCCATTTGATGTGCCGGCTAGAGGCAATTTTATCTACTTCATTACCTTTACCGATGATCTGTCTAGGTATGGGTATGTGTATCTTATGAGACACAAGTCTGAAGCCTTTTGAAAAGTTCAAAGAATTCAGACATGAAGTAGAAAAACAAACTGGAAAACCCATTAAGGTTCTTCGATCAGATCGAGGAGGTGAATACCTTAGCCAAAAATTCCTAGACTATCTCAAGAAAAATGGCATAGTCTCTCAATGGACTCCACCAGGAACACCTCAACTCAACGGGGATTTCAGAATGGAGAAATCGGACTCTATTGGATATGGTTCGATCCATGATGAGCTTCACAGACCTTCCTGATTTTCTTTGGGGACATTCATTGTTAACTTCAATTTATCTACTGAATAGGGTTCCCTCTAAAACCGTTCCTACCACACCGTATGAGATATGGCACGGTAAGAAACCAAGTCTGAGTCATCTCAGAATTTGGGGTTGTCCGGCTCATGTCAAAAGACAACAAGCGGACAAGTTAGAGTTTAGGTCCTTTAGAGCTCGATTCATAGGATATCCTAAAGAGTCATTAGGATACTATTTCTACATTCCAGAAGACCACAATGTGATTGTGAGTCGACATGCCATCTTTCTTGAAAAATAGTTTATTCAAGATAGCGGCATTGAAAAGCAGATTAAGCTTGATGAGAAAGTCTCACAAGCACAACGAGCTAAGGACCAATTGGAACCAAATCAGGTTGAGCCAATAAGAACACTACCTCCTCCACCTCGTAGATCGGAAAGAGTTTTCCATCCCCCTGAAAGATACTTAGGTATTATTTCAGAGGACGTAGAGAAAATGTTCCTCGTAGGTAATGGTGCTCATGGTGATGATCCCAAAACCTACAACGAGGCGATATCAGATATCGACTCCGAGAAATGGCTAGAGGCAATGCAGTCAGAAATTGACTCGATGCACTCAAACCAAGTCTGGACCTTGGTAGATCCACCAGAAGGTATAGTACCTATTGGGTGTAAATGGATCTTCAAGAGAAAGATTGGTGCAGATGGGAATGTGGAGACATTCAAGGCTAGACTAGTGGCAAAAGGTTATAGTCAACGCGAAGGCATTGACTATCAGGATACCTTTTCCCTAGTGGCTATGCTAAAATCCATCCGCACATTGCTTGCCATTGCAGCCTATTTCGATTATGAACTATGGCAAATGGACGTGAAAACGACATTCTTAAATGGATATCTTGAGGAAGATATCTATATGGAACAGCCGCTAGGTTTCACATCCAGTGATACTGATCATAAGGTTTGCAAGCTGCAAAGGTCCATATATGGACTTAAGCAAGCATCTCGGAGCTGGAACACTCATTTCAATGATGTGATCAAAACATTTGGTTTCATCAAAAATGAAGAGGAACCGTGTGTCTTCAAAAAGGTCAGTGGGAGCGCTGTTGTCTTCCTCGTATTGTACGTGGATGACATCCTCCTTATTGGGAATGATGTTCCCATGATAACGACAGTCAAATTATGGTTGTCCAAGGAATTCTCCATGAAAGACCTAGGTGAAGCATCCTTTATTCTAGGAATTAAGGTCTATAGGGATAGACCGAATAGGATGCTAGGACTTTCACAGAAGATGTACATAGAGGAAATACTAAAGAGGTTTAGTATGGAAAAACTCTAAGAGGGGATTAATACCCTTCAGACATGGTATTCATCTTTCCAAGGAAGATGTGCCCTAGCACACCTGAGGAAATAGAACGCATGAGCAAGATTTCCTTATGCTTCTGCAATAGGGAGCCTCATGTATGCCATGCTATGTACACGACCTGATATAGCCCATGCTGTGAGTGTCACAAGCAGATATCAGTCAAATCCAGGTGAAGAATACTGGACTTCTATGAAATGTATTCTTAAGTACTTGAGAAGAACTAAGGATATGATGTTGATCTTTGGTAACAAAAAACTCCTTGTCTAGGAATACACAGACTTGGATTTCATGTTTAATGTAGATGATCGAAAGTCGACATCTGGGAGTCTGTTTGTGTGCAATGATGGTGCTGCCAGCTGGAAGAGTTTAAAGCAAACTGTGATAGCAGATTCCACCATGGAAGCAGAATATATCGTTGCATCAGAGGCTGCAAAGAAAGCATTCTGGTACAAGAAGTTTACTGTAGAAATTAGAGTAATGACATCAGATGACATTCCTCTGTACTACGACAATAATGGCGCCATAGCCCTTGCTAAGGAGACAAGGTCTCACCAGAAGTCTAAGCACATTGAGCGGCGATACCACCTCATCCACGATTACCTTGAGAAGGGTTACGTCGAGGTCAAGAGAGTCAACTCCATAGACAATGTGGCAGACCCACTTACAAAGCCGTTGGGACAACAAAAATTCAAAGCCCACCTTGAGAAGATGGGACTTAGACTTGTAGCCAATTGGCTTTAGGACAAGTGGGAGATTGTTAGATATATGTGCCCTAGAAGCCAGAATTGGCTGACACTTGTAATACACTTCTAGGGAGCAAAATTATAATTATGACTATAATCAATAAAATGGGTTATTTTCTATCACATATGTGTATTTAGTGTCTGTGATACATCCTTTGAGTTAATGGTAATGATAATTCATATTTTCAAGAGTTGAAAATTTAAGACATGAATAATCATTATTAACTCATAAAATGCTCCCGACCATAGGATCATCACGAGGATGGTGATTGATCCGGAAGGTTGGTGTACAATCGCTTCTCTTTAGTAGATGAGTCTTGAGTCTACGGTGTGGAGACATCGGAGCGAGAGTATAGGTACTCGTTAGAGAACGAGGGCACTGAGCGTGACCACCTCGAGTAGTCATTAGGGAAGTCTACCTTCTCGTCAATGACTGACTCGATGCTGCAGTAGTGTGTATCTGGTTCTTTGACCTGAGAGGTGCATCGATAGTTCACCTTGAGGGTGTTATAGTTTGACTACACCATTACTCGGTCTCCTAGCCATATGTGGAACCCTGAGGTGTATGTTGGCTATAGCATGTTCATTGTAGGAACTGGATTGCATCAAGATGGAATCTATCTACCTCGGTGGTAGAGGAGCAGCCCTATGATGATCATGAGAATCAAGTCCAGAAGCCCATGGCCATGGTAGAGTGAAATAATAGAAAGAGTTTCTATTTAGATTTTCACATTAGACTTGAATCGAATGATTACATCATATGACAGAAACTAGGGTTTGACGAGTTCACCTTAACCCTAATCTGATCGGGGCTCAAGATAGAAGAACTTAATCACACAGGTAGCTGCACCAAGAGGTTCGCATTCAGCTCTGATGGGTTGCCACCATATACTGCTAGGTGTCACTGGTGGATTTTGGGAGCAATTAGAATGATTTAGATGATCGATCATTCTAGCTGTTCGAATCAGAAGAGTTCTGATCCATCGAAAGGAGTTTCGATGATGTTAATGATAGAGATCATGACATATCCCATTACCATACAGAACTGAACCTAACTGGGTCACACAAACAAGGGTTTGAATCTGGTGATCATCAATTGAACTGATCCAGTTCAATTGATCTGAATGAGATTCAATTAGGTTCAAGGAAAATCGTGCTAGCACTCGATTGAACCTAACGTTCTTCTTTTACTATCATAAATAAGTTGTCCTGACTGAGCCAAAGGAGTTTGTGCTCAATTCAGAGGCCTTCACTTGGTCTGACTGGAAGCCTGTCCAAGGTCAGAAAAGGGTTGTCTTATTTTGTAAGACAATACCTGCCTATTTTTGGTCACCTGCCATTTCTTGTCCTTTGACTTTGGTCAAAAGTTGACCTTTGACTGGTCAAATATTGACCATTGACACTTTGACTTCTATCCATGTGTCATGCACCTATTGGAGAGCTGGTGGGGGCTTGTCCTCCTGCCAGAGCCTGGCAAGGAGGAGGGCGCACGCCATCCTTGGCGTGTGCCCAAGCTGGAGGCGCCTCAGGAGTCCCTTGTTGGATAGGACTCCATCTTCTTTTTGGATTCCAATTAGAGTTCTCCTAAGAATCCAACTTTGACTGGTCTTAGGCGCCATCTAAGGAGGAATCCAGGGGACTCTATTCTCACCAATAAGATTTAGATCTAATTTCATAAAGAGTTGTGATTGATAAAGGAGAGGAGTTGGATCACAGACAGTCTATAAATAAGACCCTACGTCCAACTCAAATAATATTGGAATTATTGAAAAGGAATTCAATTCCCATGCCCCAAGGCCTCCTCTCCCCTCTTCCTCCATGCCAAACCTACCTTCTCCCTCTCCTCTCCACATCCAAAGAGGTTTGGATTCTTAGTTGGTGCAATCCAAACAAGAGAAAGATGACTGAAAGCTAGAAGGCTGCGCTGCTGCAAAGGAGGACTGCTGATCTTCGAAAGATATTTTGAAGATCCTCCAGATCAGATCCAGATCTGATTTTTGAAGATATGATAGAGAAGAAGAGGATCTCTAGATCCAGCCCGAGTGAATACCGATAGAGGCCAGGTACTTACATGGCTAGATCCAAAACCTTCTACTGCATACAGGATCATCAACGGATAATAGGATTACCCAACATCAAGATAAATTAAATTAAATTAAATTTATTTAGATTTTATTTTTATTATTAGAATAATAAGAATCAGATCTAAAACATCCTAGATCTGATTAGGATCAAAGAGAAAAATTTTTGAAATATATCTCTTGATCCGATCAGATCTGAACGAACCTGATCTGAGAAATCAGGATTTCCCTTCAATGATATGTTAAGAAATCAAGTCTGAGTCATCTCAGAATTTGGGGTTGTTCGGCTCATGTCAAAAAACAACAAGTGGACAAGTTAGACTATAGGTTCTTTAGAGCTCGATTCATAGGATATCCTAAAGAGTCATTAGGATATTATTTCTACATTTCAAAAGACTACAATTTGATTATGAGTCAGCATGCCATCTTTCTTAAAAAATAGTTTATTTAAGATAGTGACATTAGAAAGCAGATCAAGCTCGAGGAGAAAATCTTACAAGAGCAACGAGCTAAGGACCCTATGGAACCAAATCAGGTTGAGCCAATACAATCACTACCTCCTCCACCTCGTAGATCAAAAAGAATTTTTCATCCCCCTAAGAGGTACTTAGGTACTATTTCAGAGAAAGTAGAGAAAATGTTCCTCATAGGTAATAGAATTCATGGTGATGATCCCAAAGTCTATGAAGAGGCGATATCGAATATCGACTCTAAAAAATGGTTAGAGGCAATGAAGTCAGAAATTGACTCGATGCACTCAAACTAAGTCTGGACCTTGGTAGATCCACCTGAAAGTATAGTACCTATTGGATGTAAATGGATCTATAAGAGAAAGATTAGCACAGATGAGAATATTGAGACATTCAAAACTAGATTAGTGGCAAAAGGGTATAGTCAGCGTGAAGGCATTACTTATAATTGCAGTCTATTTTAATTATGAAATATGGCAAATGGACATGAAAACGATATTCTTAAATGGATATCTTAAGAAAGATATCTATATGGAACAGCCACTAGGTTTCACATCCAGTGATGCTGATCACAAAGTATGCAAGCTGCAAAGATCCATATATGGACTTAAGCATGCATCTTGGAGCTGAAATACTCATTTTAATGATATAATCAAATTATTTGGTTTTATCAAGAATGAAGAAGAATCGTATATTTTCAAAAAGATCGGTGGAAGCATTATTATCTTCCTCGTACTGTACGTGGATTATATCCTCCTTGTTGGGAATGACATTCTCATGTTGACCATAGTTAAAATATGGTTATCTAAAGAATTCTCCATGAAAGATCTAAGAGAAGCATCCTTCATTCTAGAAATTAAGGTCTATAGAGATAGACCGAATAGGATGCTAGGTCTTTCACAAAAGATGTACATAGAAAAAATGCTAAAAGGGTTTAGCATGGAAAACTCCAAGAGAGGATTGGTACCCTTCAAACATGACATTCATCTCTCCAAGAAAATGTGTCCCAACACACCTGAGGAGATTGAATGCATGAGCAAGATCTCTTATACTTTAGCAATAGGGAGCCTCATTTATGTCATGTTATGTACACGACCTGATATAGCCCATGCTGTGAGTGTCACGAGCAGATATCAGTCAAATTTAGGTGCAGAACACTGGACTTCTATGAAATGTGTCCTTAAGTACTTAAGAAGAACTAAGGATATGTTGTTGATTTTTGGTAATGGAGAACTCCAAGTCCAGGGGTATATAGATTCAAATTTTATGTCCGATATAGATGATCGAAAGTCGACATCTAGGAGTTTGTTTGTATGTAATGGTGGTGCTGTCAGTTGAAAGAGTTTCAAGCAGACAATGATAGCAGAATCCACCATAGAAGCAGAGTACATCGCTGCATCAGAAGCTGCGAAGGAGGCATTTTGGTACAAGATGTTGGCTACAGAGATCAGAGTGATGCCATTGGATGCCATTCCTCTGTACTACAACAATAATGGTGCTATAGCTCTTGCTAAAGAGCTGAGATCTCACAAAAAGTCCAAGTACATCGAACGGCGATACCACCTAATCCAAGATTACCTCGAGAAAGGTTACGTCAAGGTCAAGAGAGTCGACTCAGCAGACAATGTGGTAGACCCACTTACAAAGCTGTTGGACCAGCAGAAGATCGAAGCCCACTTTGAGAAGGTGGGACTTAAATTTGTAGCCAATTGGCTTTAGGTCAAGTGAAAGTTTGTTAGATATGTATGCCCTAAAAGCCAGATTGGCTGACACTTATAATACACTTCTAAGGTCAAAATTATAATTTTGATTATAAATAATAAAATGAATTATTTTCTATCATAGTGTGTATTTTGAAAGTGTTTGTGATACATCCTTTGAGTTAATGATAATAATAGTTCATATTTTCAAGAGTTGAAAATTTAAGACATGAATTTTCATTATTAACTCATAAAATGCTTTCGACCGTAGAATCATCATGAGGATGGTGATTGATTCGAAAGGTTGGTGTACGATCGCTTTTTTAGAAGAGATGAGTCTTAAGTCTATGATGTAGAGACACCGGAGCGAGAGTACAGGTACTCGTTAGAGAATGAGGGCACTGAGCGTGACCACCTCGAGTAGTCAAAAGGAAGTCTACCTTCTCATCGATGACTGGCTCGAAGCTGCAGTGGTGTGTCTAATTTTTTGACCTAAGGTACATCGAAAGTTCACCTTGAGGGTGTTATAGTTTTACTACACCATAACTCGATCTCCTAGTCATTCGAAATCCTAAGGTGTATGTTGGCTGTAGCATGTTCATTGTAGAAATTGGATTGCACCAATAGGAGATCTATCTACCTCGGTAGATGAGGAGCAACCCTATGATGATCATGAGAATCAAGTTCATAAGCCCATGGCCATGGCAGAGTGAAATAATAGAAAGAGTTTCTATTAAGGTTTTTCACATTGGACTTGAATCGAATGATTAATTCATATGATAAAAATTAGGATTTGACGAGATCACCTTAACCCAAATCCGATTGGAGCTCAAGATAGAGGAACTTAATCACATAGGCAACTGCACTGAGAGGTTCACTTTCAGTTCTGATGAGTTGCCACCATATGCTGCTAGGTGTCACTGGTGGATTTTGGAAGCAATTAGAATGATTTGGATGATCGATCATACTAGTTGTTTGAATCAAAAAAGTTCTGATCCATCGGAAGATATTTTGATGATGTCGATGATAGAGATCGCGATGTATCCTATTACCATATGGAACTGAGTCTAACTGGATCACAAAAATAAGGGTTTGGATCTGGATGTCATCAATTGAACTAATCTAGTTCAATTGATTTGAATAAGATTCAATTAGGTTCAAGAAAATCATGCTAGCACACGATTGAGCCTAATGTTCTCCTTTAATAATCATTAAAGCTTATCTCGACTGAGCCAAATGTGTTTGGGCTCACTCAAGAATCTTTACTTCATCTGACTAGAGCTTGTCTAGGTCAGAAAAGGATTGTCTGAATTTATGAGATAAATTTGAAACAACATCTACCATTTTTGGTCACCTGCTAAATCTTGTTTTCGAACATTGGTCAAATTTTGACCCTGGACACTTAGACATCTACCCATATGTCATGCACCCATAGGAGAGTACCTAGAGACTTGTCCCCCTTTTAAAATGCAAATAGGAAGAGGGTGCATGCCTAGGGAGGCATGCACCCCATGAGGATAAAGTTGGAGTCCCATACAGATGGGACTTCAGGGTTGCTTCAAGGGATTAAACTATGTGGCACCAAGAAGTCTTATTTGACCCAGTCTTGGTGCCACCTTAGGAGGTTTTTTAGGGTCTCTCATCTGATTGGATCAGATGATGTCATCCCACCAATCAGATTTAAATCTGATTGCACAAAGGATAGTAATTGGCCGGGATGATGTGGCACTGCATGGCACAGTAGGGTCTATATAAACCCTGTCTGCACCTAGAATTTAATGCTTCTATTTTTAGCCCATGCCACAAAGCCTCTCTCCCTCCTCCATGCTATCCTTTCATCCACTCTCTCCTCTCCATGTCTAAGGGCTTTTAGGCACGAACAAGGTGCGATCCAAGCAAGTGAAAGGAGCAAGGAAAGAAAGAAGGCAGCACTGCTGCAAGAGATAATGACTGTTCTTCAAAAGTAGTTTTGAAGACCTTCAAGATCAAATCTAGATCTGATTTTTGGAGGATTGATTGAGAAGAAGAAGATCTTCAGATCCTACCTGAGTGGATACCGGTAGAGGCCAGGCGCTTGCATGGCTACATCCAGAATCTCAGACAAACATCGGAATTATCATAGGATAATTGAATTATCCAAAATAAAGATATAATTAAATTAAATTAAATTTTTATTTTTATTATCAGATCAATAAGATCAGATATGAGGAGTCTCAGATCTGATCAGGATCTCAAAAAAAAAATTGAAATATCCTTCCTTATCCAATCAGATCTAAATGAACCTGATCCAAAAAATAAGATTTTTTCCTTCACCCATGAGGTCACACATATTAGAGCTTACAATCTGATTGGATGGTTGATCAATGATTAAAAATTATTCTAGGATTAAATAATCAATATGATTAGTGTTTAACGTAGTGCAAGTGTTGCAGGAGGATCGATTAGCAATTGGATTGCTAATTGACTTAATTTAATTTAACCAATAGACTGAGATTAAGTTTAATTAAATATAATTTAATTAGATTTAGTTTGAGCTTAATTGGATCAAGTTCAATTGATTTACTGGATAAGCCAAGTGTAAGGAAGAACTAGTCCTAATCTAACTAGGACTCAGATTAACCTAATTTTCTAATTTAATTAGAAAATAAATTAGAATTAAATCTAATTAAATTTAATTTAATTAAGTCTTTAAATGGGTTAGAAACTTATTTAATTGGGTTAGTTTAATATTAATTTTATTTGGTTAAAAAATCTTATTTGACCAAGTCAAAACAGTAGTCCTAGTGTGATTAGGACTCCCTATCTCCTTGCGCCACCTTGGTCCCAATGCCCCCCATACCTATTTTTTAGGTATTTTTCATGGAAAATTTCTTTCTTCCAAATTTCCATGCCCCCTCTCTCCCTCCAAGTCATATTTGGAAGTTAGGTGGAAGACCAAGTCAAAGGAGGAATTGGTTTTGCTTAGGATTCTATGAGATAGAATCCTTGTTGACCAAAACATCTTTCCTTGAGTGCTGCCCTCTCTTTTAATTAATTCTTCTCTTATTCTATGAAAATAATCTTCTTTTTTGTGTGCCCTCCTTTGCTGATCCATGCCAAAAATTATGGAGGAGGCATCTAAGAGTTGGGTGCCCCAACAACTTTCCATGATTGGATATTCCTAGTCTAAAAATTTGACCTAACTTAGACTCTTATTATTTTCTATTTATTGGATGAATTTTATTTTAATTTTTTTATAAAAATATAGAGCTTTGGAAGAGGTTTGGGGTGTGCAAAAATCAGAGGAAGAGGGTCCTTGGGCATAGGGGTTCCATAGGCACCAAACTAGGTGTTTAGGTAAGAGAAAAGAGAAGAAGAAGAGGGTCTTCTTTTAGGGCTGTTTTATTTTTAATCTCTCTCCCTTTCTTTTGAGTTTTTTTTAAGAGAGTCTTAGATTAACAAACTCTCATCTTCTTTTTTATATTTTGGAGAGTCTAAATTTTGAAGAAGGAAGCATTGGATCGACCGTCGAAGAAGGATCAGCACAGTACTAGCATGCTGTGTTGATTTTCTGCATCAAACTACAGATCAGAGATCGTAGGCTCATGTGGATGACTTCTAGAGGTCAGATGCATGTGTGGCTCGTGATTTCATCCTTAAGTTTGGATCGATAAGTTAGAACATCTAAACTTGCTTAGGTAATAGATCTGATCTATAAACTTTATACCTGCATTTTATGTAGTACAGATCTAGGTTGATTTGATTAATCTTTTTTTTTTCTTATTTGATTTTAATTTTTGATTTAATATCATGCTTTAATCATGTAACAGATCTGAGATTTAGGTGTTTACATGATTATTTATATAAATTTTAGATTTATTTAAGTCTTTCGCTATAAGATCTTGAAAAAGTTTCAAGATCTATCTGTGAAATTCTAGATCTGATTCCTTCAGGGTCGAGCTGACTCGACTGCATCTCGCTCAAACTCCTACTTGAAGAAAAATCCTGATTTTTCAGACCAAGTTCATTCAAATCTGATCGGATTAAGAGATATATTTCAAAAAAAAATTTCTTTGATCTGAATCAAATCTAGGATGTTTTAGATCTGATCATTATTATTCTAATAATAAAAATAAAATATAGATAAATTAAATTAAATTTAATTTACCTTGATGTAGGATAATCCTATTATCCGTTGATGATTCTATAAGCAGCGGAAGGTTCTGGATCTAGCCATGTAAGTGCTTGGCCTCTATCGATATCCACTCGGGTTGGATCTGGAGATCCTCTTCTTCTCTATCACATCTCCAAAAAATAGATCTGAATCTAATTTGGAGAATCTTTAAAACAACTTTTGAAGATCAGCAGTTGTTCTTTGTAGCAGCGCAGCCTTCTAGCTTTCTATCATCTTTCTCTCGCCTAGATTGGACCAACTTTGATCCCAAACTACTTTGGGCGTGGAGAGGAGAGGGAGAAGATGGACTTGGCATGGAGGAGGAGGAGAGAGGCAGCCTTGGGGTGTGGGATTTTTCATCTGTCAGACACTCCTTGAGTTAGGCACAGGGTCTTATTTATAGACTATGCGTGATCCAACTCCTCTTTATTCCAACCAATCACAACCCTTTGTAAAATCAGATCTAAATCTGATTAATGAGAATAGAGTCCCTTGGATTCATCCTTAGATGGTGCTTAAGACCAGTCAAAGTTCGTTCTTAGGAGGAGTCTAATCAAAATCCAAAAAGAAGATGGAGTCCCTGTCCAACAGGAACTCCTGGGCACCTCAAACTTGGGTGCACGCCACCCTAGGCATACGCCCTCCTCCTTGCCAGGTTCTGATAGGAGGATAAGCCCCCACCTGCTCTCTAATAGGTGCGTGACACATGGACAGAAGTTAAAGTATCAATGGTCAATATATGACCAGTCAAAGGTCAACTTTTGACCAAAGTCAAAGGACGAGAAATGACAGGTGACCAAATATGTCAGGTATTATCTTATAAAATAAGAAAACTCTTTTCTAACCTGAACAGGCTCCAATCAGATCAAGTGAAGGCCTCTGATTGAGCACAAACTCCTTTGGCTCAGTCAGGATAACTATTTATGATAGTAAAAGAAGAACGTTAAGTTCAATCGAGTGTTGGCACGATTTTTTTAAACCTAATGGAATCTCATTTAGATCAATTGAACTAGATCAGTTCAATTGATGATCACCAGATTCAAATCCTTATTTGTGTGACCTAGTTAGATTTAGTTCTATATGGTAATGGGATATGTCATGATCTCTATCATCGACATCATCGAAACTTCTTTCAATGGATCAGAATTCTTCTAATTCGAACAGCTAGAATGATCGATCATCTAAATCATTCTAATTGCTCCCAAAATTCACCCGTGATACCTAGTAGTATATGGTGGCAACCCATCAGAGCTGAATGCAAACCTCTTGGTGCAGCTACCTATGTGATTAAGTTCTTCTATCTTGAGCCCCGATCAAATTAGGGTTAAGGTGAACTCATCAAACCCTAGTTTCTGTCATATGATGTAATCATTCGATTCAAGTCCGATGTGAAAACCTAAATAGAAACTCTTTCTATTATTTTCACTCTACCATGGCCATGGGCTTCTAGACTTGATTCTCATGATCATCATAGGGCTGCTCCTCTACCACCGAGGTAGATAGATTCCATCTTGATGCAATCCAGTTTCTATAATAAATATGCTATAGCCAACATACACCTCAGGGTTCCGAATGGCTAGGAGATCGAGTTATGGTGTAGTCAAACTATAACACCCTCAAGGTGAACTATCGATGCACCTCAGGTCAAAGAACCAGACACACCACTGCAGCATCGAGTCAGTCATTGATGAGAAGGTAGACTTTCTAATGACTACTCGAGGTGGTCATGCTCAGTGCCCTCATTCTCTAATGAGTACCTATACTCTCGCTCCGATGTCTCCACACCATAGACTCAAGACTCATCTACTAAAGAGAAGTGATTGTACACCAACCTTTCTGGATCAATCACCATCCTCATGATGATCCTATAGTCGGGAGCATTTTATGAGTTAATAATGATTATTCATGTCTTAAATTTTCAACTCTTGAAAATATGAATTATCATTACCATTAACTCAAAGGATATATCACAGACACTAAATACACATATTAAATACAAAATAAAATATTTTATTGATTATAGTCAAAATTATAATTTTGCCCCTAGAAGTGTATTACAAGTGTCAGCTAATTCTGGCTTCTAGGGCACATATATCTAACAATCTTCCACTTATCCTAAAGCCAATTGGCTACAAGTCTAAGTCCCATCTTCTTAAGGTGGGCTTCAATTTTTTGTTGTCCTAATGGTTTTATAAGTGGGTCTGTCGCATTGTCTGCGGAGATGACTCTCTTGACCTCGATGTAATCCTTCTCGGGATAATCGCGGATGAGGTGGTATCGCCGCTCAATGTGCTTGGATTTCTAATGAGACCTCGGCTCCTTAGCAAGGGCTATGGCACCATTGTTGTCGCAGTATAGAGGAATGGCATCTGATGGCATTACTTCGATTTCTATAGCAAACTTCTTGTACCAGAATGCTTCCTTCGTAGCCTCTAATGCAGCGATATATTCTACTTTCATGGTAAAATCTGCTCTCACAGTTTGCTTGAAACTCTTCTAGCTGATAGCACCACTATTGCATAGAAACAGACTCCCAAATATCGACTTTCGATCATCTACATCAGACATGAAATCCGAGTCTGTGTATCCCTGGACTTGGAGTTCTCCGTTACCAAAGACCAACATCATATCCTTAGTTCTTCTCAAGTACTTAAGGATACATTTCATAGAAGTCCAGTGTTCTTCATCTGGATTTGACTGATATCTGCTTGTGACACTCACAGCATGGGCTATATCAGGTCGTGTATATAGCATGGCATACATGAGGCTCCCTATTGCAGAAGCATAAGGGATCTTGCTCATGCATTCTATTTCCTCAGGTGTGCTAGGGCACATCTTCTTGGAAAGATGAATACCATATCTGAAGGGTATTAATCCCCTCTTAGAGTTTTCCATACTAAACCTCTTTAGTACTTTCCTCTATATACATCTTCTGTGAAAGTCCTAGCATCCTATTCGGTCTATCCCTATAGACCTTAATTCCTAGAATAAAGGATGCTTCACCTAGGTCTTTCATGGAGAATTTCCTTGGACAACCATATTTTGACTGTCGTCAATATGGGAATATCATTCCCAATAAGGAGGATGTCATCCACGTACAATACGAGGAAGACAACAGCGCTCCCACTGACCTTTTTGAAGACACACGATTTCTCTTCATTTTTGATGAAACCAAACATTTTGATCACATCATTGAAATGAGTGTTCCAGCTCCGAGATGCTTGCTTAAGTCCATATATGGACCTTTGCAGCTTGCAAACCTTATGATCAGTATCACTGGATGTGAAACCTAGCGGCTATTCCATATAGATATCTTCCTCAAGATATCCATTTAAGAATACCATTTTCACGTCCATTTGCCATATTTCATAATCGAAATAGGCTACAATGGCAAGCAATGTGCGGATGGAATTTTAGCATAGCCACTAGGAAAAAGGTATCCTGATAGTCAATGCCTTCGCATTGACTATAACCTTTTGCCACTAGTCTAGCCTTGAATGTCTCCACATTTCCCATCTGCACCAATCTTTCTCTTGAAGATCCATTTACACCCAATAGGTACTATACCTTCTGGTGGATCTACCAAGGTCCAGACTTGGTTTGAGTGCATCGAGTCAATTTCTGACTGCATTGCCTCTAGCCATTTCTTAGAGTTGATATCTAATATCGCCTCATTGTAGATTTTGGGATCATCACCATGAGCACCATTACCTATGAGGAACATTTTTTTTACTTTCTCTGAAATAATACCTAAGTATCTTTCAGGGGAATGGGAAACTCTTTCCAATCTACGAGGTGGAGGAGGTAGTGTTCTTATTGGCTCAACCTGATTTGGTTCCAATTGGTCCTTAGCTCATTGTACTTGTGAGACTTTCTCATCAAGCTTAATCTGCTTTCCAATGCCACTATCTTGAATAAACTATTTTTCAAGAAAGATGGCATGTCGACTCACAATCACATTGTGGTCTTCTAGAATGTAGAAATAGTATCCTAATGACTCTTTAGGATATCCTATGAATCGAGCTCTAAAGGACCTAAACTCTAACTTGTCCACTTGTTGTCTTTTGACATGAGCTGGACAACCCTAAATTCTGAGATGACTCAGACATGGTTTCTTACCATGCCATATCTCATACGGTGTGGTAGGAACGGTTTTAGAGGAAATTGTATTCAGTAGATAAATTGAAGTTAACAATGAATATCCCTAAAGAAAATCAAGAAGGTCTGTGAAGCTCATCATGGATCGGACCATATCCAATAAAGTCTGATTTCTCCATTCTGAAATTGCATTGAGTTAAGATTTTTCTGGTGGAGTCCATTGAGAGACTATGCCACTTTTCTTGAGATAGTCTAGAAATTTAAAGCTAAGGTATTCACCTCCACGATCTGATCGAAGAATCTTAATGGATTTTTCAGTTTGTTTTTCTACTTTATGTCTGAATTCTTTGAACTTTTCAAAAGCTTCAGACTTGTGTCTCATAAGATACACATACCCATACCTAGATAGATCATTAGTAAAGATAATGAAGTAGATAAAATTATCTCTAGCCGGCATATCAAATGGCACATATCAGTATGTACTAGGGCAAGGAGATTTGTGGCCCTTTCCCCATGTCCTACAAAAAGGAGTTTAGTCATTTTGCCTTGAAGACAAGATTCACAAGTTGGATATGACTCGAAAGTCAATGGACTCAATAGCCCATTTTTCTCTAATTTGTTGATCCTATCTTCTGCTATATGACCTAATCTCAGGTGCCATAGACATCTATCATTTGGACTATCCCTAGGTCGTTTGGCATTCATGTTTTGCTTGATAGTTAGAATAGGTACATCAATATGTAGTTGATAAAGATCGTTAATAAGGAAACCATTTGAAATTTTATTTCTTTCATAAAGAATGTTACAATGGTTCTTAAAGAAGCTAATCACATAGCCTTCTAGTGCTAAGCATGAAATACAAATCAAATTCCTGCTAACTGTAGGCACATAATAACAGTCTTTCAAAACTAAGTCTAAACCAGATGGTAATCGAAGAGAGTATGTTTCCACCGCCACTGCAGCAACTCTTGCTCCATTTTTGATGCATAGGATCATGTCTCCATCCCTCAGCCTCCTGCTATCCTCAAGACCCTGCATGGAAGTGCACAGATAAGCACTAGAACCAGAGTCAAGCACCCAACTGGATGTAGAAAAAATCGTAAGGTTAGACTCAATAACGAGCATACCTCCAGAAAGATTTTCCTTCTTATTCTTCAGGATGGCCAGGTAAGTGGGGTAGTTTCACTTTCAGTGGTCGTCGCTATTGCAATGGAAATATTTTTCTTTGATAGCGGCCTTCTTCTTCGGCTCTGTCTTCTTCTTCTTTCCTTCTTCCATCTTCTGCTTTTTCGTAGATTTCTTTTTCTTTTCAGAAGATTTTTTTTTAGAAGAAGTCCGTTCCATAGCAAAAACTGAGCCTTTAGAATCTTTCATAGAAAGCTCAGCGGTGATCAGCTTGTTCATTAATTCGGCCAAAAAATTTTGAAGTTTATGCATTTGGTAATTCATGATGAATTGCCCATATGCATCAGTCAAGGATTGTAGAATAATATCATTCTACAGATATAAGTCTAACTTCACACTGAGCTTCTCAAGCTCTTCCAAGTCCTTGATCATCATCAGACAGTGATCTTGGATTGACTGTCCATCACGCATCTTAGCCTTAAAAAGTCGTTTCGTGACTTGATACTTGACTGCGCGACTCTGTTCACCAAATATCTCTTGCAGGTGAGCCAACATTTGGCGAGCAGTCATGATATCTTCTTATTGGCACTAGAGCTCATCAGACATCGAGCCCAACATGTAATATCTGGCCTTATTATCTTCATCTATCCATTTTTTCAGAGACGCTCTCTGTTCAGCGGATGAATGGGCTAGTAAGGTGGGAGGATCCTGGTCAATACATAGGTTAACTTCTCATAACCCAAAATGATTTTGTAGTTCCTGAGCCAATCTTTATAATTGGGTTCGATCAGTCTATGTGTGTTCAGGATACGTGCTGATAGGTTGGACGTAGATATTTTTCTGTAGAGAGTCAAAGATTCTAGTTAGATACTATAATTATAACTTGACCAATTTGTTTAGAGATTTTATTTTTAAACAAATTAGCTCCCATTATTTTCTCAAATTTCTACACTTCTTCTGTAAAGATGCAAAAATCTTCATGATTAATAATTTCTAGTGGGTGGTGCGGTCTCACCAACTGACTCATCACCTCACCTAATAGTTATTGGTGATGGGTTAGCCAATGAGTGAACAACTTTTGTTCAATGATTCTCTAATTATGGTGCACCCAAACTTGGTCTCTAATTCATGAATCTCACCATATCCAGAATATTGATCCACTCCTTAGTTAAGTCAGACCCACCATTTGCACAGACTGAATTCCTAATTGAGTCTCTCACCGTATCCAAAATATTGAGCCCAACTCATCCTCCAACCCATAGCATCCAATAACTAATAGACATGATTTCATCTTTTTGGTGCAACTGAGCCACTGTATCCAATCGAGAACAATCAACCCTAGAAAGGGTCCGCATATCTACAATGATGGAAGACCTCAGACTTAATCTTTTCTTAGAGAGAATTGATTCAGGTCTTATTAAATTAGACTTGTCATAGTCATAACAATTATGACTAACCTAGTGGCATGGGTTAGCTTGGATTATTGACCATCTTAAATCAGAACTGAGTCAACAGATATGGTCAGGTAAGTGAGACCAATGAAAGGGATATGCCATTAACTCATACAAGAACGCATTCAAGTCGAGTAGCTCCCAATTAAAAATCAGTCGATCGTATGTACCAAACTTACCTTAGACACCAAATTATTGAGCCAGAACCAATTGGGTTAGCCTACAATTCAGACTCTAGTCTCTGAGCCTAATTGGGTCTTGCTTGATCGTGACTCGATCTTGACCCAGACTTAATCCTATTAGGCTGGTCAATTTAAGCACTGTTGATCCCATCTAACCAACTCTTGATTCAGTTTGATCAACCGCTTAGACCTAATTGAGCTACCCAAGCCCGAACCCAGTATTATGAATATGTCTTAGATCTAAAATTCTTAATTTTAGATCTAATTAATATTTCATAATCTTAATTCTTAATTAAGTAGGGTTCATAAATAAAATATGCATAATAAATCCTAGGATTTCAGGATCTAGAGTTTTATAGAAAGTAAGTTTTGAATTTTTGATTAAGGACGGACACACAGCACCTCTACATGTCATAAGAACATCCCATCGGATGGAAGGAGAGGGCCTTTAAACCCTTCTTCATTCTAATAATCGGACGGCCAAGAGAAATGCTTTAATCAGGAACATGTAATACTACAAAATAGTTTTAGATCTATATCATATATCTCATATATAAATTAGATCTAATCATGGCATATTTTGCATACATCTCATGTATCGAATCATGCATATTTTCAGATCTAAATTATCTCATAATAATATAAAAAGTTAATTTTAAATTGATCTTATCAAAATAAACTCTAATCTAGACAACTATGTAGAACTATTCTACAACCAGTCTAGACATGCATCAATCATATCTCATATTATGTTAAAATTAAATAATTTTTATTTATTATTTTTTAGATATTATTATAATAATTATAATATTAAAAAATAGCAAATAAATAGATCTAAAATATAATTTAATCAAATTAAATTATAAACATGCAAGACTATTCTATAGAACTATTCTATTTTAGAACTAGTCATGCATATTTTCTAATTTTAGATCCAAATCATTTAATTTTAATTTTTTTGATTTTAAATCTAATCACATCTCATGTAACATCTAAAATTACTTATTTTTTTAATTAAAATAAATTTAAAATTAGATCTAAATACTTTAGAATCTGACTCTAATATCAGTTAAAGAGAAATACTGATTTTTCGGATCAGGTTCATTCAGATCTCATCAGATCAAAAGATATATTTCAAAAATTTTTTTCTTTGATCTAAATTAGATCTGAGATGTTTCAAATCTGATATTTATTATTCTAATAATAAAAATAAAATATAGATAAATTTAATTTAATTTAATTTATCTTGATGTAGGGTAATCCTATTACCCGTTGATGATCCTGTAAGCAGCGGAAGGTTCTGAATCTAGCCACGCAAGTGCTTGGCCTCTACCAGTATCCACTCAGGCTGAATCTAGAGATTCTCTTTTTCTCTATCACGTCTTCAAAAAATAGATCTGAATCTGATTTGGAGGATCTTGAAAATAACTTTTGAAGATCAGTAGTTGTCCTTTGCAGTAGCTCAGCCTTCTAGCTTTCTATCGCCTTTCTCTCACCTAGATTGCACCAACTTAGAACCCAAACTACTTTGGGCATGGAGAGGAGAGGGAGAAGATGGACTTGGCATGGAGGAGGAGGAGAGAAGTAGCCTTGGGGCATGGAATTTTTCATCTATCAGATACTCCTTGAGTTGGGCGCAGGATCTTATTTATGGACTATGTGTGATCCAACTCCTCTTTATTCCAACCAATCATAACCCTTTGTAAAATTAGATCTAAATCTGATTGATGGAAATAGAGTCCCTTGGATTCATTCTTAGATGATGCCTAAGACCAATCAAAGTTGGTTCTTAGGAGGAGTCTAATCGAAATCCAAAAAGGAGATGGAGTCCCTATCCAACAGGGACTCCTGGGCGCCTCAAACTTGGGCGCACGCCACCCTTGGCGGGTGGCATGTGCCCTCCTCCTTGCTAGGTTCTGGCAGGGGGACAAGCCCCCACCAGCTCTTCAATAGGTGCGATGACACATGGATAGAAGTCAAAGTATCAATGGTCAATATTTGATCAGTCAAAGGTCAACTTTTGACCAAAGTCAAAGGATGAGAAATGGCAGGTGAGCAAAAATGGTAGGTATTATCTTACAAAATAAGACAACCCTTTTTTGATCTAGATAGGCTCCAGTCAGACCAAGTGAAGGCCTTTGATCGAGCACAAACTCCTTTGGCTCAGTCAGGATAACTATTTATGATAGTAAAAGAAGAACGTTAGGTTCAATTGAGTGCTAGCACGATTTTATTGAACCTAATTGATTCTCATTCAGATCAATTGAACTAGATCAGTTCAATTGATGATCACCAGATTCAAACTCTTGTTTGTGTGATCCAGTTAGGTTCAGTTCTGTATGGTAATGGGATATGTTCATGATCTCTATCATCGATATCATCGAAACTCCTTTCGATGGATCAGAACTCTTCTGATTCGAACAGCTAGAATAATCGATCATCTAAATCATTCTAATTGCTCCCAAAATCCATCAGTGACACCTAGTAGTATATGGTGGCAACCCATCAAAGCTGAATGCGAACCTCTTGATGCAGCTACCTATGTGATTAAGTTCTTCTATCTTGATCTCCGATCAGATTAGGGCTAAGATGAACTCGTCAAACCCTAGTTTCTGTCATATGATGTAATCATTCGATTCATGTCCGATGTGAAAATCTAAATAGAAACTCTTTCTATTATTTCACTTTGCCATGGCCATGGGCTTTTGGACTTGATTCTCATGATCATCATAGGACTGCTCCTCTACCATTGAGGTAGATAGATTCCATCTTGATGCAATCCAGTTCCTACAATGAACATGCTATAGCCAACATACACCTTAGGATTTCGAATGGCTAGAAGATCGAGTTATGGTATAGTCAAACTATAACACCCTCAAAGTAAACTATCGATGCATCTCAGATTAAAGAACCAGACACACTACTGTAGCATCGAGTCAGTCATTAACGAGAAGGTAGACTTCCTAATGACTACTCGAGATGGTCACGCTCAGTGCCCTCATTCTCTAACGAGTATCTATACTCTCGCTTCGATGTCTCCACACCATAGACTCAAGACTCATCTACTAAAGAAAAATAATTATACACCAATCTTTTTGAATCAATCACCATCCTCGTGATGATCCTATGGTCAGAAGCATTTTATTAGTTAATAATGATTATTCATGTCTTAAATTTTTAACTCTTAAAAATATGAATTATCATTACCATTAACTCAAAGGATGTATCTCAGACACTAAATACACATATGTGATAGAAAATAATCCATTTTATTGATTATAGTCAAAATTATAATTTTGCCCCTAGAAGTGTATTACAAGTGTCAGCCAATTCTGGCTTCTAGGGCACATATATCTAACACTACTATCTATCTACTTGAGAGAGTAAACTCGACTATGGTTCGAGCTGGCTCGAATGTGTATCAGAGTCGGTCCGACTGCTATGCTGAAAACTGAATCGCTTCTTACTATGGGTTGAATTCGAGGCATCAAATCCTAACACCTACGATCAATGAATTTTTCATTGGTGGGCTTCACTGACGATGCTATACCAGTCGAAGAAATAATAACATTAACTATGGCAGTAGGACGACACCCAAGGCAGTCCAAGGCATAAGTGAATTTCTTGGTAGTGAGAGCACCATCTGCTTACAACGTAATTCTCGGCCGACCTGGTCTTAACATCCTTTGGGTGTTAGTGTCCACTTATTACTTAAAAATGAAGCTTCCAATAAACTATGAGGTCGAGAAGATCAGAGGAGATCAAGCCCTGGCATGACACTGCTACTCGATTGCCCTGCAAAAGAGCATACAGTCAAAACCTTTTCCAGTTGATGGGTTGGACGTCCGAGATGACCTTGCTGAACGATGGGGAGAACCCATGGAAGATCTTATTTCAATCCCACTAAATAATGAAAATAAAGAGCACATGGTGTAGATCGGCTCCAATCTGGGAGAAGAGGCACGAGAGCAGCTTGTCAAATTCTTAAGAAGAAATACAGATTTTTTGCTTGGGTCCCTAAAGACATGCCCGGTATTGATGCTGAAGTTATAGAACATCGTTTGGCCGTTGATCCAAAACATCGGTCGATAAAAGAAAAGATACGAGCCACACCCCAGAGAGATAGAAGGCAATTGCGGAAGAGGTTGATAAGCTCTTCAAGGTCGGATTCATCTGAGAGATCTTTTACCCAAATTGGATCTCTAATATGGTCCTTGTCAAGATGGCGAATGGCAAGTGAAGAATGTGTATAAACTTCAAAAAGTTGAACAAGGCCTACCCAAAGCACAGTTAACCTCTGCACAGGATTGATCAACTGATGGATGCAACTTTAGGCCATGAGCTCCTCATCTTCATAGATGCCTTCTTCGACTACAACCAAATCTGGATGGCACCAGAGAATGAGGAGAAAACTGCTTTTATTACTGACCGTGATCTTTATTATTACAAGATTATGCTCTTTGGACTCAAAAATGCAGGAGCAACATACCAGCACCTTGTCAATAAGATCTTCAAGAAGCAGATCGATCGTAACATGAAGATTTACGTAGATGACATGCTTGTCAAGAGCCGCACTTCAATAAATCATATAGCTGATCTTGAGGAGATCTTCGACATCCTCTGAAAGTATAAGATGAAGTTGAATCTAACCAAGTGTGCTTTTGGCATGACCTCAGAAAAGTTTTTGAGGTTTATGGTGTCAAGATGCAGAATAAAGGCAAATCTGGAGAAGATTCGGGCTATCTAAGAGATGACTGCTCCAAAATCAATAAAAAAAGTCCAGCACTTAATGGGAAAGGTAGTAGCTCTGAATTACTTTGTCTCAAAGTCGGTCGAGCAGTGTATGCCCTTTTTTCGAGTTCTCAAGCAACCAAAGAACTTCTACTGGACTGTAGAGTGTCAGCAAGCATTTAAAGAGCTCAAAAACTACCTCGGCTTGCCTCCCCTGCTAGCTAAGCCCGAACTTGAAGAAGAATTGTTCTTGTACTTGGCAGCCTCCCCAGCAGCCCTTGCAGTAGTCCTAGACAAGGAAGAGGTGAAAGTGCAATGGCCAATCTACTATATAAGCCGAGTCTTGAGAGATGCCAAGATTAGGTATACTAAGTTAGAAAAACTAACTTACACTCTTCTAATTGTAGTCAGGAGACTTCAGCCCTACTTCTAGGGGCATACCATAATACTCCTCACTGACCAACCAATCAAGGCAGTTCTTCATCGAACAAACGCTTTTAGGAGTAGCAAAATGGGCAATTAAGCTTATAGAGTTTAACATCAACTATCAACCTCGGTCGTCAATCAAAGCTTAGATATTGGCTGATTTCATAGTCGAGTGCATGATTCTGGATGATGTCAGACCTGAGCAAGATAGGACCAGCACTCAATGGTTGCAACCAAACTCTCTCGAATAAAAAACAGACCTTCTTGAGGGCCTCTGGGTCTTGTATGTGGAAGGCTCTTCCAATGCTTCAGGTGCAGGCACTAAGCTAATCCTGATCAACCCCGGAGGAGTCATTGCCAAATATGCACTACACTTTGAATTTTTTGTGATAAATAATAGGACAGAATATGAAGTCCTGATAGCAGAGCAAAATATGAAGCCTTGATAGTAGGGCTAAAGATAGCAAAAAAATTAGAAGTAGATCAACTCCGAGTTTATAGTGATTTCCAATTGGTTGTGGGATAAGTTAGCAGAAATTATGAAGCTCAGGAGAAAAATATGATAAAGTATCTTGAAAAGGTAAAAAACTTGACCCCGGCCTTCAATAGTTTCGATATCCAGTAGATCCCAAGGGCAAAAAATGTCAGGGCCGACCTCCTCCCCAAGCTGGCTACATCCGCCCCTAATAAGCTTCCAAAAGAAGTATACTTCAAAGTATTGAAATACCCATATTCGAAAGAGCCACAATATACAATGCAGATCGATCAGGAGTCTTGCTGGATCGATCCGTTGGTTGCTTACGTCAAGGATGAGACTCTTCCTCATGATCCAAAGAAAGCTCAAAAACTAAGAAATCAAGCCTTCCGATATGTTCTTTATGAAAATAAACTATATAAGAGATCATATTTCTTGCCACTTTTAAAATGTCTTTGACCTTTCGAGACTGATTTTGCATTATGGGAGGTACATGAAGGAATTTGTGATAGCCATCTGGGTGTCAGGTCTTTATCCCATAAACTGCTCCAGCAAGGATATTACTGGCCAACCATGTATCATGATTCTATTGAATATGTTAGAAGGTGTGACCATTGCCAAAGAAATACAAATATTCAAAGGCAACCAACCTCCGAGCTTACACCCCTGAGCGCCCCTTGGCTATTTGCACAATGGGGGATGAATATACTGGGACCCTTCCCAATGATATCCGAACAACGATAGTTTCTCTTGATCGTAATTGATTACTTCACCAAATAGATCGAGACTGAACCCCCAGCAAAAATTACTGAAGCTAAAGTATAAGACTTCATCTGGAAGTCAATTGTTTGTAGATTTGGCCTACCTCAAATCCTTATTATAGACAATGGATGGTAGTTTGCTGGAGCAAAATTTGCTGAGTTTTATGAAGATCTGAACATCATCCACAACTTCACATTCGTGGCTTATCCATAAGCAAACGGTGAAGCAGAGGTGACCAATAGAACCTTGCAGCAAGGTATCAAGGTGAGACTTGAGAGAGCAAGAGAGATTTGGGTAGATAAACTCTATCATGTACTTTGGGTATATCGAACTACCAAAAGACTGTCGATTGAAGAAACTCCATTCGCCCTAGCCTTCAGAACAGAAACAGTCATCCCAATCGAGCTCAAACTCCCATCGGCATGAATTATGGCCTTCGATGAGTAGCGCAACTCTTAAGACCTCAGGGCTAACCTCGACTTACTAGAAAAGAAATGGGAGGAAACACAAGTTCAGATGGTGGCCTATAGATAGAAAGTAGCTCATTATACAGCTCTAAAGTTTGGGGCAGAATATTTAGAGTGGAGGACTTGGTGCTTCAATGAGCTGCTATCTCATAGCCTCAAAACCAAGGAAAGCTTGCCCTAAATTAGGGAGAGGCCCATTCAACAGCCCTTACATGCCCCTACGGCCATGTTAGAAATAGAAGGAGAACCTCATCCTAACATGAGCAAAGCGAAGACCTTATTAATCTAAGATGGGATGAGAGAAGAGGCCCATTCAATGGTCCTTACATGCCCCTACAGTCATATTAGGAACAGGAGGAGGATCTCGTCCTAACATAAGCAAAGCGAAGACCTCATTAATCTAAGATGGGATGAGGAAAGAGGTCCTACCAATAGCCCTTTCATGCTCCTACAATCATGTTAAGAATAGGAGGAGGACCTCATCCTAACATGAGCAAAGCGAAGACCTCATTAATCTAATACGGGATGAGGAGAGAGGCATATTCAATGATCCTTACGTGCCCCTATAGCCATGTTAGGAATAGGAGGAGGACCTCATCCTAACATAAGCAAAGCGAAGATCTTATTAATCTAAGATGGAAGAAGGGGAGAGGTCCTTCTAATGATCCTTCTATGCTTTACTGCCATGTTAGGAATAGGAGGAGAACTTTGTCCTAACATGAGCAAGATGAAGACCCTATTATCTAAGACAAGATAAGGAGAGAGACCATTCCAATGGTCCTTCTGTATCCCTACTGTCCTATTAGAAATTGGAGGAGAACCTCATCCTAATATGAACAAGACAAAGATCCCATTATCTAAGATGGGATGAGGGGAGAGTTTCTTCTAACGGTCCTTCTACGCCTCTATTATCCTTTTAGGAACAGGAGGAGAATCTCGTCCTAACATGAGCCTGACGAAGACCCCATTATCTAAGATGGGATGAGGGGAGAGGCTTTTCTAATGGCCCTTCTGTGCCTCTACTATCCAATTAGGAGCAGGAGGAGAATCTCGTCCTAACATGAGTCAGACGAAGACCACATTATCTAAGATGGGATGAGTGGAGAGGCCCTTCCAATGGCCCTCCTGTGCTCCTATTATCCTATTAGAAATGGAAGAAGGACCTCATCCTAACATATACTAACCGTATCAGGAACAAGGGGAGAACCTCATCCCGATATAAAGGAAAATCTCCAGTTGCCTAAAATAGGAGGGAGGCATTTTTCAACAATCATTCCAATGAAAGATGAAGCAAAGAAAATAAAGAAGTCGACAAGCATCAAATCCACACCAAGCAAAAAAGGCGATCGAGAAAAAAACATTGCTTTGTTGAAGTAGAGGTCTGTTACAAGGCAAAGGTCTATAAGGCCATTTACAAAAAGGGAAGAAAGAAAAAGAAGAAAAGAAAAGAGAGCAGAGCTATTGACGACATTCAATCCACATAGAGCGAAAGTGAGAAAAGATGTCATTTCATTAAAATCAAAGGCAGGTACAAAGTAAAGGTCTGCGAGATCGGTTACAAAAGTAAGAAAGAAAAAGCCAAAGTTCTAAGAGGGATCTGATAGTTTGGCCTTCAGATTGCTAGCCATCATCAGTGATTCTTTCAGGATGACAATCTCTTCCTCGAGCTTCTTTCTCCTTATCAAGTTATCGTGAAACATCCTGTCAGCTTTTTGATAGTTTTCTTCTAATGCTCGTAGACTTTTCCTCAGAACTTTCAATTCAGCTTTAGCATCCTTAACAGCCAACTATTTACAAACCAACTGAAGCTTCAATCATTGAACTTCGGCTTTCTTAATCCCAATCAACTCTGAGAGTTCGCCCGCAATCCTTTTTAGAGAGGCAATCTCCTCGAACTCCCTACTTGTATTGGATCGATAACCGTCGGCATGCTGCTATTGAAGCCAAGCCACCTCGCTGTTAGCAGCTCGGAGCTATTGCTCAAGCTTGGATATCCTCCCACACTAGCTGACTGACAGGTCTCATAGACAGATTCGGCATCGTACAACTGCTTCTAAAGTGTAGAAAATCTCTGAGATCAATTTCATTCATACTGGACTTTGTCAGAAGACCATGGCGTTATCCCCTACAATAGCTAAATTTTCTTTATCGCCATCTTGAGCTAAACTTCGAGGGAGCTGACCTTTACTGTCAACGTCCAAGACTTATCACTGGCGCTTTTCCTAAGTTCGGCCAACTCTCTTTCGAAGTTACCTTTCTTAATGTTGAAGCTCACGAAATCTTTCATATGTAATTTACGGAGGCGAGTGACCTCAGTTGTTGCCTCCAAGGTATTTTTTTTGAATCTCTAAAGCTTGTCTTCCATCTTCCTTAACTTCTTCTTTAGGTGATGGATTTTTTTCTTTAAATTTTTGATTATGGATCTCAGAGGGATGCCTTGAGGTAGTGAATCGGCATTAGCTGGAGATGATTGTTCTTGGCTACGATCACTAGAAGAATTCTGAACAACACCCACCAGGACACAAGTATAAAGAAAAGAAAATTCATTTTCATCTCTCAAAGTATTTAGCATACAGAAACAAAAAAAAAATATAGATTGACAAAATTTTTTAGACCTCGGTCGGTATAGAAGTGGGCGAGGTCAGTGTATTCCCTGTAGCTTTAGGCTTCAGGATGGGCTCGAAAGCTCTAGCTGCAGGTTCGGAAGCACCCGAGGTAGATTCGGCCGCAAGAGAGGTAGCACCAGCATTGGAGGGACCAGCTTCTTCGCTGGATTCGTCTGTCAGAAGATCAAGGTCCACCTCTGAAAAGTTCTTCGCAATCCTCCTCATACAAATCTCAAATCCCTCCAAGAAAGTTTTTTGAGCGAACGCGATCTTGTTGTCCTCCATAGCTTTGGAAGACTTGAAGGCTTCGACAGTCCACTCCCATTCAATACCAATCTCCTCCTCTAGCTCCTTCTTCTCTTCTATGAGAATCAAAATAGCCTTTAGTCCCATAGAATCCTCTTCTTCTCTCCGTAACGCCTCTCTCAGGCGCTCAACCTCAGCAGTCTGGATCTCGGAGGCCACCTTCAGGTAATCGACCTCGGCCCAAACTCTTCCGACCTCCGCCTGAGCCTCCTGAAGGGCTCGGGATGTCTCAGCCTAGCAAAGATCAGCTACTTTTGAATGGACAAACAAGTAATGCCCCAGCTGTAGGATGGAAAAACAAAAGTTGAGTCAGAACTTTGGAAGCGCATCCTCCATTTGAATAAGTTTAGGTGAGACTTTTACCTCAAGATAGGCAATGAAGGATTCATCAAGCCTCTCTGCATTCTCCTTCCAAATCATCTTGTCAACAATATGCAGGAGAATGCTGCCCCGCATTAGAGATTGGATGACCTCCCGATCATCCAAAGAACCCTGCTCCTGATCAGAGCCCTCGCTGCCAGAATGCCCGACCTTCCTTCTAACCTTTTTGGCGATGGTATTCTTCTCTTTCTTCTTCTTTCTCTCGATGACTTCCCTATGTTCAATAGAGGTGAGGAGGGTGGATTCGTCGGGCAGGGCCGAACTTGATGCCATCGCATCGGATTCTGGGATGGGCGATGCTTGGATTGGCACAGCTAGGACCGGCTCTTTGATGCAGGCCTTCTTTGATGTCTCTTCGATAGAGCTTCCCTTTCTTTTGAGGGATCTAATTTCCTTCTATAAGCGGTTTCGCCCTTCGAAAGTTATTTCTATGGTAGAAAAAGTTAAAGTCAGAGGAAAGAATGTTACATAATCGAGTAGCTAAAGGAGACTACCTGCTGGATCAAGGAGACTAAGATTGAGGTTAAATAAGGTCTGTTCATCTAGAAGTCTGGATATTGGAGGAGCTTGGTAGTTCTTCAATTTGTCAGTCGAGTCTTGATCCTCCTTCTCAAGCCCAAGGGCTCTACGGACCGAATCCTTCATGTCTTTCCAAGAAGGAAGTCCTAAATCTAAAGAAGGACATGAAATGAAGAAGAACTTCTTCTTTCAGTTGTGAATGAAAGAAGGGGCACTGTTAACCAACCCCTTCTTATCGAATTGAAGAGACACATACCACCAATCTTTGGCAGTAGGATGATGTTTAAAGGTGAAGAAATTATGGAACAAAAAAATGGTAGGTCGGACTTCGGCCAAGATGCACAAGGAGAGAAACCCTAGATGAACCTGAATGAATTCGAGGCCACAGAAGCCAAGAAGATATTCAGAAACCTAAACAGATTTGCTACGAAAGAGGGTAGTGGCAGTCGAAGTCCCGCTCGAAGGATTTCAACGTATAAGCAAGTTCGGCCCAGAGGAGGTGAGCAAGCTCTATCACCAGGACCAAGGAGCTCGAGTTCATATTCAAAAGAAATTTCGATCTAGATTCTGATTAGAAGAAGGTCCGCATGATGAAGTTTACAAGAAATGGTGCTAGGGACGAAGGAAGGTCGAGGTACTTCTACAGGTTCGGAATCTATATGGGAGGGATCCATCAATGCTAGATGAGCCGAACTCTCAGAACAAGTTGATTAGGAATCTTCAGTGGACATCCGGATCGCACTAAATTAGAAAAACCCCCAAAAAATCAAAAAAAATTGGATTCAAAGCCTTCTCAAAGAAATCGAACAAACGAAGATGCAAAAGTACCAAGAAGGATTTCAAAACTAACCTAAATCGATTGAGAAGAGTGGAGAGATGGCGAGCTTGCTCGAATTCAAGTGAAAGAACTCCCGAGATTGGAGAAAATGGTGATGGAAGCTGAAGCTCTCGAGCAGGAGGAGAAGGGAAGTCAGAGGAAGAAGAGGGAGATATCGGTCGAAATAAAATTCCAAAGGGAGAAGATGAGCTTAAATACCCATAGAAGCCCGAGATGGTTATAATTGCAGGTCCTCTTCGACTGATCCTAGGTCGATGCGTGTCTCGCTCAACATGGCAGAAAGCTGGCGATAGGCAGAGCCTTAATTGTGCCGTGTCTTGGGCAATGTTTTGGTGAGAGCTTCAAAAATTATCTTTTCGGATCACGTCACATTCAAAAAAATTTTGGCACCCGTGTAAATGATGCCGAATTTCTCTTCCTGATAGGTGCGAAAAGTTCAAAAAGACTTTGGCACTCATACTTTCTTACTCCCTTCTTTCGAACCTTGAACTTAGGAGTAGGGGGACTTGTGTTGGGTGTAGATCCTCCTCTGCCGAAGTCTAGAATGATGTCGGATCTTGAGATGACCTCGTCTGGTGATAGCGTCTATGGCCAACTTCACTCAATGACTCTAGAACCGGCAAGGACCTCATTATCTACATGGACTTCGTCAACCGTATACCCTTCAAACTCCCATCAATCGGACTCTTTCTGAACTCTTTTGGTGGTTCTCCTCCTGGATCTCTCAGCAAATCTCCCTCCAGATGACCCTCTCCAGTCGCACTCCCACTGGACGAACTTTCCCAAGCTGCCCTCTTTTCAGATGATTTTCTTTAGTCAAGTTCCTCCATTAGAACTTCTTCCATCCAGCCTTTCGGACTCCTTCAGCAACGTGCCTTTCAGACTCCTCCAGTCGGACTCCTATCAAACTCCATCTAGTGGCCCAAAGGGCTTATCGGGGGCAAGATACCCCTCGTTGAAATTCTTGACTGTCGATCTGGTTTCTACTAGGATTTGCCAATCTTCTCATAGATGAGTTCATGCTATAGAGCCTCCTGAATGCACACCGAAGTTTGGCGACATGATCTTGAATGATGAAGAAGAATTACTGCTATATTAACCCTATTCTTTGACTGAAGGCGAGTAACGGGACCTAAGCCATTCTCCTTTTGAATGAACTCCTTCTGTTGAATACTTTCCAGATGATCTCCCTCTAGTCACTAGGCAAACTTTTTTCAGCCAACCTCCTTCCAACCGCTAGGCAAGCTTTCTTCAATCGATCTCCATCCAGCTGTCTAGGTGGATCTCGTCGCTCGCATAAATTTAACCTACCAACTCAGTACAAATTAACTTATATGCGGACGACCTCAAAGGAGTCCGAACCTCTCTGGAACTGTTGAGATCTAAAAGCTCCTACCTATCGACGTCTAACTCACTTGAACTTCAACTATTAAATCCCAATGGACTGGCATATCGCGATAATGGACACTACTCTTCGAAACAAACTCTACGTGGCCTAAACGATCCATTACGACTGTTACTATCAGTTTGTTATACGCTCCATGTATAAAAAAGATCCTTTAGATACGTTTTCTCTAAATTCTCATCTCCTTCCTAATGCTCTGCTTCTCCGTTTCCTGAGCACTCCATTTTAGTTGACCAAAAATTAACTTGAGCATTGGAGGTTCCGTCGAAGTCACCCATCTCCGATTTGGTCTTCATTTTGCAGATCTTCTCAGTAGCTACATCTTTCCAACTCTAATTACCTCCGGCATCTTACAGATTTTCGCACCAACACACTCAAGATTAAGATTTGAATCCACTCTAATGCAGGCAGTAAAAGAAAATAATAATAAACTAAGACGTATTTGACATATATCAAGGCTCTCATTGTCTTCATTTTTCTTTTCTTTTCTTTTCTTTTGTTTTTTTTTTTTTTTTTTTGTTTTTCCTGTTTTGGTTTTTTTCATAACTGATGCCCCACTGCTAACAATTTAGTTCGCTTGAACCACAATATGATTCTTGAACTAAAATAAAAGACGATCACTGGCATCACGGTACCGTAAGCATCAAAAAACCATGGGATCAGTGGAAAGGAAACTAAACATGACCACGTTCCTACTCACCCCTTTCAGCACAGCATATTTTCTCAGAACACCCTCCCTCTGGAACCCGGTTTTCTCCAACACCCTCTGAGACCTCTCGTTCTCCACAGCAGTAAACGCCTCCAGCCTCTCCAACCTCGGCCACTCCTTAAAAATGGTAGCCACTGCCTTCTTCACGGCTGCCAGCATTATTCCCCGTCCCCAGTAGTTGTAGGCCAGGCCGTAACCCATCGAGGCTCGGCGCTTGTCGTTGCCAAGCACTGGACTGATGGAGACCCAGCCAACGGGGCGATCATCAACACAGATGGCGCGGTACCATGGATGCGGCATGATGTCGCCCTTGATGTGGGCTAGAGCTGCTTCTTTGTCGGTCCATGGTTCGCCGAAGAATTGCATCACCCGATCATCTGAGGCCCATGCCATGAAGTCGTCGACGTCAGAGATCATGAATGGACGGAGGGTGATCAAAGGGATGGCCTTGTCTTGTTCAACCTTCTTTGATTGCAGAGTATTGGGATCTTCCATTTTTGTTGGAACCGTGCTGAAAAGCTTGGTGGAACTCAAGGAAGGGAGATGCTTTCGTGTTGGTTTATTTTTTCTTTTTAAGGCCTGGATGATTGGAGTGAAAATCTTATGGGATCAGGCTAATACAATCAACAAGATCATAAGATTACAGACTTGGCAAAACCTATGTTTATAAATTTCAGGGAATAGCTTTGCAATGGGATGGCTCGAAAGCTAAAGGGAGAAAAAAAGGATCTCACGAATATAGATCTAGCTACCCCAAAGCTATTCCTAAGTATTTTTGAATATAAACCTACCCATCTTATAATCTAGTTGTATGGCCCAATCTATTAACTCGATCTTGAATCCAATCATTCAAACAGGCCTCCAGAAGGAAATATTTGTGTCCACCTTGGACAAGCAGTCAAAAACTAAGGTACAGGAACAAGACGAAATTAAGGAAGTCTATTCAAAACGTCATGAACATTAAACGGCAATCAGATCAAGAGGTGGGGATTCATTTATCCTCTGCAGCAATCATACGTTGAGATAGATTTATTCAAAGGTCTTGTCGATAGGAATCTAGACCACATGCTAAAACTAACTGTAACTATGTTAATTGAGTGTTGATGGTAATTGAGTGGTCGCCTCCATGGATTTTAGAGGTTCTTTGCTTTGGGCAGGATCAGAGCAGCCGCTGGTTTCCAGGTGACACGTATGCCTGGGCTGCAGCAACTATTTTGAAGCAAATTATCAAACATGGTAGTCTTCAGTGACATTTTCCAGATAGAAAGCACACAACTTCTGGCCAACTGGGTTGTAAAAGCTCGTTCATACAATTTGTCGAACATGAGGGATGCAGTCATTCGGGGCTTCGGCTTCCCCCAAACTAATGCATAGAAGCGAGCAACACAATCAGGTTGGTCGAGATTCCTTTGTTTTTTCCTTCTTTCATTTACGTTTAAAAATAACATCGCTACAGCATCATAGATCCAATTTAGCTAAATGGCGGCTTGCAGCAGACGACTGAGATTTGCCCTGAAGCCTGCTGCCTAAAGAAGCTATGAGTGACATTGCCTGGAATTGCTAGCGACCGAGTTACATGTCGCTTGCCAAATTTCACGCAACACTAGATGGTATTATCGAAACCTTAGTTATCTCTTTATGAAAAAAAACAACTTAGTCATCTTATCCAAAACAGAGCTAGACAAAAGTAAAGCGTGCATCAAAAATTATACTAGGAAATTGAATGCCACCACCATGGATCACCCAACCAAGAGGTCCGTGGATATGAAGCTATATATCACCATATCCCTCCTAATTCCTTTAAGAATCATATACTTTCGGAGCACTCCCTCCTTGTGAAAGCCAACCTTCTCCAACACCCTCTGGGATGCCTTGTTGGTCACGTCCACCAAGGCCTCCACCCTCTCCAGTCCTTCCACCTCCTGGAATATGAAGCCCACCACCAGCCTCACCGCCGCCGTCACGATCCCCTTCCCCCAGTACTCGGACCCCAGTACGTACCCGAGCTCGCCCCGGCACCGGTCGTTGCCGGAGCCCAAGTTGACGGAGATGGCCCCCACGGGGCGGCCGCCGACGCAGATGGCGCGGAACCAGGGGTGGGGCAGCACCGTCTCCTTCATGTACTTGAGGAGGTCATCCTTGTTAGTGTAGGTGTCCCAGCTGCAGAATTTGCTCACCTTGTCGTCAGAAGCCCACACCATGAAGTCGTCCACGTCCGAAAGGACGAAGGGCCGGAGGGAGATCTGCAGCGTCGCCTTCTCGTTTTCCTCCGTGATCATCTCTCGTTCCATCGTGGCGGGCTGCTGAACCTGAAGAGGACCACATTATTTATAGTATGTGAAATTGTCTTTTCTTTTCCTTTCCAGGACAAAGTCTTCCATGACGGTAGCCTACCTAGCGTAGAAACGTCACGAGCCCGTCGAGATGGATGCGGCCGCCTCATTTGACGGTTTCTCCGGTTATTTTACATCGGCTTTTGTATGCATCGAACGCGACTTGACTCGTAGCGTGGGCTTGGACTTACCACGGGGCAACCCCCACCAAGGCCTGGAAATAGACTGGGCTGGCCGAGCTACACTTCTATAAGTCAGGTCCAAAATATTTTTTGGACTTCAAGTTTAGCTTAACTCCAAAATTATTTTAAAATTTAAGATCTGAGCCTAGCATAAGCCCAAGTTCGAGTTCAATCTAAACTCAATCGAGCTAGCTTTGTTAAAAAAAATATCTCGAATTTGATCTATAAAGAGTCCACAGTAAACACCATAGTATGGAGAAGCTCAAAAAGACACCCAAGGCTCAAAACATGCCTTAGTCAGCCCACAAGTCGGGGCCTACAAGCTAGGCGTGGCCCAGGCTAGCGCGCGTGTAGGAGGCCTATGCAAGGCACACGGCCTACTGCGGTCCACCATGCTAATCAGATGGCATGGTCTATGGGGGCCATGTGGACCGACTATGCGATCCACACGTGATCCATGGGTGGTTCAGGCATGCAAACATGCGATTGTATGGCTAGGGAGCTTTGCGGTCATAATCCAATGGCCATGGAGGTTATTAGAGTTGTAATCAACTCCTGGTTTCATTTTGGATGTGGATTGGACTGATTCAAGGCTTATAAAAAGGCCCTGTATACATGATGTTGCAAATCAGTGGTAGCAGCAATCCGCAAAGGCTTAGCAAAAGATCAGAGTATTGATCTACAGTAAGTAGCAGAAGTTGAAGGACATTAACAGAAAGTAGAAGTAGAGGCTTCGGGCAGACTATCAGGCAGCGAACAGCAATCGATTCAGAGGGGTCTCTTTCAAAGAGAGAGCTTTTGTAAGGGGTGAAAAGTGAATGCTTCTTATTGAGAGAGAGGGATTGATGTACGAGGATTGAGAGTGTAATGTTTTCTTATAAATTTTTTCTTTTCTCATAGTAAAGCCTTTGCATGTCCTATGATGGTAGATCTTGATCTAATCCACGTATTTGATTCTATCTTACTTTTATTTTTTCTTTCTTTCTGTCGTAATAAGTGATACTAGATTTTAAATAATTGATATCAAAGTTGAGCAGTACTAGAGCACAGGTTATAGCAGTGGTGGTCAAGATTGAAGAAGATGAAAAAAATAAGCTCAATTAAAGTAGAGATCAATAAGTTTGATGAAAAGAGCAATTTCTCCTAATGTCAAGTGAAAATGAATGACGTGTTCATCCAACAAAGATTGATCGATACTCTCTTATGCAAGAAGATGCCAACTACCATGGAGGTGTAGGATTAGAAGCGGCTCTAGATGAAGGTGGTGAGTACGATCTGCTTGTACCTAGCATATATGACGTGATAATTCATATGCTTGGCAAGACTTTCCTAATAGAAATATGATTAAAGCTCAAGAAAATGTACATGGTGAAGTCACTCATCAACGCACTCTTTCTATGAAAGCAGTTCTACCAACTGCAGATGACTGAGGGATAAAGCGTGCAAGAGCATCTTAACAACTTTCAGAAAATCCTCAATGACCTCCTTAACACTGTAAAAAAGTTGAGAAGAAGATCAGGATATTGATCTTACTTTCATCGGTTCCTTCTTCTTTTAAATTCTTGGTGACTGCTCTTCTAGTAGAAAAGAGCAACATCAAGATGAAAGAGGTCACTTTTGCACTCTTCCAGAATGAGATTTTCGGGTGGAAGGACCAAGCTTCAAGTTCAAATGGCGACTCAGCCTTAATGGTGTTTGGAGATGGTGGCGGTAGAAGATCGAGTGGCAAGAGATCACGAGATGGACGGTCCAAGTCCAAGATAAGGGACTACAATAAAATAAAGTGCTACTGGTGCGACAAGTTGGGATATTGTGCTAGAAATTGCCCATAATTCAGAGATCGGATGAAGGCTACTATGATAATAGCAAGTAGCGATACAAAAGATAGTGATGATGTTCTTCTGATAATAAATGAAGTATCTACTTCCTTCCATCAGTAGATTATACATTCTACATGGTCACATCATATGTATTGTAGAGAGGAGCTATTTGACATCCTAGAGAACAGTGAGGATACTATTTACTTGCAGGATGGGTCAAGCTCTGTGATCAAAGGCACCGAAACTATCAACATGAAGGCACATGATGGAGCAGTCAGAAATTTGGATAAGGACCAATATATACCCAGTTTCAGAAAGAATCTAATCTCACTGAGCATACTAGATTCGATTGGCTCTTGGTGGAGAGCTAATGGAGGAATCTTGAAGGTCTTGTATGGTATTAGGATTATCATCAGGGGAAGAAAATAAGAAAGATATTATCTCTTGACAAGAAGTACCATGTGAGCTGAAGCTTCAGAACCTAGTGGAAGCCTAGTGCAAGGTGGAGCTCTAGGTGCCGGTGGACTGGGTATGAGATGCTAGACTCGAGAGAACGACATGCGATGTTGCAATGTAAAGTTTCTAATGTCATAGAAGACTACCTCGGGTAGGTGTCAAGTCAAGCAGAGCACAGCATATGATAAACATGGAATTGAGCAGCTTGGCTCAACTCTCATGTTTGCCCATCCATGATCAGCAGGTGTATATCTTAAGGCATGGGGGCAAGATAAGATATTCAAAAAGCTCTCAAGATTAAGACGAGGCTGAATGTCGAGTCGAGATAGAGATTATTAAAAAAAATATCTCAAATTCAATCTACAAATAGCTCACAGCAAAGACCGCAACAAGAAGAAGCCTAGGAAGACACCCAAGGCCTGGAGTAGGCCTTGGGCCGGCCCATAGATGCGGTGCCCACGAGCTATGCACGGCCCAGGTTGGCGCAAGCTTAGTGCAAACCTGCACAGGGCTCGTGCATAAGCAAGAGGCCCAGGCGAAGCATGTGGCATATCGCGATCCATCATGCCAATCGAATGGTGCAGTTTATAGGAGCCACGTGGACCGATCATGTGGTCCATGTGCGGTCCATGGATAGTTTAGGCATGCAAATGCACTATCATGTGGCCAGGGAGCTTTGCGGTCATGATCCAATGGTTAGAGAGGTTATTAGAGTTGTAATTGACTCTGAACTCCATTTTGGACATGGATCGGATTGATTCGAAGCCCATAAAAAGGCCTTATGGGCATGATGTTATAGATCAGTGATAGAAGCAGTTAGTAGAGGCTTGGCAGAAGATTAGAGTGCTGATCTACAGTAGGCAACAAACCCTGAAAGACAGCGATAGATAGCAGTGTTAGATTTATGCCCTAGAAGTCAAATTGACCGACACTTATAATACATTCTAAGGGCATAATTATAATATTAATTTATTATTAATAAAATTTAGATTATTCTTTTAATCACTTATGTGTATTAAGTGTCTGTAATTCATCCATTGGATTAATGGGTATGATAACATATATTTTCAAGAATTGAGAATTTGAGATATATATTACATAATTAACTCATAAACTACTCTTAATCATAGAATCATTATAAGGATGATAATCGATCTAAAAGATGATGTATGATCACTTTTTTAGGATAAATGAGTCTTAAATTTATGGTGTGGAGACACCAAAATGAAAGTATAGGTGCTTGTCAAGAATAAGAATACCGAGCACGACCAAATTTAAGCAGTCATAAGGGAGTCTACCTTCTCATCAATGATTTGCTCGATGCTGCAGCTATGTACCTAAAGTGCATCAATAATTTATCTTGAGTATGTTATAGTTTGACTATACCAAAACTCGATCTCCTAGCCATTTGGAATGTTGAGGTGTATGTTGGCTATAGCATATTCATTATAAAAATTGGATTGCACTAAGATGGGATCTATTAACCTCGATAGAGGAGTAGTCCTATGATGATCATGAGATTGAGTCCTAAAGTTTATGACCATGGTAGTATGAAATAATAAAAAAGAGTTTCTATTATACTACTACAAAAAAGGACTACGACAGCGATTTGTAATCGCTTCCTAGCCCAAAAAATCATCACCATAAGCTATGGCAGTGGTTATTTAACTACTGCTACTGCAGTCATTATCGTAGCTCTATGGCAGCGGTTGTTGCAGTAGTTGTTTGAACCACTGTCATAAATAGCCTATTGCAATGGTTTATATATAGCAGCGATTACATAACCGCTGTCATAGGTAATCTATAACAATAATTTTTTATCACTATCATAGGTCTAATGCAACGGTTGATACCATTTACACCAGAGACCTATGGTAGCGGTTGGCATGGATATGGCAGTGGTTATAAAATCGCTGTCGTAGATATTAAATAATTAAAAAAAATAAAATTTTTATTTTATTATATATTTTATCTGACAAATATAGATATATAACATAAGAAAATATAATAAACATGAAAAATATTCTAAAATACTAAAATTTTATTATCAAATAAAATTTATTATAATATTTTTTTAAAAAATAAAATACATCAAAAGTTTCCTAAATCTACATCATCATCGTCGTCACCCAAAGCTGGAGCTGATGCCGGAGTCGGAGCCAAAGCTGAAGCTAGAGATGAAATATGGGCCAACATATTCTCAATGCTCATGACTCCAAAATGCACGCTGAGCATCGACATCATGTTTCTCACGATGTCCTTCAGATAAGATGTGTGCTCCTCAGCCCGATCTATCCACATCGTAGCATGATTTGCCCATGCCAACGCCTCCTCAAGCTCCTTCCGACTGACGACACCGAAAGTCTGTGAGAAGATGCTCGCCTTGGATCGATAGCTTATCAACATGTGTCTAGGCCTACATCGGATCCTCCTAGAGTGCTCAAGCCCCAAGACCTGAGATAGATGGTCATGGGGCCCAAAGATATTCGGACCCTCGCTCGTGAGCGCATCTAACTGATCTTATAATTATAAATTAAAATAAAATTTTATAAGAAATGTTATAATACTAATCATATTTACTAATATATTTAATACTTACAAAAATACGCTTGATCGTGGCGTTCATCGGTCTGCCTATTTTATCCATGTGGCTGGATCGAAAGATCTCACTACGGTTGGGCATCACTCCATCTCTCATCAGCTATAACAAAGAATAAATTTATCAAAAAGATGATAAAAAATATGAATTTAATTTATCTAGTAAGATTTAGAAATAATTACTTCTCTATGTACATGACTGGCCATAGACTCACGATCTAGAGTATGCGTATACTCCTAGACTGCATGGTTCTTTCGATTCTGACAGAAGGTAGCCTAATAAGTATTCAAATAAATAATAAATATTTAAATAAAATTTAAAATTTTAAGTATATTAAAAAATTTAAAAGTTAGAAATTTTACCTCGAACTCCTAGCTCCTCCAGTATCTAACCATCCTCTCCCATTGACTCGAAGGATAGTCCTGTATCTAGGAAATAAGCTCCTCTGGAGTGTCTCGTCGGTGCTCGAGCCATTCTCTATGGAGTTTGACCTTGTAACCCCAGTACAACTCTCCGATCTTCCTCAATTAGGCATCTCGAGTCCTCTCATGATCGAAGAAGTCATACCTTCTCTATATAAAGTTATCAAAAATTAGTTATAAAATTATTCTAATCAAATATATATAGTGTAAATATATAAAATACATAAATATAACTAAGATGTGCATACTTACCCATATCTCCTCTCATACCCAATTTCTGATGGCAGCATCCATCAAACGCCAGTCTCTGAGCTTTACGAGAATGATGTTCGACCACCTCACAAGCACTCCAAAAAAGGAATGCATCTCCCACGCGATCTCTTCTATCGGCCTCCCCTCCGCATTGTAATAGACCATCATCTGATGCTGGCGGTTCCACATGTGTGCCATATGTATGGGACCGCAAAATATCCGACTGGATGATGCATCTGCAATGCAAATATATTATACAAATATATAAATGTACAAATACTATATAAAAAATAAAGTTGTACTAATATAATAAAAATGTATACTAAGATGCGTGCGTAGTAGCATGTGTCGTAGATATGGGTGATGTGTTAGATATGTATGCCCTAGAAGCCAAAATTGATGGACACTTGTAATACACTTCTAGGGGCAAAATTATAATTTTGACTATCAAAATAAAATGGATTATTTTCTATCATAAATATGTATTTAGTGTCTGTGATACATTTCTTGAGTTAATGATAATGATAATTCTTATTTTTAAGAGTTGAAAATTTAAGACATGAATTTTTATTGTTAACTCATAAAATGCTCCTGATCGTAGGATCATCGTGAGGATGGTGATTGATCTAGAAGGTTGGTGTATAATCGCTTCATTATAGTAGATAAGTCTTGAGTCTATGGCATAGAGACACTAGAGCAAGAGTATAGGTACTCATTAGAGAATGAGGGCATTGAGCATGACCACCTCGAGTAGTCATAAGAAAGTCTACCTTCTCATCAATGACTGATTCGAAGCTATAGTGGTGTGTCTGGTTCTTTAAGCTGAGGTGTATCGACAGTTTACCTTGAGGGTGTTATAGTTTGACTACACTATGACTCGGTCTCCTTGCCATTCAAAATCCTGAGGTGTATGTTGGCTATAGCATGTTCATTGTAGGAATTGGATTGCACCAAGATGGAATCTATCTACCTCAGTAATAGAGGGGCAACCCTATGATGATCATGAGAATCAAGTCCACAAGTCCATAGCCATGGCAGAGTGAAATAATAGAAAGAGTTTCTATTAAGATTTTCACATCAGACTTGAATCAAATAATTAAATCATATAACAGAAATTAGGATTTGATGAGTTTACCTTAACCCTAATCTGATCGAGGCTCAAGATAGAAGAACTTAATCACATAATGTAGCTGCACCGAAAGGTTCTTTTTCAATTTTGATGAGTTGCCACCATATACTGCTAGGTGTCACTAGTGGATTTTGGGAGCAATTAGAATGATTTGGATGATCGATCATTCTGGTTGTATGAATCAAAAAAGTTCTGATCCATCAGAAGATATTTCGATGATGATGATGATAGCGATCATGACATATCCCATTACCATATAGAACTAAACCTAACTGGATCACATAAATAAGGGTTTGGATCTAGATATCATCAATTGGACTAATCCAACTCAATTGATTTGAATTAGATTCAATTAGGTTCAAGAAAATTGTGCTAGCACACGATTGAGCCTAATGTTCTCCTTCAATTATCATTAAAAGTTGTCTCGATTGAGCCAAATATGTTTGTGCTCACTCAAGTACCTTTACTTGATTTGACTGAAGCTTGTCTAGATTAAAAAAAAATTATTTTAATTTATGAGATAAAATTGAGACAACACCTATCATTTTTCATCACCTGCTAATTCTTGTCTTTTGACTTTGATCAAATATTGACCTTTGATACTTAGACATCTACCCATGTGTCATGCACCCATAGGAGATTCATTTTGGACCAGTCAACCTACTAAAAAGTAGGTGGACTAGGGGTGCATGCCTAGGGAGGCATGCGCCCATGGATAGAGGCGCCTGGTGTCCCATACAAATGGGACTCCAGTTACTTCGGGGTTTCTACCTAGGTGGCACCAAGAAATAGACTTTGATCAATCTTAGGCACCATCTAAGGATGATTTAAAGGGGCTCTTATCTGATTGGATCAGGTGATGTCATCCCACCAATCAAATTTAGATCTAATTACATGAAGTACTGTGATTGGTCGGGATGATGTGGCACTGCATGGCGCAGCAGAGTCTATATAAACCCTATCTGTGCCTAGCTTTAAAGGTGTTCAACCATAGCCCATACCACAAGGCTGTCCCTCTCCCTCCTCCATGCCATCTTCATGTCCCCTCTCTCCTCTGCACGCCTAAGGAGATTTGGGCTCCAGTTTGGTGCAATCCAGACAAGAGAAAGGTGATGAGAAAGGAAGAAGGCAGCACTGCTGCAAGAGACAATTCCAGATCTTCAAAAGAAGTTTTGAAGATCCTCTAAATCAGATTCAGATCTGATATTTGGAGAGATGATAAAGAAAGAGAAGATCTCTAGATCTAGTTTGAGTGGATACCGATAGAGGCCAGGCACTTGCATGGCTAGATCTAGAACCTCAGGCAATCAGCAGGATCATCATAGGATAATTCAATTATTCAATAATAAGATACAAAATTAAATTAAATCTAATTTATCTTTTATTTTTATTTATTAGATCTATAAAATTAGATCTGAAATGTCTCAGATTTGATTGGATTCAAAATTTTTTTTTTGAAATATCTCTCTTGATCTAATCAGATCTGAACGAACTTAATCCAAAAAATCTAAATTTTTTTCTTCAACTGGTATCAGAGCCAGGTTTTAATAAATTATTTATATCTAATTTTAATTTAATTTTAATTTAATAATTAGGTAATTTCACATGAGATGTGATTGGATCTAAAATTAAAAAAATTAAAGTTAAATAATTTAGATCTAAGTTTTACAAGATGCATAACTAGTTGTAAAATAGAATTATTCTATACATAATCTTGCATGATCATAATTTAATTTGATTAAGTTATAAGTTTAGATTTATTTATTTACTATTTTTTGATATTATAATTATTATAATAAGATCTAAAAAATAAAAAATAAAATTATTTAATTTTTGGATCATATGAGATATGATGAATGCATGTTTAGACTAGTTGTAGAATAGTTCTACATAATTATCTAGATTAGAATTTATTTTGATGTGATCAATTTAAATCTAAATTTTTAGATAATTATGAGATAATTTAGATCTAAAAATATGCATGATATGATACATGAGATGTATGCAAAATATATTTATAATTAGATCAATTTTTATATATGAGATATATGATGTAGATCTAACTAGTTTTATAGTTTTATATTTCTGATTAAGATGTTCTCCTTAGCCATCTGGTCATAAGAATAAAGTAGGATTTAAATATCCTCTTCTTTCATTCGATGGGGTATTCTTATAATATGTAGGGGTGCTACGCATTCGTCCTTAATCAAAAATCAAGAATTTATGTTCTGCAAAATCCTAGGATTTTATTTACATATTTTATTTGTAAACCCTAAACTTAATTAAGAATTAAGATTATGAAATATTTGTTAGGTCTAAAATTAAGAATTTTAGATCTAAGATATATACATAAAATTGGGTTCGGGCTTGGGTAGCTCAATTAGGTCTAAGCAGTTAATCAAACCGAATCAAGAGTTAGTTAGATGGAATCAATAGTACTTAAATTAACCAGTCTAATAGGATTAAGTCTGGGTCAAGATCGAGTCACGTAAATGATCGATCAAGCTAAACCTAATTAGGCTTAGTGGTTAGAGTCTGGATTGTAGGCTAACCTGATTGGTTCTGGCTCAATAATTTGGTGTCTAAGGTAAGTTTGGCAGATACGATCAATTAATTTTTAATTGGGAGCTACTCGACTCGAATGCGTTCTTATAGAGTTAATGATATATCCTTTCCACCAATCTCACTTACCTGGCCATATTTGTTGGCTCAGTCCTGATTTGAGGTGATCAATAATCCAAGCTAACCCATGCCACTAGGTTAGTCATAATAGTTATGACTATGTCAAGTCTAGTTTAATGAGACCTAAATTAAATCTTCTTAAGAAAAGATTAAGTCTAAGGTCTTCCACCATTATAGATGTGCGCGCCCTTTTCGGGATTGATTGTTCTCAATTGGTTACAGTGATTCAGTTGCACCAAAAAGATGCAACTATGTCTATTAGGCATTGGATGCTATGGGCTGGAGGATGGATTGGGCTCAATATTTTGGATACGGTGAGTGACTCAATTAAGAATCCAATCTATGCAAATGGTGTGTCTGACTTAACTAAGGAGTGGATCAATATTCTGGGTACGATGAGATTCATGAATTAGAGATCAAGTTTGGGTGTATCATGATTAGAGAATCATGAATAAGAGTTGTTCACTCATTGGCTAACCCATCACCAATAATTGTTAGGTGAGGTGATGAGTCAGTTGGTGGGACCGCACCATCCACTAAAAATCAGTAATCATGAAGATTTTTGCATCTCTACAGAGAGAGTGTAGGGATCCAAGAAAATAATGGGAGCTAATTTATTTAAAAATAAAACTCTTAAATAAATTAATCAAGTCTTAATTATAATATCTAACTAAAAACTTTGACTCTCTATAGGAAAATATCTACATCCAATCCATTAGTACGAATCCTGGACACTCATAGACTGACCGAACCTAATTATAAGAATTGGCTTCGAAACTTCAAAATTATTTTGGGTTCTGAGAAGTTAACTCATGTATTGAACTAGGATCCTCCCACCTTATCAGGTCGTCCATCCGCTGAACAGAGAGCATCTCTTGAAAAGTTTATGAATGAAGATAACAAGGCTAGATACTATATGTTGGGCTCGATATTTGATGAGCTTCAGCTCCAACATGAAGATATCAGGACTGTCCATCAAATATTAACTCACCTACAAAAGATGTTTGGTGAACATAGTCGCGCAGCCAAGTATCAAGTCACTAAATGACTATTCAAGACTAAAATGCGTGATGGGCAGTCAGTCCAAGATCATTGTCTGATGGTGATCCAGGATTTAGAAGAGCTTGAGAAGCTTAGAGTGAAGTTGGACCTGGATCTGTAGAATAATATAATTCTGCAATCCTTGACTGATGCATATGGGTAGTTCATCACGAACTACCATATGTATAAACTTCAAAATTCCCTGGCCGAACCATGAACATGCTGGTTACTACTGAGCTTTCCATGAAAGGTTCTAAAGGCTCAGTGCTTGCTATGGAACAGACTTCTTCCAAGAGAAAGTCTTTTAGAAAGAAGAAGAAGTCTATGAAAAGTAGAAGATGGAAGGAGGAAAGAAGATAAAGGTAGAGCTGAAGAAGAAGGCCGTTGATAAAGAAAAATATTTTCATTACAATAATGATGGTCACTGAAAGTAGAACTGCCCTACTTACCTGACCACCCTGAAGAATAAGAAGGAGACAGGTCCTTCTGGAGGTATGCTTGTTATTGAGTCTAATCTTACGATTTCTTCTACATCTAGTTGGGTGCTTGACTTTGGTTCTAGTGCTCATTTATGCACTTATATGCAGGATCTTGAGGATAGCAGGAGGCTGAGGGATGGCGAGATGATCCTACACATCGAAAATGGAGCAAGAGTTACTGCCATGGCCGTGGGAACATATCCTCTTCGACTACCATCTGATTTAGACTTAGTTTTAAAAGACTATTATTATGTGCCTACAGCAAGTAGGAATTTAATTTCTGTTTCATGTCTAGTACTAGAAGGCTATGTAATTAGTTTTCTTAAGGACCATTATAACATTCTTTATGAAAGAAATAAAATTGCAAGTAATTTTCTTATTAACGATTTTTATCAGTTACATATTGATGTATCTATTTTTAATATCGAGTAAAATATGAATGCCATGAAATAACCTAGGGATAGTCCAAACGATAGGTATCTGTGGCACCTAAGAATAGGTCATATAGCAAAAGATAGGATTAACAAATTGGAGAAAGCCGGGCTATTGAGTCCGTTGACTTTCGAATCATATCCAATTTGTGAATCTTATCTTCATGGCAAAAGGACTAAGCTCTCTTTTGTAGGACATGGGGAAAGGGCCATGGATCTTCTTGCCCTAGTACATACTGATGTGTGCGATCCATTTGATGTGCCTGCTAGAGGAAACTTTATCAATTTCATAACCTTTACCGATGATTTAACTAGGTATGGGTATGTGTATCTTATGAGACATAAGTCTAAAGCTTTTGAAAAGTTCAAAAAATTTAGACATGAAGTAGAAAAGCAAACTGAAAAATCCATTAAGGTTCTTCGATTAGATCGAGGAGGTGAATACCTTAGTTGGGAATTCCTGGACTATCTTAAGAAAAATGGCATAGTTTCTCAATGGATTCCAACTGGAACACCTCAATTCAATGGGGTCTTAGAACGGAGGAATCAAACCCTATTAGATATGGTTCGATCCATGATGAGCTTCACAGACCTTCCTGATTTTCTTTGGGGATACTGTTTGTTAACTGCAATATATTTACTGAATAGGATTTCTTCTAAAATCGTTCCTACCATACCGTATGAGATATGGCATTGTAAGGAACTAAGTTTGAGTCATCTCAGAATTTGGGGTTGTCCAGCTCATGTCAAAAGACAACAAGTGGACAAGTTAGACTTTAGGTCCTTTAGAGCTCGATTTATAGGATATCCTAAAGAGTCATTGGAATATTATTTCTACATTCTAGAAGATCATAATGTGATTGTGAGTCAACGTGCCATCTTTTTTGAAAAATAGTTTATTCAAGATAGCGGCATTGAAAAATAGATCAAGCTCAAGGAGAAAGTCTCATAAGAGCAACGAGCTAAGGATCAAATGAAACCAAATCAGGTTGAGCCAATACAATCACTACCTCCTCCACCTCGTAGATCGAAAAGGATTTTTCATCTTTCTGAGAGATACTTAGGTACTATTTCAGAGAAAATAGAGAAAATATTCCTCGTAGGTAATGGGGTTCATGGTGATGATCCCAAAATCTATAATGAGGTGATATCGGATATCGACTTTGAAAAATGGTTAGAGGCAATGAAGTCAGAAATTAACTTGATGTACTCAAACCAAGTCTGAACCTTGGTAGATCTACCAAAAGGTATAGTACTTATTAGGTGTAAATGGATCTACAAGAGAAAGATTAGTATAGATGGGAATATGGAGACATTCAAAGCTAGATTAGTGGCAAAAGGGTATAGTCAACGCGAAGGCATTGACTATCAGGATACCTTTTCACCAGTAGCTATGCTTAAATCCATCCACGCATTGCTTGCTATTGTAGCCTATTTTGATTATGAAATATAGCAAATGGACGTGAAAACGGCATTTTTATATGGATATCTTGAGGAAGATATCTATATGGAACAGTCGCTGGGTTTCACATCTAGTGATTTTGATCACAAAGTATGCAAGCTGCAAAGGTCCATATATGGACTTAAGCAAGTATCTTGGAGCTGGAATACTCATTTTAATGATGTGATCAAATTGTTTAGTTTCATTAAAAATGAGGAGCCATGTGTCTTCAAAAAGGTCAGTGGGAGCGCTATTATCTTTCTCGTATTGTACGTGGATGATATCCTCCTTATTGAAAATGATATTCCCATGTTGACCATAGTTAAAATGTGGTTATCTAAAGAATTCTCCATAAAAGACCTAGGAGAAGCATCCTTTATTCTAGGAATTAAGGTCTATAAAGATAGACCGAATAGGATGCTAGGACTTTCACAGAAGATGTACATAGAGGAAGTGCTAAAGAGGTTTACCATGGAAAACTCTAAGAGGGGATTAGTACACTTCAAACATGGCATTCATCTTTCCAAGAAGATGTGTCCTAGCACACCTGAGGAAATAGAATGCCTGAGCAAGATCCCTTATGCTTCAGCAATAGAGAGCCTCATGTATGCCATGTTATGTACACGACCTGATATAGCCCATGCTGTGAGTATCATGAGTAGATATCAGTCGAATCCAGGTGAAGAACACTGGACTTTTATGAAATGTATCCTTAAGTACTTGAGAAGAACTAACATATGTTATTGGTCTTTGGTAATGGAGAACTCCAAATCCAGGGGTATACAGACTCGAATTTTATGTTCGATGTAGATGATCGAAAGTCGACATCTGGGAGTCCGTTTGTGTATAATGGTGGTGCTGTTAGTTGGAAGAGTTTCAAGCAGACTGTGATAATAGATTCCACCATGGAAGCAGAATATATTGCTGTGTCAGAAGCTATGAAGGAGGCATTCTAGTATAAGAAGTTTACTTTAGAGATTGAAGTGATGCCATCAGATGCCATTCCTTTATACTACGATAATAATGACACCATAGTCCTTGCTAAGGAGCTGAGGTCTCATCAGAAATTCAAGCACATCGAGCGGCGATACCACCTCATCCGTGATTACCTTGAGAAGGGTTACGTCGAGATCAAGAGAGTCAACTCCGCAGACAATGCGGCAGACCCACTTATAAAGCTGTTCAGCCAGCAGAAGATCGAAGCCCATCTTAAGAAGATGAAACTTAGATTTGTAGCCAATTGACTTTAGATCAAGTGGAAGTTTGTTAGATATGTGTGTCCTAGAAGCCAAAATTGGCAGACACTTATAATACACTTTTAGAGGCAAAATTATAATTTTGACTATAAATAATAAAATGAGTTATTGTTTATCAGAAATGTGTATTTAGTGTCTGTAATACATTTCTTGAGTTAATGGTAATGATAATACTTATTTTCAAGAGTTGAAAATTTAAGACAAGAATTTTCATTGTTAACTCATAAAATGCTCCTGACCATAGGATCATCATGAGGATGGTGATTGATCCAAAAGATTGGTATACAATTGCTTCTTTATAGTAGATGAGTCTTGACTCTACGTTGTAGAGGCATTGGAGCAAGAGTACAGATACTCGTTAGAGAATGAAGGCACTAAGAATGACCACCTCGAGCAGTCATTAGAAAGTCTACCTTCTCATCGATAACTGATTTGAAGCTGCAATGTTCTATCTAATTCTTTGACTTGAGGTGCATCTACAGTTCACCTTGAGAGTGTTATAGTTTGACTACACCATGACTTGGTCTCCTAGCTATTCGGAATCCTGAGGTGTATGTTGGCTATAGCATGTTCATTGTAGGAATTGGATTGCACTAAGATGGAATCTATCTACCTCGGTAGAAGAGGAGCAGCCCTATGATGATCATGAGAATCAAGTCCATAAGCCCATGGCTATGGTAGAGTGAAATAATAGAAAGAATTTTTATTAAGGTTTTCACATCGGACTTGAATTGAATGATTAAATCATATGATAGAAATTAGGATTTGACGAGTTCACCTTAATCCTAATCTGATCGAGGCTCAAGATGGAAGAACCTAATCACATAAGTAGTTGCACCGAGAGGTTCCTTTTTAGTTTTGATGAGTTATCACCATATACTGCTAGGTATCACTGATGGATTTTGGGAGCAATTAGAATAATTTGGATGATCGATCATTCTAGTTGTATGAATCAAAAAAATTCTGATCCATCGGAAGGTGTTTCGATGATGAGGATGATAGAGATCATGACATATTTCATTATCATATAGAACTGAATCTAATTGGATCACACAAATAAGGATTTGGATCTAGATATCATCAATTGAACTAATCCAGTTCAATTGATTTGAGTTAGATTCAATTAGGTTCAAGAAAATCATGCTAGCACATAATTGAGCCTAATGTTCTTCTTCGATTATCATTAAAAGTTATTTTGACTGAGCCAAATGTGTTTGTGCTCACTTAGGTACCTTTACTTGATCTGACTGAAGCTTGTCCAGGTTAGAAAAGGATTGTCTTAATTTATGAGATAAAATTGAGACAATACCTACAATTTTTCGTCACCTACTAATTCTTATCTTTTGACTTTGGTCAAACATTGATCTTTGATACTTAGACATCTGCCCATGTGTCATGCATCCATTGGAGATTCATTTTGGACTAGTCAACCTATTAAAAAGTAGGTAGACTAGGGGCGCATGCCTAGGAAGGCGTGCGCCCATGGATAGAGGCGCCTGGAGTTTCATACTGATGGGACTCTAGTTACTTCAGGGTTTCTACCTAGGTGGCACCAAGGAATAGACTTTGATCAGTCTTAGGTGCCATCTAAGGATGATTTAAAGGGGCTCTTATCTGATTAGATCAGGTGATGTCATTCCACCAATCAGATTTAGATCTGATTGCACGAAGTGATGTGATCGGCCGGGATGATGTGGCACTGCATGGCATAGCACGATTTATATAAACCCTATCTACGCCTAGCTTTAAAGGTGTTCAACCATAGCCCATGCCATAAGGCTACCCCTCTCCCTCCTCCATGCCATCTTCAGGTCCCCTCTCTCCTCTCCATGCTCAAGGAGATTTGGGCTCTAGTTTGGTGCAATCTAGGCAAGAGAAAGGTGACGAGAAAGGAAGAAGGTAGCATTGTTGCAAGAGATGATTCTAGATCTTCAAAAGGAGTTTTGAAGATTCTTCAAATCAGATCTAGATCTAATATTTGGAGAGATGATAAAGATGAAGAAGGTCTCCAGATCTAGCCTGAGTGAATATCGGTAGAGGCCAGGCACTTACGTGGCTAGATCCAGAACCTCAGGCAATCAGCAGGATCATCACAGAATAATCTGATTATCCAATAATAAGGTACAAAATTAAATCAGATTTAATTTATCTTTTATTTTTATTTATTAGATCTATAAAATTAGATCTGAAATATCTCAAATCTGATTGGATTCAAAAAAGAAATTTTTGAAATATCTCTCTTGATCCAATCAGATCTAAACGAACCTAATATGAAAAATCTAAATTTTTCCTTCAAGTAGAGGCTCAGCTACCGATGAAGTAGATGCCACCGATGTAGTAGATATCATCGATGGAGTAGATGCTGGGGGTGGAGTTTCTTGAGCAGTTGATGTCGAGGTGGATGGAGTTTGCTTCGACTGCTCCTCAGAAGTTGAACTGCATGTAACTCGCCGAGAGACAGGGGTGAAAGCTAGATGGCATTTCGATGCCGTCGTGACCTACAATATTAATGAATATTAATCAATATAATATATTGAATAATAATATTAGTATAGCATCAATAAATAGTCTCTAATATGTGTACTAATCAATTGATGGGTCTATCGTTATGCAATGCAATAAACAAAAGCAATAAGATATAAACATCCAGAAAATCTTCTGCAATAAATTCTACAACATGAATTATATTAATAAATAATTAAGGATGAGCAATAGTCATAGATTCGATCTCTTGCATGAACTTTGGTGTTAATTCAGAAATCTAAAAGAACAATAAAGTAGATGATGGTGGCACCTTAGGGCTTAAAGTGAAGGAAAAAACCTCATTTCCTAGGTCAGGTTCGTTCAGATCTGATTGGATTAAGAGGGATATTTCAAAAATTTTTCTCTAAGATTCTAATTAGATCTGAGACTCTTCAGATCTAATCTTATTGATCTAATGGTAAAAATAAAAATAAAAATTAAATCTAATTTGATTATACCTTTGTTTTGGATAATCCTATTATCCTATGATGATCTCGATGTTTGCCTGAGGTTCTAAATGTAGCCATGCAAGTGCCTAGCCTCTACCGATATCTACTCATGCAGGATTTGAAGATCTTCTCCTTCTTAATCTATTCTCCAAAAATTAGATCTAGATTTGATCTTGAAGATCTTCAAAATGGCTTTTGAAGAACAGTCGTTGTCTCTTGCAGTAGTGCTGCCTTCTTTCTTTTCTGTCGCCTTTCACTTGCTTGGATCGCACCTAACTCGTGCCCAAAACCTATTGGGCATGGAGAGGAGAGAGAGGACCAAAGGGTGGCATGGAGAAGGAGGGAGAAAAATTTTGTGGCATGGGCTAAAGGCAAAAGCTCACTATTCTAGGCACAGACAGGATTTATATAGACCCTGCTGCATCACATCATCCCAACCAATCATGACCCTTTGTGCAATCAGATCTAAATCTGATTGATGGAATGACATCATCTGATCCAATCAGATTAGAGATCCTCAAAACTCTTCTTAGGTGGCGCCAAGACTGGGTCAAACAAGTCTTCTAGGCGCCACACAGTTTAATTCCCTGAAGCAACCTGGAGTCCCATCTATATGGGACTCCAACTCTTATACTCATGGGGTGCATGCCTCCCTAGGCAAGCACCCCCTTCTATCTACTTTTTAGTATAAGGACAAGGCCTCAGGTTCTCTCCTATGAGTGCGTGACATATGGGCAGATGTCTAAGTGTCTAGGATCAACATTTGACCAATGTTCGAAGACAAGATTTAGCAGATGATAGAAAATGGCAGGTGTTATCTCAAATTTATCTCATAAATTAAGACAACCCTTTTCTAACTTAGACAAGCTCCAATCAGACCAAGTAAAAATTTCTGAGTGAGCCCAAACACATTTGGATCAGTCGAGATAAGTTTTAATGATTGTTAAAGAAGAACATTAGGCTCAATCATATGCTAGTATGATTTTCTTGAACCTAATTGAATCTTATTCAAATCAATTGAACTGGGTTAGTCCAATTGATGATATCCAGATCTAAACTCTTATTTGTGTGATCCAGTTAGGTTTAGTTTCATATGGTAATGGAATATATCGCAATCTCCATAATCAACATTATTGAAGCACCTTTCGATGGATCAGAACTTTTCTGATTCAGACAACTAGTATGATCGATCATCCAAATCATTCTAATTGCTCCTAAAATCCATTAGTGATACCTAGCAGCATATGGTGGCAACCCGTCAGAACTGAAAGCAAACCTCTCGATGCAGTTACCTATGTGATTAAGTTTCTCTATGTTGAGCCCCGACCGAATTAGGGTGAAGGTGATCTCATCAAACCCTAACTTCCATCATATGAATTAATCATTCGATTTAAATCCAATGTGAAAAACCTAATGGAAACTCTTTCTATTATTTCACTCTGCCATAGCCATAGGCTTATAGACTTGATTCTCATGATCTTATAGGGTTGCTCCTCATCTACCGAGGTAGATAGATCCCCTATTGGTGCAATCCAATTTCTATAATAAACATGCTATAGCCAACATACACCTCAGAATTTTGAATGACTAGGAGACCAAATTATGGTGTAGTCAAACTATAACACCCTCAAGATGAACTGCTGATACACCTCAGGTCAGAGAACTAGACACACCACTGTAGCTTTGAGCCAGTCATCAACGAGAAGGTAGACTTTCTTATGACTGCTCGAGGTAGTCACACTCAGTGCGCTCATTCTCTAACGAGTACCTATACTCTCACTCCAATGTCTCTACACCATAGACTCAAGACTCATCTATCCTAAAGAAGCAATCGTACATCAACCTTTCGGATTAATCACCATCCTCATGATGATCCTACGATCGGGAGCATTTTATGAGTTAATAATGAAAATTCAAATCTTAAATTTTTAACTCTTGAAAATATGAACTATTATTGCCATTAACTCAAGGGATGTATCATAGACACTTTCAAACATACACTATGATAGAAAATAATTTATTTTATTATTTATAATCATAATTTTATCGATAGAAGTGTATTATAAGTGTCGGCCAATCTGGCTTCTAGGGCACACCTATCTAACAAACTTTCACTTGACCTAAAGCTAATTGGATACAAATCTAAGTCCCATCTTCTGAAGGTGGGCTTCGATCTTCTGTTGGCCCAATAGCTTTGTGAGTGGGTTTGTCGCATTATCTGCAAAGTCGACTCTCTTGACCTCGACGTAACCTTTCTCGAGATAATTACGGATGAGGTGATATCGCCGCTCGATGTGCTTAGATTTTTGCTAAGACCTCGGCTCCTTAGTTAGGGCTATGGCATCAGTATTATCGCAGTATAGAGGAATGGCATCTGATGGAATCACTCCAATCTCTATGGTGAACTTCTTATACTAGAATGCCTCCTTTGCAGCTTCTGACACAGCGATGTACTCTACTTCTATGGTGGAATCTACTATCACTATCTACTTGGAACTCTTCCAACTGACAACACCACCATTACACACAAACAGACTCCGGATGTCGACTTTCGATCATCTATATTGGACACAAAATCCAAGTCTGCATACTCCTGGACTTGGAGTTCTCCATTATCTAAAATCAACAACATATCCTTAGTTCTTCTCAAGTACTTAAGGATATATTTCATAGAAGTCTTGTGTTCTTTATCTGGATTCGACTGATATCTGCTCGTGACATTCACAGCATGGGCTATATCAGGTCGTGTACATAACATGGCATACATGAGGCTCTCTATTGCTAAAGCATAAGAAATCTTGCTCATGCATTCAATCTCCTCAGGTGTGTTAGGACATATTTTCTTGGAGAGATGAATACCATGTCTGAAGGATACCAATCCCTTCTTGGAGTTTTTCATGCTAAACCTCTTTAGCACTTCTTCTATGTACATCTTCTATGAAAGACCTAGCATCCTATTCGATTTACCTCTATAGACCTTAATTTCTAGAATAAAGGATGCTTCTCCTAGGTCTTTCATGGAAAATTCTTTAGATAACCATATTTTAACTATGGTCAACAAGGAAATATTAGTCCTAATAAGATGGATATCATCTACGTACAGTACGAGGAAGACAATAGTGCTCTCATTAACCTTTTTGAAAATACATGGTTCCTCCTCGTTCTTGATGAAACCAAATAATTTGATCACATCATTAAAACAAGTATTCCAGTTTTGAGATGCTTGTTTAAGTTCATATATGAACCTTTGTAGCTTGCATATTTTAACATCACTGGATATGAAATCTAGTGGTTGTTTCATATAGATATCTTCCTCAAGGTATCCATTTAAGAATGCCATTTTCACATCCATTTGCCATATTTCATAATCAAAATAGGCTATAAAAGCAAGCAATGTGCGGATGGATTTTAGCATGGCTACTGACGAAAAGATATCCTAATAGTCAATTTCTTCATGCTGACTATATCTTTTTGCCACTAATCTAGCTTTGAATGTCTCCATATTTTTATCTGCACCAATCTTTCTTTTGTAGATCCATTTACACCCAATAGGTACTATACCTTCTGATAGATCTACCAAGGTTCAGACTTGGTTTTAGTGCATCGAGTCAATTTTTGACTTCATTGTCTCTAACCATTTCTTGGAGTCGATATCTGATATAGCTTCATCATAGGTTTTGGGATCATCACCATGAATCCCATTACCTACGAGGAACATTTCCTCTACTTTCTCTGAAATAGTATCTAAGTACCTTTTCTGAGGATGGAAAATTCTTTTCAATCTATGAGGTGGAGGAGGTAGTGATTATATTGGCTCAACCTGATTTGGTTTCATAGGATCCTTAGCTCATTGCTCTTGTGACTCCTCGAGCTTGATCTGCTTTTCAATGCCGCCATTTTGAATAAACTATTTTTCAAGAAAGATGGCATGCTGACTCACAATCACATTGTAGTCTTCATAGAAATAATATCCTAATGACTCTTAGGATATCCTATGAATCGAGCTCTAAAAGACCTATAGTCTAACTTGTCCGCTTGTTGTCTTTTGACATGAGCCAGACAATCCCAAATTCTGAGATGACTCAGACTTAGTTTCTTACCATGCAATATCTCATACGGTGTGGTAGAAATGATTTTTGAGGGAACCCTATTTAGTAAATATATAGCAGTTAACAGACTATGTCTCCAAAGAAAATCAGGAAGGTCTGTGAAGCTCATCATGGATTAGACCATATCTATTTGGGTCTGGTTCCTCCGTTCTAAAATTTCATTGAGTTGAGGTGTTCCAGATGGAGTCTATTGAGAGACTATGTCATTTTACTTGAGATAGTCCAAGAATTTTCGACTAAGGTATCCACCTCCTCGATCTGATCGAAGAATCTTAATGGATTTTTTAATTTGCTTTTCGACTTCATGTCTGAATTTCTTAAACTTTTCAAAGGCTTCAGACTTGTGTCTCATAAGATACACATACCAATACTAAGATAAATCATCGACAAAGGTTATGAAGTAGTCAAAATTGACTCTAGTCGGCACATCAAATGGGCTGCACACATCAGTATGTACTAGGACAAGTAGTTCCATGACCCTTTTCCCATGTCCTACAAAAGAGAGTTTAGTCATTTTGCTATGAAGACATGATTCATAAATTAGATATGACTCGGAAGTCAATGGACTCAATAGCCCAATTTTCTCTAATTTGTTAATCCTATCTTCTACTATATGACCTAGCCTTAGGTGCCACCGATACCTATCATTTGGACTATCTTTGGGTCATTTTGATCTTATGGCATTCATATTTTGCTCGATATTAAAGATAGATACATCAATATGTAATTGGTAGAGACCGTTAATGAGGAAACCACTTGCAATTTTATTTATTTTATAAAGAATATTACAATGATTCTTAAGAAAACTAATTACACAGCCTTCTTGTGCTAAACATGAAATAGAAATTAAATTTCTGCTTACAGTAGGCACATAATAACAATCCCTAAGTACTAAATCTAAGCCAGATGGTAGTCAAAGAGGATAGGTTTCCATGGCCACAGCAGCAACCCTTGCTCCATTTCTGACGCATAAGATCATCTCACCATCCCTCAGCCTCCTGCTATCTTCAAGACCCTGCATGGAAGTGCACAAATGAGCACTAGAACCAGAGTCAAGCACCCAACTGGATGCAAAAAAAACCGTAAGGTTAGATTCGATAATGAGCATACCTCCAGAAGGACCAATCACCTTCTTATTCTTCAGGGTGGCCAGGTATGTTGGATAGTTCCACTTTCAATGGCTGTTAGTATTACAATGAAAATAATTTCCTTTATCAGCGGTCTTCTTCTTCAGCTCTATCTTTTTTTTCTTTCCACCTTCCACCTTTTATCTTTTCATAGACTTCTTCTTCTTTCCAAAAGATTTTCTCTTAAAAGAAGTCCATTTCCTAGCAAGTATTGAGCCTTTAGAACCTTTCATAGAAAGCTTAATAGTAACTAGCATATTCATAAGCTTGGCTAGAGTATTCTGAAGTTTATGCATATGGTAGTTCATGATGAACTGTCCATATGCATCAGTCAAGGTTTGCAGAATTATGTCATTCTACAGATCCTGATCTAACTTCACTCCGAGTTTCTGAAGCTCTTCCAAGTTCTTGATCATCATCAAATAATGATCTTGGACTAACTATCCATCATGCATTTTAGCCTTAAACAGTCATTTAGTGATCTGATATTTGGCTGCATGACTCTGTTCACCAAACAACTCTTGCAGGTGAGCCAACATTTGGCGAGCAGTCTTAATATTTTCATGTTGGTGCTGAAGCTCATCAGACATTAAGCCCAATATGTAGTATCTGATCTTGTTATCTTCATCCATCCATTTATCAAGAGATGCTCTCTATTCAGCGGACGGACGGACTGGTAACGTTGGAGGATTTTGGTCCAATACATGAGTTAACTTCTAGGAATACGAAATGATTTTGAAGTTCTAGAGCCAATCCTTATAATTGGATTCAGTCAGTCTATGGGTGTCCAGGATATGGGATAGTGGATTGGATGTAGACATTTTTCTATAGAGCATCCAAGTTTTTAGTTAGATTTTATAATTAAAACTTGACCAATTTATTTAGGAATTTGATTTTTAAAATAAATTAGCTTCCACTATTTTCTTGGATCCCTACACTCCCTCTGTAGAGATGCAAAAATCTCCATGATTAATGATTTCTAGTAGGTGATGCAGTCCCACCAACTGACTCATCAGCTCACCTAACAGTTATTGATGATGGATTGGCTAATAAGTGAACAAATCTTGTCCAATGATTCTCTAATCATGGTGCACCCAGGCTTGGTCTCTAATTCATGAATCTCACCGTATCTAAAATATTGATCCAATTCTTAGTTAAGTCAGACCCACCATTTGCATAGATTGGATTCCTAATTGGATCTTTTACCATATCCAAAATATTGAGCCCAATCCATCCTCCAGCCTGTAGCATCCAATGCCTAATAGACATGGTTGCATTTTTTTGGTGCAACTAAACCACTGTGACCAGCTAAGAACAAACAATCCCGGGAAGGGTCCGCACATTTACATTGGTAGAAGACCTTAGACTTAATCTTTTCTTAGGGAGATTTGATTTAAGTCTCTTTAATCTTGACTTGACATAGCCATAACTATTATGACTAACCTAGTGGCATGGGTTAGCTTAGATTGTTAGCCACCTTAGATCAGAACTAAGCCGACAAATATGGTCAGATAAGTAAGATCGGTGGAAGGGATATGCCATTAACTCGATAAGAACGCATTCGAGTCGAGTAGCTCCTAATTAAAAATCAATCGGTCGTATCTGCTAAACTTACCTTAAACACCAAATTATTGAGCCAGAATCAATCGGGTTAGCCTACAATCCAGACTCTAACCACTGAGCCTAATTAGGTCTTAACTTGATCAATCACTCATGTGACCCAACCTTGACCCAGACTTAATCATATTAGGCTAGTCAATTTAAGCACTCTTGATCCCATCTAATCAACTCTTGATTTGATGTGATCAACTGTTAGACCTAATTGAGCTACCCAAGCTCGAACCCAATTTTATGAATATATCTTAGATCTAAAAATTCTCAATTTTAGACCTAATATATTTTATAATCTTAATTACTAATTAAGTTTAGGGTTCATAAATAAAACATGTATATAAAATCATAGGATTTCAAGATCTAGGATTTTACAGAAAATAAGTTTTAGATTTTTGATTAAGGATGAATGCACAACATCCCTATGAATCATAAGAACATCCCATAGAATGGGAGGAGAGGGCCTTTAAATCCTACTTTATTCTTATGATCGAATGGCCAAGAAAAATACCTTAATCAGAAACATGATAATTCTACAAAACTAGTTAGATCTACATCGTATATCACATATATAAAAATTGATCTAACTACAAACATGTTTTGCGTACATCTCATGTATCATATCATGCATATTTTTAGATTTAAATTATCTCATAAATATCTAAAAAATAAGATTTAAATTTGATCATATCAAATTAAAATTTATTCTGGATAATTTTATAGAACTATTTTACAACTGGTCTAAATATGCATCTATCATCTCATATGAATAAATTAAATAAATTTATTTTCTATTTTTTAGATCTAATTATAATATTTATAATATCAAAAAATAGTAAATAAATATATCTAAAAATTTTAATTAATCAAATTAAAATTATGATCATACTAGACTACACATAGAATAATTCTATTCCTAGTCTAGTCATGCATCTCATACATCTTAGATCTAGATTATTTAATTCTTAATTTTCTGATTTTAAATCTAATCACATCTCATGTGACATCTGAAATCATCTAATTATTAGATAAAAAATAAATTAAAATTAGATCTAATGAATTTTGGAACCTAGCTCTGAACCCAATTGAAGGGAAAAATCTTATTTTCTGGGTCAGATTCGTTTAGATCTGATTGGATCAAGAGGGATATTTCAAAAATTTTTCTCTAAGATTCTAATTAGATTTGAGACTTTTCAAATTTGATCTTATTGATCTGATGATAAAAATAAAAATAAAAATTAAATCTAATTTGATTATACCTTTGTTTTGGGTAATCCGATTATCCTATGATGATCTCGGTGTTTGTCTGAGATTCTGGATGTAGCCACGTAAGTGCCTGACCTCTACCGATATCCATTCAGACAGGATCTAAAGATCTTCTCCTTTTCAATCTATCCATCAAAAATAAAATTTAGATCTGATCTTGAAGGTCTTCAAAATGGCTTTTGAAGAATAGCCGTTGTCTCTTACAGTAGTACTGCCTTCTTTCTTTCCTATCGCCTTTCACTTGCTTGGATCGCACCTAACTCGTGCCCAAAACCTCTTAGGCATGGAGAGGAGAGAGAGGACTAGAGGGTGGCATGAAGAAGGAGGGGGAGAAGCTTTGTGGCATGGGCTAAAGGCAAAAGCTCACTATTCTAGGTGCAGACAGGGTTTATATAGATCCTACTGCGCCATGCAGCACCACATCATCCCGATCAATCATGGTTCTTTGTACAATTAGATCTAAATATAATTGATGGAATGACATCATCTGACCCAATCAGATTAGAGACCCTTAAAATTCTCTTTAGGTGGTGCCAAGATTGGGTCAAACAAGTCTTCTTGGTGCCACACAGTTTAATTCCCTAAAGCAACATGGAGTCCCATCTATTTGGGACTCTAACTCTTATACTCATGGGGCGCATGCCTCCCTAGGCAAGCACCCTCTTCTATCTACTTTTTAGTATGGGGACAAGGCCTCAGGTTCTCTCCTATGAGTGCATGATACATGGGCAGATGTCTAAGTATCTAGGATCAACATTTGACCAATGTCCAAAGACAAGATTTAGCAGATGATGGAAAATGGTAGGTATTATCTCAAATTTATCTCATAAATTAAGATAACCCTTTTCTAACTTGGACAAGCTCCAGTCATACCAATTAAAGGTTTCTGAGTGAGCCTAAATACATTTGGCTTAGTCAAAATAAGTTTTAATGATTATTAAAGGAGAATATTAGGCTTAATCGTATGCTAGCATGATTTTCTTAAACCTAATTGAATCTTATTCAAATCAATTGAACTGGGTTAGTTCAATTGATGATATCTAGATCCAAACCCTTATTTGTGTGATTCAGTTAGGTTCAGTTTTGTATGGTAATGGGATATGTCGCGATTTCTATCATCGACATCATTAAAATATCTTCCGATGGATCAAAACTTTTCTGATTTAGACAACTAGTATGATCGATCATCCAAATTATTCTAATTGCTCCCAAAATCCACTAGTGACACCTAGCAGCATATGATGGCAATCCATCAGAATAGAAAGTGAACCTCTCGGTGTAATTACCTATGTGATTAAGTTCCTCTATCTTGAGCCCTGATTGGATTAGGGTTAAAGTGATCTCGTCAAATCCTAACTTTCGTCATATGAATTAATCATTCAATTTAAATCCAATGTGAAAAACATAATGGAAACTCTTTATGTTATTTCACTCTACCATGGCCATGGGCTTATGGATTTGATTCTCATGATCATCATAGGACTGCTCCTCATCTATCAAGGTAGATAGATCTCCTATTGGTGCAATCCAATTCCTGCAATGAACATGCTATAGCCAACATACACCTCAAGATTTCGAATGGCTAGGAGATCAAGTAATGGTATAGTCAAACTATAACATCCTCAAGGTGAACTATCGATGCACCTTAGATCAAAGAACCAGACCCACCACTGCAGCTTCGAGCCAGTCATTGATAAGAAGGTAGACTTCCTCATGACTGCTTGAGGTGGTCATGCTCAGTGCCCTCGTTCTCTAACGAGTACTTGTACTTTCACTCTGATGTCTCTACACCATAAACTCAAGACTCATCTATCCTAAAGAAGCGATCGTACACCAACCTTCCAGATCAATCACCATCCTCATGATGATCCTATGGTCAAAAGCATTTTATGAGTTAATAATGAAAATTCATATCTTAAATTTTCAACTCTTGAAAATATGAACTATTATTGCCATTAACTCTAGGAATGTATCACAGACACTTTCAAATACACACTATGATAGAAAATAATCTATTTTATTATTTATAATCAAAATTTCAATTTTGCCCTTAGAAGTGTATTACAAGTATTAGCTAATCTAGCTTCTAGGGCACACCTATCTAATATAAAATTAGAACCTTAGAGAGATATATCAAATTCTATTCACTCATAAGTCGAGCCGACTTCATGCCTGAGATAACCAGCTCCATGCCTGAGACATCCAGCTCAGGTCCTCCCCTAGTCGGCTCGATCATGGCCTGAGCCAACTCGACCATGTATCCGAGCTGGCTCAGCTGTGTGCCATCCCCTCGATCACTCCCTCTCTCCCTATCTCGATCTCTCTCACTGACGACGACGGCGAGGCCATACCCCTCCCTCCCAACTTTTTCATCTCTCGATCTTCCTCTCTCCCTCTCTCGATCTCCCTCTCTGGCAAGGTCGGACCCCATCCCTCCCTCTCTCACTCTATCGATCTCTCGATCGGTGCTGCCCGCTCCTCTCCCCCCTCGACCGACGGCTGACCCTGCAGTTCTACCTCCCCCTCTGGCCCCCCATCCCCAACCACCCTCATCGCCACCCGCCACACCCACCCTTCCCCTTAGGCTGCCCCTTCTTCACCCCCTCCCAGCTGCTCCTCCCTACCACTTGCCACCCCCGGCCCGCCCACCGCGCCCATCCTCCCCCCGACCGCCCCTCCTCCCCCCATCCTAGCCACACCTCCTCCAACCACCTGCAACCAGTTCCTCCCCAGCCCCCCATCTCTGCCGCCCTTCCTCCACCACCCCACCCCCTGCGGCCCCCACTGTTCACTCCCCCCCTGCATGACCGCCCTCCTTCCCCCATCCCAGTCGGCTCCTCTCCCATCACTCGCCACCCCACCACCCGGCCCCCCACCCTCCCTCGAACCGCTCCTCCTTCCCTCCATCCGGCCGCCCCTCCCGGCCACTACCACCCCCCCTAGCCCTCCATCTCCCAACCACCCATCGCCTTCACCCCCTCGC
>QRFJ01002009.1:0-22053 GCA_006176705.1 Cocos nucifera | reverse complement strand
AGACAAGAAAGAGAGAGGAACGAAGAGAGAGAGAGGCAGACAGGGAAGATGCTCACCGAGATGGAGAGGAGGAAAAAGAGAGAGAGAGAGAGTCGAGCATGCATAGAGGAAAGCAGGAAAATTTGAGATTTTTTAAGCTAAATGGCAAATTATCAAGTCATAGATCTACGGTAGTGGCTATCTAAAATCGCTGCCATAGATTTATGGCAGTGGTTCTATAACCGCTGCTGTAAATCTATAGCAATGATTTTTGATAATTGCTATCATATGTTGAAAATAATTTTTTTTTATTTTTTTTCTAAGTATTATATAATTTTAAAATTTAATATCCATCTTCATCGTTCATTATTTAAATAATTATCATTAGAGTGTCATCGCAAAAGATTGCTTTGATCTAATGGTCCTAGCTTCATCGATTAGAAAAATTTGATTTCGACGATCATGAATGACGATGCGATGATCTGATAAATAGAGAATTCCAATGGATCCAAAAATATGCAATGATGATCTTGATGATGTTTATAGCATACTATCAAAGTTTCACTTCAATCGGATTCGTTATCATGATCAATTTAGTATGAAATATTTCAACCGTTAAATTAGAAATAAGTGATCAAAGGGTTAAACAACATCCGATTATGAGATAATTTTTTAGTTAAATAATCTTTATTATAATTTTAAATATTTTATACGGCGATGATAGTAAAATTTAAATTATTTTTGTATAAACTATTCATGTTAAGCAGATATTGCAAAAGCACGAGCATAACAACCAGTGAAGTTTCAGAATGGTTATCAGGAGACGTATAGTTTTAAATCGTTCTTCATTTCACAAGTTGAATTTTATAATCACCACTAAAAAAATTATCTCATAATCGAACACCATTTGATCCTTTGATCACTCGTTTATCATTTAACGATCGAAACTAATCTATACTAAATTGACCAAGATAATGATATCCAATTGAAATGAAACTTTGATAGTATGCTACAAACATCACCGAGATCATCGTTGCAAGTTTTTGGATCTATCGAAGATCTCCATCTATCATATCATCGCATCATCATTCGTGATCGTTAAAATCAATTTTTTTTGATCGATGAAGCTAGGGCCATTAGATTGAGGCAACCTTTTACGATAACACTCTAATGATAATTATTTAGGTAATGAACGGTGAAGATGGGCATTAAATTTTAAAATTATATAATATTTAAAGAAAAAAAAATATATGATAGTGGTTATAATAAATTGCTGCCATAAATAAGCTTATAGCAGCAGTTTCTACTAACCACTACCATAGTATGTGCTACCATAGGCCATTTTTGTATTAGTATTAGGATTTTACATCGGACTTGAATCAATTGATTCCATCATATGGCAGTAATTAGGTTTGACGAGTCTACCTTAACCTAGATCCTATCGGAACTCATAATTAAAGAATTGAATCACATGATAGCTGCATCAAGAGGTTCTTATTTAGTTTTGATGGATTATCATCACATATTGCTAGATATCATTGATGGATTATGGGATCAATTAGAATTATCTCGATAATGGATAATTCTAATTGGACGAATCAAAAAGAGTTCTGATCCATTGAAAGATGTTTCAATGATTCGATGATGAAGATCACAACATATCAAATTATCATACAGAATTAAATCTTTTGTGTCACACAAACAAATGTTTGGATCTTGATGTCATTAATTAGACTCATGTAGTTCAATTGATTTGGATTTGATCCAATTAGATTCAAGAAAATCATGCTAGCACATGATTAGACCCAACTTTCTTCTGTAATAAATTTTTTATTTGATTTGAACTCAATCAAATTGGATTTAGCTTGTCCAGAAGTCCTATATGGGTTTGTCTTAAACTGACTAGACCTTATCCTGATTAGATAGGGTCTTGTCCTGATCTTTTTTTGAAAAGGATTAGGACAATAGTGCGCCAAGAGTTGGCACCCCTCTTGACTTGGTCTTATGCATAAAAGATAGGAGCGCAAGCCCCCCTCTTTCTCTTTTGGGGAATGCACTATTTGGAGAGAGAAACCTAGATGGGGTGCACGCCCTCTCCTTTCCTGGCATGGACCCATATTTGGATAAGGATAGAGTTTGAGGGAGTTAGGGAGGTTGAAGTTTGTTTTCATTTAAATTCCTTTGAATGAGTCAAAAGAGTTTAAATGTTTACAAACTCATGGAAGTTTTATCTGGGTGCCAGATATGAGTTTTGTGCGACAAAACTCACGTAAAATCTGAGATGGGGTGCTAATGCTTGTGGAGAGTCCTACTTTAAGCAATTTGACCTATTCAATTGCTTAAAGCCCTAGGACTCTAGGTCTTTCATATTTTTTATAAATAGGAGACTAGGCCAAAGGGTTTGGCCATTCCACTCATCCATAGTGAAGCCCTGTTCTTCCTCTCCATGCCTTCTCTCCTTCCTATAGATCCTCTCTCATACGCCCAAGTATTGGGCTGATTAAACCTTCGAGTGTCGAGGTGCTATCCGCTCAAGTAGAAGACGAAGAAGATTCCAATCATGTATCGATCGGAGTGCTACCGATGATCGGATCGAAGGCACAACAAGGAGATCTAGATCTAATTTTCAAAAATCAGATCAAGTAGGAGAAGACCTCCAGACTTGATTTGAGTGGATATTGATAGAGGCCGGACGCGTGCGCAACTAGAGGCAAATCTCAAAATTAGTTCAGATCATCGCAGCGAGTAGACTGTCTACTCGAAATAAGTGGTATTTTGAATACTTTATGCATGCTTTTATTTTTAGATTTATACAATCAAATTTAAGAGCACTTAGATCTGATCGGATTGAAAGAAAAAATTTAAATTTTGCTGCTTCAGATCCAATTCAATTGGATAGATTTACTAGATCCTTCAACTGGTATGAGAGCCAGTTTCTAGGTTCATAGATCTAGATTATTTAGATCTGAATTTGATTTTTGATGAGATCAAAATATTATCTGATTTTTACTATATGAGATATAATCTGAAATGATATATGAGATGCATGTAAAGCATGATTAGTTTAGATCTAGTTTCATATATGTGATATATGATGTAAATCTAGATCTACTAGTAGTAGTAAAATTATGTCTGATTGAGGTAGTCCTCTTAGCTATTCGGTCATAAGAGTAAAAAGGCTTTAAAGACCCTCACTTCCCATTCGATAGGGTGCTCTTATGGCATGTAGCTACATGATGATCCTTAATCAAAAAAATCAAAACTTACTTTCTGCTAAATCCTAGATCCAAAAATCCTAGAATCTTTTTCATGCTTTATTATTTTAAATTTTGTTATACTTAATTAAGAATTAAATTATGAAATTAGTTAAATCTAAAAATTAAGAATTTAAGATCTAAGATACTTTCATAAAATATAGGTTCAGGGTGTGGGTAGCTTGATTAGATCTAGCTTGAGCGGTTGATCAAATTGAATCAAGAGTTGGTTAGGATGAGATCAAAAGTGGTCAAATTGATCAACCCAATAGTTATAAGTTTGGTCATGATCGATTAAAAGCCATACATTATCGATCACCTCAAGAGATAACCAGACTCCGCAGTTCGAGCCTAGATTGTAGGCGAACCCGATTAGCTCTATTTCGACAAATTGGTGTCTAAGGTAAGTTCGGCAAATATGATCGATAGTTTTTAATTGGAAGCTACTTGCCAATAATTCATCTAAGGTCGAGTTAATGGAATATTATTTCTACCGATCTCACTTACTTGGCCAATTGGGTCGATCAAGTTCTGTATTGGATTGCCAATGATTCAAGCTAATCCATGCCACTAGGTTAGTCATAATAATTATGACTAGTTAAGATTAAGAGATCTAAATTAATATTTTTCTAAGAAATATTAAGTCTAGTGGTCTTCCACCCTTGTAGTTGTGTGGGCCCTTTTTGGAGTTGATTATTCTTGGCTGCGGCTGGATATAGTGGTTCAGTTGCATCGAAAAAGTGCAATGACCATAGCTATTAGGCATGAAATGCTATGAATTGGAGGAAGGATCGGGCTTAATATTCCAGATATGGTGAGGGTCTAAATTATGAATCCATTTCATGCAAACTGTGGGTCTGACTTAATTAAGGAGTGGAGCAATATTTCGGACATGGTGAGCTTCATAAATTAGAGATCGGAGTTGGCTGCAACATGTTGAGAGAAATATTAGACAAGAGTTATCCACTCATTGACTAACTTATCACCAATAACTATTAGGTGAGGTGGTGAGCCAATCACTAGGACCGCCACACCTACTAAAAATCTTTGATCATAGAGATTTTTGCATCTCTTCCAAGAGAGTATAAAAATTTAAAAAAATAGTGAAAGTCCTAATTTATTTTAAAAAATTTAAAATAAATTTAAAATAAATTAAATATAAAATCTAATTAGAAATTGACTCTCTATAGGAAACATATCGGCTTCCAACACCCTAGCTAGAATTCTAGAAACCAACTGATTGACCAGATCTAATTTTAAGGATTGGCTCTAAAACTTAAAAATTATTTTGAGTTTCAAAAAATTGACCTATGTCCTAGATCAGGACCTTCCCCCTCTTCTAGCTCATCCAACTGCTAATCAGAGAGCATCTTATGAGAAGTGGCTAGATGATGACAATAAGGTCAGGTGCTATATGTTGGCCTTAATCTCAATAAATTGCAGTACCAATACAAAGATATAAAGACTACCAGTCAGATGCTGGCTCACCTATAAGAGTTGTATGGTGAGCAGAGTCATGCAATGCACTATGAAGTATCTAAGAGACTCTTCAAGGTGCAAATATATGATGGATAGTCAATCCATAATCATTGCTTGTCGATGATCAAGGACTTGGAGGAGCTTGAGAAGCTCAGAATGTCTATGAATAAGAACTTGTAAATTGATCTCATTCTATAGTCCTTAACTGATTCAAATAGGTAGTTTATAGTAAACTTTCATATGAATAAGATCCAGTGCATCTTGGCTAAATTGATGAATATACTAGTGACTATTGAGAGCACCTTGAAAAATTTAAAGAGCTTGGTTCTTGCTATGGAGCAAACTTCTTCAAAGAGAAAGTCCTCTAGAAAGAAGAAGTCTGCGAAAAAGTAGAAGATGGAGAAAAAAAAGGAGAAGAAGAAAAAGCCAAAGAAGACTACGAAGAAGGAAAAGTATTTTTACTGCAACTCTGATAGCTATTGAAAGCAGAATTACCCTGCTTACCTAGCAAGCCTAAAAAATAAGAGAAAAGGAGGATCTTCTGAAGGAATGCTCGTCATTGAGATGAACCTGACAGATTCTTCTACATCTAGTTGGATGCTTGACTTTGGATTCAGTGCTCATCTAGGCACTTCTTTGTAGGGTCTTGAGGATAGCAGAGGCTGAGGAATGACGAGATGATCCTGCATGTCGAAAATGGAGCAAAGGTTACTGCTATGATCATAGAAACATACCCTCTATGATTACTGTCCGAGAGCATCTTAGAACTTAGGGACTATTTTTATATACCTACTACAAGTAGGAATCTATTTTCTATCTCCTATTTAGCACATGATGGATATGTAATTAGTTTTTATAAGGATCATTACATTATTCTTTTTGAAAGAAATAAAATTGAAAGTGGTTTCTTAATTAATGATTTCTATCAGTTGCATGTAGATGTACCTGTAAATTATGTTAAGCAAAATATGAATGCCATGGGATGTAAATAATCTAGAAATAGTATAAACAAAAAGTACCTATGATACCTTAGGCTAGGTCATATAGTAGAAGACAAGATTAATAAATTAGAGAAAACTAAACTAATAGATTCACTGACTTTCGAGTCATATCCGATTTGTGAGTCATGCCTTCAAGGCAAAATGACCAAGCTATCCTTTATGGGATATAGAAAAAGGATCATGGAGTTACTTGCTCTGGCACATATAAATGTTTGTGGCCCATTCGACGTGCCAGTCAGAGGTGGTTTTGTCTACTTTATTATCTTTATCGATGATTTTCTTAGTATAGGTATGTGTACCTGATGCATCATAAGTCTGAGATTTTTAAAAAGTTTAAAAAGTTTAGACATGAAGTGAAATAATAGATTGAAAAGCCCATTAAGATTCTTTGATCAAATCGAGGTGGCAAATATCTTAGTAAAAAATTTTTGGACTATCTCAAGGATAATGGCATAGTCTCATAATGGACTCCACCTAGAATGCTTCAACTCAATGGAATTTTAGAATAGAGAAATCAAATCCTATTAGATATGGTCCATTCCAGATGAGCTTCATAGATTTTCTTATTTATCTTTGGGGATATAGTCTCATGACAGCTATTTATGTACTGAATAAGATTTCTTCTAAAACCATTCCTATTACACCATATGAGATGTGGCATGGTAAAAAATCGAGTCTAAGTCATCTTAAGATTTGGGATTGTCCAGCCCATGTCAAAAGATAGTAGGTGGATAGGTTAGAATCTAGGTCTCTTAGAGCTCAATTCATTGGATATTCTAAGGAGTTTTTAGGATATTACTTCTATCTTCCAAAAGACCATAATGTGATGGCGAGTCAACATGCAATCTTTTTTGAGAAATAGTTTATTCAAGATGAAGGCATGGGAAGATAGATCAAGCTCGAGTATAAAGTCTTCAAAGAGCAACGAGCCAAGAAACCTGAGAAACTTGGTCAGTCTAAGCCAATCCACACACTTCCTCCTCCATGTTGTAAGTCAAGTAGGATTTTTCATCCTTCTGAGAGATACCTAGGTATCATTTTAAAGGATGTAGAGAAAATATTTCTCATAGAAAATGGGGTACATAGAAATGATCCCAAAATCTATGATAAGACAATATCAGATATCGACTCTAAGAAGTGGAAAGAGGCAATGAAGTCAGAAATTGACTTAATATACTCAAATCAAGTCTGAACCTTGGTAGATCTACCTGAAGGTATTATATCTATTGGGTGTAAATGAATCTTCAAGAGAAAGATTGATGAAGATGGGAATATGGAGACATTCAAAGCTAGGTTAGTAGCGAAAGAATATAGTTAGTGTGAAGGCATTGACTATCAAGATACCTTCTTGCTAGTGGTCATGCTTAAATCCATCTACATATTGTTTGCCGTTACAGCATATTTCTATAATAAAATATGATAAATAAATATAAAAATGGCATTCTTAAATGGATATCTTGAAGAAAATATCTATATGGATCAATCGCTTGGTTTCACCTCTAGGGATAGTGATCATAAGATTTACAAGTTGCAAAGCTCCTCCTATGAATTTAAGCAAGCATCTCGAAGCTAAAATGCTTATTTTAATGATGTCATCAAATCATTTGATTTTATCAAGAATGAGGAGTCCTATGTGTTCAAAAATGTCAATGAGAGCACTGTTATCTTTCTCATATTGTACGTAGATGACATCCTCCTAATTAGGAATGATATTTTCATGTTGACCTCAGTCAAGATTTGGTTGTCTAAGGAGTTTTCTATGAAAGACCTAGGTGAAGCATTCTTTATTTTCAGGATTAAGGTCTATAGAGATAGATTAAGGAGGATGCTAGGTCTGTCACAGAAGATGTACATTAAGGAGGTGCTGAAAAGATTCAGCATGGAGAACTTCAAGAGAAGTCTTATACACTCCAGACATAGTATTCATCTCTCTAAGAAGATGTGCCCCAACATATCTGAAGAGATTGAATGCATAAGTAAAATCCATTATGCTTCGGCAATTGAGAGCCTCATGTACGTCATGCTTTGTACACGACCTGATATCATCCATACTATGAGGGTCACAAGCAGATATTGGCCGAATTTAGGTGAAGAGCACTGGACTTTGATAAAATATATTCTTAAGTACTTGAGAAAGACTAAGAATATGTTTCTGATCTTTGGTAATGGAGAACTCCAAGTACAGGGGTACACTGATTCAGACTTTATGTCTGATATTGATGATCAAAAGTTGACATCAGGAAGCCTGATCTTATGCAATGATGGCATTATAAACTGAAAGAGTTACAAGTAGACAGTGATAGTAAACTCCATTATGGAGGTAGAGTACATCGCTGTCTCGAAAGTTACGAAGGAGGTATTCTGGTTCAAAATATTTATTACAGTGTTAAATATATGTGCCCTAGAAGCCAGAATTGGCTAACACTTGTAATACACATCTAAGAGCAAAATTATAATTTAGACTATAAATAATAAAATAGATTATTTTTCTATCACAGTGTGTATTTGAAAGTGTTTGTGATACATCCCTTGAGTTAATGATAATGATAGTTCATATTTTCAAGAGTTAAAAATTTAAGACATGAATTTTCATTATTAACTCATAAAATGCTTCCGACCATAGGATCATCATGAGGATGGTGATTGATCTAGAAGATTGATGTACGATCGCTTCTTTAGGATAGATGAGTCTTGAGTCTATGATGTAGAGACATCGAAATGAGAGTATAGATACTCGTTAGAGAACAAGGGCACTCAGCGTGACCACCTCGAGCAGTCATGAGGAAGTCTACCTTCTCATCAATGACTAGCTCAAAGCTACAGTGGTGTATCTGGTTCTTTAACCAAAGGTGCATCAGCAGTTCTCCTTGAGGGTGTTATAGTTTGACTACACCATAACTCAGTGTCCTAGCCATTCGAAATCCTGAGGTATATGTTGGCTATAGCATGTTCATTGTAGGAATTGGACTGCACCGATAGGAGATCTATCTATCTTGGTAGATTAGAAGCAGTCCTATGATGATCATGAGAATCAAGTCTATAAGCCCATGGCTATGGCAGAGTGAAATAATAGAAAAAGTTTCTATTAAGGTTTTCACATTGGACTTGAATTGAATGATTAATTCATATGATGAAAATTAGGATTTGATGAGATCATCTTAACCCTAATCCAATCAGGGCTCAAGATAGAGAAACTTAATCACATAGGTAATTGTACCAAGAGGTTCATTTTCAGTTATGATGGGTTGCCACCATATGCTGCTAGGTATCACTGATGGATTTTGGGAGCAATTAGAATGATTTAGATGATCGATCATACTAGTTGTTTGAATAAGAAAAGTTTTGATCCATCGAAAGATATTTCGATGATGTCGATGATAGAGATTATGATATATTCCATTACCATATGAAACTGAACCTACCTGGATCACACAAACAAGGGTTTGGATCGGGATATCATCAATTAGACTAATCTAGTTTAATTGATTTGAATAATATTCGATTAGGTTCAAGGAAATCATGCTAGCACACGATTGAGCCTAATATTCTCCTTTAACAATCATTAAAAGTTGTCTCTACTAAGCCAAATGTGTTTGGGCTTACTTAAAAACCTTTACTTGGTCTAACTAGAGCTTGTCCAGTTTAGAAAAGGGTTGTCTTAATTTATGAGATAAATTTGAGATAATACCTGCCATTTTTCGTCACCTGCAAAATCTTGTCTTTTGATTTTAGTCAAATGTTAACCTTTGACACTTAGACATCTGCCCATATGTCTTGCACCAATAGGAGAGGAGATGGAGCTTTGTCCCCCTACTAAAAAGTAGAATGGGAGGGGGCGCACGCCTCGCCTGGAGTTCCATACAGATGGGACTCTAGGTTGCTTCAGGCTTTCTACTTGGGTAGCACCAAAGAGTCTTCTTTGACCAGTCTTGGCACCACCTAAGGAGGTTTGTGAGGGACTCTAATCTAATTAGATCAGATGATGTCATCCCATCAATCAAATTTAGATTTGATTGCATAAAGATTCATGATTGGCTGGGATGATGTGGCACTGCATGGCGTAGTAGGATCTATATAAACTCTATCTGTGCCTAGGATTGAGAGCTTCTACCCTTTGCCCATGCCACATAGCCCCTCTCCCTCCTTCTCTACACCACCCTTTGATCCTCTCTCTCCTCTCCATGCCCAAGAGGTTTTGGGCTCGAGTTTGGTGCGATCCAAGCAAGAGAAAGGCGATAGAAAAGGAAGAAGGCAATACTATTGCAAGAGACAACAACTGATCTTCAAAAGGCATTTTGAAGATCTTCAAGATTAGATTCAGATCTAATTTTTAGAGCATAGATTGAGAAGGAGAAGATCTTTAGATCTTGTTCGAGTGGATACCGATAGAGGCCAGGCACTTTTGTGGCTACATCCAGAACCTCAGACAAACATCGGGATTATCATAGGGTAATAGGATTACCCATAATAAAGTATAATTAAATTAGATTTAATTTAATTTATTTTTATTTTATTTTATTAGATCAATAAAATCAGATCTGAAGAGTCTTAAATTTGATTTAGATCTAAGAGAAAATTTTTTGAAATATCTCTCTTGATCAAATCAGATCTGAATGAACCTGATATGAAAAATATGTTTTTTCCTTCAACTGGTATTAGAGCTAGGTTCCATAATTAATTAGATCTAATTTTAATATAATTTTGATCTGATAATTAGTTGATTTTAGATGTCATATTAGAGGTGATTAGATCTAAAATTAGAAATTAAAAAAAACTAAATAATCTAGATCTAAGAGGTATGAGATGCATGACTTGACTAGGAATAGAATTATTCTGTGTAGTCTAGAATGATCATAATTTTAATTTAATTAATTATAATTTTTAAATATATTTATTTATTATTTTTGAATATTATAAATATTATAATTAGATCTAAAAAATAAAAAATAAGTTATTTAATTTTGTTCATATAAGATATGATAGATGCATGTTTAGACTAGTTGTAAAATAGTTCTACAAAGTTATCTTGAATAAATTTAATTTGATATGATCAAATTTAAATTTTATTTTTTAGATATTTATGAGATAATTTAAATTTGAAAATATGCATGATATGATACATGAGATGTATGCAAAATATTTTTTTAAGTTAGATCAATTTTATATATGTGATATATATATATAGATCTAATTAGTTTTGTAGATTTATCATGTTTTTGATTAAGACGTTCCCCTTGGTTGTCTGGTCATAAGAATAAAGTAGAATTTAAAGGCCCACTCCTCTCATTTGATGGGATGTTCTTATGATGTGTAGGGATGCTGCGCATTTGTTCTTAATCAAAAATCAAAAACTTATTTTCTACAAAACCCTAGATCCTGAAACCCTAGGATTTTATTTACATATTTTGTTTATGAACCCCAAACTTAATTAAGAATTAAGATTATGAAATATGTTAGATCTAAAATTAAAAATTTTTAGATCTAAGATATATTCATAAAATTGGATTCGGGCTTGGGTAGCTCAATTAGGTCTAGCGGTTGATCAAACCGAATCAAGAGTCAGTTAGATGGGATCAAGAGTGCTTAAATTGACTAGCGTAATAGGATTAAGTCTGGATCAAGATCGAGTCACATGAGTGATCGATCAAGTTAAGACCTAATTAGGCTCAGTGGTTAGAGTCTGGATTGTAGGCTAATCCGATTGGTTCTGGCTCAATAATTTGATGTCTAAGATAAGTTTGGCAGATACGATCGATTGGTTTTTAATTGGGAGCTACTCGATTCGAATGCATTCTTATCGAGTTAATGGCATATCCCTTCCATCGATCTCACTTACCTAGCCATATTTATCGCCTCAGTCCTAATCTAAGGTGGCTAATAATCCGAGCTAACCCATGCCACAAGGTTAGTCATAATGGTTATGGCTATGTCAAGTCAAATTTAAAGAGATCTAAATCAAATCTTCCTAAGAAAAGATTAAGTCTAAGGTCTTCCATCATTATAGATGTGCGGGCCCTTTCCGAGGTTGATTATTCTCGATTGATCACAGTGGTTCAGTTGCATCAGGAAGAAGTAATCATATCTATTAGGCATTGGATGCTATAGGCTGGAGGATGAATTAGGCTCAATATTTCAGATATGGTGAGAGACCTAATTAGAAATCCAATTTGTGCAAATGATGGGTCTGACTTAACTAAAGAGTGAATCAATATTTCGGACACGGTGAGATTCATGAATTAGATATCAAGCTTGGGTACACCATAATTAGAGAATTATTAGATAAGAGTTGTTCACTCATTGGCCAACCCATCATCAATAACTGTTAGGTGAGGTGATGAGTCAGTTGGTGGGACTGCATCACCTACTAGAAATTATTAATCATGAAGATTTTCACATATCTACAGAGGGAGTGTAGGGATCCAAGAAAATAGTGAAAGCTAATTTATTTTAAAAATCAAATTTTTAAATAAATTGGTCAAGTTTTAATTATAAAATCAAACTAAAAACTTTGATGCTCTATAGAAAAATATCTACATCCAACCCACTAGCCTATATCTTGGACACCCATAGACTGACCAGATCTAATTATAAGGATTGGCTCTAGAACTTCAAAATCATTTTGGATTCCTAGAAGTTAACTCATGTATTGGATCAAAATCCTCCAACCTTACCTGCTCGTTCGTTCGCTGAATAGAGAGCGTCTCTTGATCAATGGATGGATGAAGATAATAAGGTCAGACACTACATGTTGGGCTCGATGTCTGATGAGCTTTAGCGCCAACATGAAGATATCAAGACTACTCGCCAAATATTGGCTCACCTATAAGAGTTGTTTGGTGAACAGAGTCACGCAGCCAAATATCAGATCACTAAATGACTGTTTAAGGCTAAAATACGTGATGGGTAGTCAGTCCAAGATCATTGTCTGATGATGATCAAGGACTTGGAAGAGCTTGAGAAACTTGGAGTGAAGTTAGATCAAGATCTGCAGAATGACATAATTCTACAAACCTTGACTGATGTGTATGTGTAGTTTATCATGAACTACCATATGCATATACTTCAGAGTACTCTGGTCGAGTTGAGTTTATGAATATGCTGGTTACTGCTGAGCTTTCTATGAAAGATTCTAAAGGCTCAGTACTTGCTATAGAATGGACTTTTTTCAAGAGAAAGTCTTTTGAAAAGAAGAAGAAGTCTGTGAAAAGATAGAAGGTGGAAGATGGAAAGAAAAGAAGGCAGAGCTGAAGAAGAAGGCCACTGATAAAGAAAAATATTTCCATTATAACATAGACAGTCATTAGAAGTGGAACTGCCCTATATACCTGGCCATCTTGAAGAATAAGAAGGAGACAGATCCTTCTGGAGGTATGCTCGTTATTGAATTTAACCTTACGATTTCTTCCGCATCCAGTTGGATGCTTGACTTTGGTTCTAGTATTCATTTGTGTACTTCCATGCAGGATCTTCAAGATAGCAGGAGACTGAGGGATGATGAGATGATCCTATGTATTAAAAATGGAGCAAGAGTTGCTGCTGTGGCCATGGAAACCTACCCTCTTCGACTACCATCTGGTTTAGATTTAGTACTTAGGGATTGTTATTATGTGCCTACTGCAAGCAGGAATTTAATTTTTGTTTCATGTTTAGCATAAGAAGGTTATGTAATTAGTTTTCTTAAGGACCATTGTAATATTCTTTATGAAAGAAATAAAATTGCAAATGGTTTCTTTATTAATGGTCTCTACCAGTTACATATTGATGTATCTATTTTTAATATCGAGCAAAATATGAATGCCATAAGATCAAAATGATCCAGGGATGGTCCGAACGATAGGTATCTATGGCACCTAAGGCTAGGTCATATAGCAGAAGATAGGGTTAACAAATTGGAGAAAATTGGGCTATTGAGTCCGTTGACTTTCGAGTGATATCCAATTTGTGAATCATATCTTCATAGCAAAATGACTAAACTTTCTTTTATAGGACATGGGGAAAGAGCCACGGATCTACTTGCCCTAGTACATATTAATGTGTGCAGCCCATTTGATGTGTCGGCTAGAGGCAACTTTATCTACTTCATAACCTTTACCAATGATTTATCTAGGTATGGGTATGTGTATCTTATGAGATACAAGTCTGAAGCTTTTGAAAAGTTCAAGAAATTTAGACATGAAGTCGAAAAGCAAACTAAAAAATTCATTAAGGTTCTTCGATCAAATCGAGGAGGTGAATACCTTAGTCGAAAATTCCTAAACTATCTCAAGCAAAATGGCATAGTCTCTCAATGGACTCTACTTGGAACACCTCAACTCAATAGGATTTCAGAATGGATGAATCGGACCCTATTAGGTATGGTCCGATCCATGATGAGCTTCACAGACCTTCCTGATTTTCTTTGGGAACATAGTTTGTTAACTGCTATATATATATATTGAATAGAGTTTTCTCTAAAACTATTCCTATCATACCGTATGAGATATGACATGGTAAAAAACCAAGTCTGATTCATCTCAGAATTTAGAGTTATTCGACTCATGTCAAAAGACAACAAGTGGACAAGTTAGACTATAGATCCTTTAGAGCTCGATTTATAGGATATCATAAAGAGTCATTATGATATTATTTCTATATTTTAGAAGATCATAATATAATTGTGAGTCAACATGCCATCTCTTTTGAAAAATAGTTTATTCAAGATAGCAGCATTGAAAAATAGATCAAGCTCGAGGAGAAAGTCTCACAAAAGCAATGAGCTAAGGATCCTGTGAAACTAAATCAAGTTGAGCCAATACAATCACCACCTCCTCCACCTCGCAGATCGAAAAAAATTTTTCGTTTCCTTGAGAGGTACTTAGGTACTATCTTAGAGGAAGTAAAGGAAATGTTCCTCGTCGGTAATGGAGTTCATGATAATGATCCCAAAATCTATGACGAGATGATATCAGATATTGACTCTGAGAAATAGTTAGAAGTAATAAAGTTAGAAATTGACTCGATACACTTAAACCAAGTCTGGACCTTGGTAGATCCACCAAAAGATACAGTACCTATTGGGTGTAAATGGATTCACAAAAGAAAGATTGGTACAGATGGGAATGTGGAAACATTCTAAGTTAGATTAGTGGCAAAAGGTTATAGTCGACGCTAAGGCATTGACTATCAGGATACTATCAGTAGCTATGCTAAAATCCATCCACACATTGCTTGCTGTTGTAGCCCATTTTAATTATAAAATATGAAAAATAGACGTGAAAACGATATTCTTAAATAGATATCTTAAGGAAGATATCTATATGGAATAGCTACTAGATTTCACATCCAGTGATACCGATCACAAAGTATGCAAGCTGCAAAGATCTTTTTATGGACTTAAGCAAACATCTCGAAGCTAGAATACTCGATTTAATGATGTGATCAAATTATTTAGTTTCATCAAAAATGAGGAAGAACTATGTGTTATCAAAAAGATCAGTGGGAGCGTAATTGTCTTCCTCGTACTGTACGTGGATGATATTCTCCTTATTGAAAATGATATTTCTATGTTGACCATAGTTAAAATATGGTTATCCAAAGAATTCTCCTTGAAAGACCTAGGAGAAGCATCCTTCATTCTAGGAATTAAGGTCTATAAAGATAGACCGAATAGGATGCTAGGTCTTTCACAGAAAATGTACATAGAGGAAGTGTTAAAAAGGTTTAGCATTGAAAACTCCAAGAGGAGATTAGTACCCTTTAGACATGGCATTCATCTCTCCAAGAAGATGTGTCTTAGCACACCTGAGGAGATAGAACGCATGAGCAAGATCTCTTATTCTTCAGTAATAGGGGGCCTCATATATGCCATGTTATGTACACGACCTGATATAGCCCATGCTGTGAGTATCATAAGCAGATGTCAATCGAATCCAAGTGAAGAACACTGGACTTCTGTGAAATGTATCCTTAAGTACTTGAGAAGACCTAAGGATATGTTGTTGGTTTTTGGTAATTGAGAACTCCAAGTCCAGGGGTATATAGACTTGGATTTTATGTCCGATATAGATGATCGAAAGTCGACATCTGAGAGTCTATTTGTGTGTAATGATGGTGCTATCAGTTGAAAGAGTTTCAAGCAGATAGTGATAGTAGATTCCATCATGGAAGTAGAGTACATTGCTATGTTAGAAGCTATGAAGGAGGCATTCTGGTACAAAAAATTAGTCATAGAGATCGGAGTGATGCCATTAGATGCCATTCTTCTATACTACAACAACAATGGCGCCATAGCCCTTGCTAAGAAGCTGAGGTCTCACTAGAAATTCAAACACATCGAGCGGCGATACCACCTCATCTGCAATTACCTCGAGAAAGGTTATGTTAAGGTCAAAAGAGTTGACTCTGCAAATAATGTGGCAGACCCACTTACAAAGTCGTTGGGCCAGCAGAAAATCGAAACCCACCTTGAGAAGATAGGACTTAGATTTGTAGCTAATTGGCTTTAGGTTAAGTTGGAGTTTGTTATATATATGTGTCCTAGAAGCCAGAATTGGCTAACACTTGTAATACACATCTAAGGACAAAATTATAATTTTGACTATAAATAATAAAATAAATTATTTTTCTATCATAATGTGTATTTAAAAGTGTCTATGGTACATTCCTTCAGTTAATGGTAATGATAGTTCATATTTTCAAGAGTTGAAAATTTAAGACATGAATTTTTATTATTAACTGATAAAATGCTTCCGACCGTAGAATCATCATTAGGATGGTGATTGATCCAGAAGGTTGGTGTACGATCACTTCTTTAAGATAGATGAATCTTAAGTCTATTGTGTAGAGACACTGGAGTGAGAGTGCAGGTACTCGTTAGAGAACAAGGGCACTGAGTATGACCACCTCGAGCAGTCATGAGGAAGTCTACATTCTTGTCAATGATTGGCTCGAAGCTGTAGTGGTGTGTCTGATTCTTTGATCTGAGGTGCATCGACAGTTCACCTTGAGGGTGTTATAGTTTAACCATACCATAACTTGGTCTCCTAGCCATTCAGAATCCTATGGTGTATGTTGGCTATAGCATGTTCATTGTAGGAATTGAATTGTACCGATAGGAGATCTATTTACCTCGGTAGATGAGGAGCAGCCCTATGATGATAATGAGAATCAAGTCCATAAGCCCATAGCCATGGCAGAGTGAAATAATAGAAAAAATTTCTATTAGGATTTTCACATTGGACTTGAATCGAATGATTAATTCATATGACGAAAATTAGGATTTGAGGAGATCACCTTAATCCTAATCCGATCGGAGCTCAAGATAGAGAAACTTAATCACACAGGTAACTACACCAAGAGGTTCATTTTCAATTCTGATGGTTTGCCACCATATGCTGCTTGGTATCACTGGTGGATTTTGGAAGAAATTAGAATGATTTGTATGATCGATCATACTAGTTGTCTGAATTAGAAAAATTTTGATCCATCGGAAGGTGTTTCGATGATATCGATGATAGAGATCATGACATATCCCATTATCATATAGAACTGAACCAAACTGGCTCACACAAACAAGGGTTTGGATCTGAATATCATCAATTGGACTAACCTAGTTCAATTGATTTGAATAAGATTTAATTAGGTTCAAGAAAATCATGCTAGCACACGATTGAGCCTAATATTCTTCTTTAACAATCATTAAAAGTTGTCTTGACTGAGCTAAATATGTTTGGGCTTACTTAGGAACCTTTACTTGGTCTGACTGGAGCTTGTCCAGCTCAGAAAAAGATTGTCTTAATTTATGAGATAAATTTGAGACAACACCTGCCATTTTTCATCACTTGCTAAATCTTGTCTTTGGACTTTAGTCAAATATTGACCTTTGACACTTAGACATCTGCCCATGTGTCATGTACCCATAGGAGAGGAGATGGGGCTTTGTCCCCCTGCTAAAAAGCAAAAAGGGAGGGGGTGCATGCCTAAGGAGGCATGCGCCCCATGAGGATGACGCCTGGAGTCCCATACAGATGGGACTCCAGGTTGCTTCATGCTTTCTACTTGGATGGCGACAAAGAGTCTTCTTTGATCAGTCTTGGCACCACCTAAGGAGGTTTGTGAGGGACTCTAATTTGATTGGATTAGATGATGTCATCCCACCAATCAGATTTAGATCTGATTGCACAAAGAGCTATGATTGGTCGGGATGATGTGGTACTGCATGGCGTAGTAGGATCTATATAAACCCTATCTGCACCTAGGATTGAGAGATTCTGCCCTTTGTCTACACCACATAGCCCCTCTCTCTCCTTCTCCATGCCACTCTCTAATCCTCTCTCTCCTCTCCACACCCAAGAGGTTTTGGGCTCGAGTTTGGTGCGATCCAAGCAAGAGAAAGACGACAGGAAAGAAAGAAGGCAGCACTGCTACAAGAGACAATAACTAATCTTCAAAAGGCATTTTGAAGATCTTCAAGATCAGATCCAGATCTAATTTTTGGAGCATAGATTGAGAAGGAGAAGATCTCCAAATCCTACTCAAGTGGATATCGGTAGAGGTCAAGCACTTGCGTGGCTACATCCAGAACCTCAAGCAAACATCGGGATCATCACAGGATAATAGGATTATCCATAACAAGGTATAATTAAATTAGATTTAATTTTACTTATTTTTATTTTATTTTATTAGATCAATAAGATCAGATCTAAAGAGTCTCAGATCTAATTTGTATCTAAGAGAAAAACTTTTGAAATATCCCTCTTGATCAAATCGAAATGAATCTAACCCAAAAAATAGATTTTTTCCTTCATATAGAGCTAGGAGTGATGCTATCTGATGTTGTTCCTCCGTACTGCGATAACAATGGCACCATAGCTCTTGCAAAGGAGCCAAGGTCTCACAAAAAATTCAAGCACATCGAGCGACGATTCCACCTCATCCGCAATTAACTCGAGAAGGGATACGTCGAGGTGAAGAGAGTCAACACAATGGATAATGCAGCTAAGCCAAATTGGTCGATACTTGTAATACATTCTAATAGCATAATTATAATTTTAACTTATTATTAATAAAATTTGAATTATTCTATCAATCACATTGATGTATTAAGTGTATATAATTCATCTATTGGGTTAATGGGTATGATAATATATATTTTCAAGAGTTGAAAATTTGAGACATATGTTTGAAGGAGAAATTCTAATTTTCCAGGGTCAGGTTCGTTTAAATCTGATTGGATCAAGAGGCATATTTCAAAAATCTCCTCTTAGATCCATATTAGATCTGACATTTTTCAGATCTAATTTTATGATCTGATAAATAAAAAAATTAAATTAAATTACATCTAAATTAGTTTTACCTTGATATGGGTAATCCAATTATATGTTGATGATCTGCTGATGGCCTGAGGTTCTAGATCTAGCCACACAAGCACCTGGCCTCTACCGGTATCCACTCGGACTGGATCTGGAGATCTTCTTCTTCTTTATCATATCTCCAAAAATTAGATCTAGATCTAATTTGGAGGATCTTCGAAACTCCTTTCGAAGATCTGCTATAGTCTCTGCAGCAATGCTGCCTTCTTCCTTTCTCGTCAGCCTTTTCTTGCTTGAATCGCACTAATCTGAAGCCCAACTATCCTTAGGCATGGAGAGGAGAGAGAGGATCAAAAAGGTGGCATGGAGGAGGGAGAGGGGTAGCCTTGGGGCATGGCTAGGAGAAAAATTCATATTAAAGTTGGGCACAGATAGGTCTTTATATAGACCCTACTGCGCCAAGCAGTGCCACATCACCCCGGCCAATCACGTTGCTTCATGCAATCAGATCTAAATCTGATTGATGGGATGACATCACCTAATCCAATCAGATGAGAGACCCATAGATTCATCCTTAGGTGGTGCCTAAGACTGGTCAAAGTCTATAGGTGAGGGTTACCTATTTTGAATCTAAGAAGCAACCTAAAGTCCCATCCGCATGGGACTCCAAGCATCCCTATCCTTAGGCGCACGCCATCCTAGGCATGCACCTCCTCCTTTCCAAATTCTAGTAAGGGGACAAGCCCCTATCTACTCTCCAATAAGTGTATGACACATGGGCAGATGTCCAAGGATCAAAGGTCAATATTTGACCAAGTTAAAGGACAAGAATTAGCAGGTGACGAAAAATGGCAGGTGTTATCTTAAATTTATCTCATAAATTAAGACAATTCTTTTCTAACTTGGACAAGCTCCAGTCAGACTAGGTAAAGGTAGCTGAGTGAGTACAAACTCATTTGGCTCAGTCAAGATAATTTTTAATGATAGAAAAAGGAGAATGTTAGGCTCAATCATGTGCTAGCATGATTTTCTTGAACCTAATTGAATCTTATTCAAATCAATTGAACTGGGTTAGTCCAATTGATGATATCCAGATCCAAACCCTTGTTTCTATGACCCAGTTAGGTTTAGTTTTGCATGGTAATGGAATATGTCATGATCTCTATCATCGACATCATCGAAACTCCTTTCGATGGATCGAAACTATTCTGATTCAGACAGCTAAAATGATCGATCATCTAAATCATTCTAATTGGTCCCAAAATCCACCAGTGACACCTGACAGTATATGGTGGCAATCCATCAAAACTAAAAATGAACCTCTCAGTGCAGCTACTTGTGCGATTAAGTTCTTCTATCTTGAGCCCTGATCAGATTAGGGTTAAGGTGAACTCGTCAAACCCTTATTTCTATCATATGATTTAATCATTCGATTCAAGTCTGATGTGAAAATCTTAATAAAAACTCTTTCTATTATTTCACTCTCTTCCATGGCCATGGGCTTATGGACTTGATTCTCATGATCATCATAGGGCTGCTCCTCATCCACTGAGATAGATAGATTCTATCTTGGTGCAATCCAATTTCTACAATGAACATGCTATAACCAACATACACTTCAAGATTCCGAATGGCTAGAAGATCGAGTCATGGTGTAGTCAAACTATAACACCCTCAAGGTGAACTGTCGATGCACCTCAGATCAAAGAACTAGACACACCACCACAGCTTTGAGTCAGTCATCGATGAGAAGATAGACTTTCTTATGACTACTCGAGGTGGTCATGCTCGGTGCCCTCATTCTCTAATGAGTACCCGTACTCTTGCTCTGGTGTCTCTACACCACAGACTCAAGACTCATCTACTATGAAGAAGCGATTGTACACTAACCTTCTGGATCAATCACCATCCTAATGATGATCCTATGGTCAGGCGCATTTTATGAGTTAACAATGAAAATTATTGTCTTAAATTTTCAACTCTTGAAAATAAGAATTATCATTACCATTAATTTAAGGGATATATCATAGATACTAAATACATATATGTGATAGAAAATAATCTATTTTATTATTTATAATCAAACTTATAATTTTACCCTTAGAAGTGTATTACATGTGTCAGGCAATTCTGGCTTCTAGGGCATACATATCTAACAAACTCTCACTTGACCTAAAGCTAATTGGCTACAAATCTAAGTCCCATCTTCTCATGGTGGGCTTCGATCTTCTGTTGGCCTAATGACTTTGTAAGCGAGTCCATCGTATTATCTATGGAGTTGACTCTTTTGACCTCGACGTAACCCTTCTCGAGGTAATCACGAATGAGGTGGTATTGCCGCTCGATGTGCTTGGATTTCTGGTGAGACCTCGACTCTTTAGCAAGGGCAGTGGTGCCATTATTGTCGCAGTACAGAGGAATGGCATCTGATGGCATCACTCCGATCTCTACGGTAAACTTCTTATACCAGAATGCCTTCTTTGCAGCTTCTGACACAGCAATGTATTCTACTTCCATGGTGGAATCTGCTATTACTATCTGCTTAGAACTCTTCCAACTGACAGCTCCACCATTGTACAAAAATAGACATTCAGATGTCGACTTTTGATCATCTACATCAGACATAAAGTCCGAGTCTGTATACCCTTAGACTTGGAGTTCTCCATTACCAAAGACCAACAACATATCCTTAGTTCTTCTCAAGTACTTAAGGATACATTTCACAGAAGTCCAGTGTTCTTCACCTGGATTCGACTGATATCTGCTCGTGACACTCACAGCATGGGTTATATCAGATCGTGTACATAACATGGCATACATAAGGCTCCCTATTGCTGAAGCATAAGGGATCTTGCTCATGCGTTCTATTTCCTCAAGTGTGCTAGAGCACATCTTTTTGGAAAGATGAATGCCATGTCTGAAGGGTACTAAATCCCTCTTAGAGTTTTCCATACTAAACCTCTTTAGTACTTCTTCTAATGTACATCTTCTATGAAGTCCTAGCATCCTATTTGCTCTATCTCTATAGACCTTAAATTTCTGAATAAAGGA
>QRFJ01002008.1:217127-359404 GCA_006176705.1 Cocos nucifera | reverse complement strand
AGGGATAGTCCAAATGATAGGTATCTATGGCACCTAAGATTAGGTCATATAGCAGAAGATAGGATCAACAAATTGGAGAAAAATGGGCTATTGAGTCCATTGACTTCCAAGTCATATCCAACTTGTGAATCTTGTCTCCAAGGCAAAATGACCAAACTCCCTTTTGTTGGACATGGGGAGAGGGCCACAGATCTCCTTGCCCTAGTACATACTGATGTGTGTGGCCCATTTGATGTGCCGGCTAGAGGCAATTTTATCTACTTCATTACCTTTACCGATGATCTGTCTAGGTATGGATATATGTATCTTATGAGACACAAGTCTGAAGCTTTTGAAAAGTTCAAAGAATTCAGACATGAAGTAGAAAAATAAACTGGAAAAACCCATTAAGGTTCTTCGATCAGATCGAGGAGGTGAATACCTTAGCCAAAAATTCTTAGACTATCTCAAGAAAAATGGCATAGTCTCTCAATGGACTCCACCAGGAAACACCTCAACTCAACGGGGTTTCAGAATGGAGAAATCGGATCCTATTAGATATGGTTCGATCCATGATGAGCTTCACAGACCTCCCTGAATTTTCTTTGAGGGACATTCATTGTTAACTTCAATTTATCTACTGAATAGGGTTCTCTCTAAGAACTGTTCCTACCACACCGTATGAGATATGGCATGGTAAGAAACCAAGTCTGAGTCATCTCAGAATTTGGGGTTGTCCGGCTCATGTCAAAAGATAACAAGCGGATAAGTTAGAGTTTAGGTCCTTTAGAGCTCGATTCATAGGATATCCTAAAGAGTCATTAGGATACTATTTCTACATTCCAGAAGACCACAATGTGATTGTGAGTCGACATGCCATCTTTTTTGAAAAATAGTTTATTCAAGATAGCAATATTGGAAAGCAGATTAAGCTTGATGAGAAAGTCTCACAAGTACAACGAGCTAAGGACCAATTGGAACCAAATCAGGTTGAGCCAATAAGAACACTACCTCCTCCACCTCGTAGATCGGAAAGAGTTTTCCGTCCCCCTGAAAGATACTTAGGTATTATTTCAGAGGAAGTAGAGGAAATGTTCCTCGTAGGTAATGGTGCTCATGGTGATGATCCCAAAACCTACAACGAGGCGATATCAGATATCGACTCCGAGAAATGGCTAGAGGCAATGCAGTCAGAAATTGACTCGATGCACTCAAACCAAGTCTGGACCTTGGTAGATCCACCAGAAGGTATAGTACCTATTGGGTGTAAATGGATCTTCAAGAGAAAGATTGGTGCAGATGAAAATGTGGAGACATTCAAGGCTAGACTAGTGGCAAAAGGTTATAGTCAACGCGAAGGCATTGACTATCAGGATACCTTTTCCCCAGTGGCTATGCTAAAATCCATCCGCACATTGCTTGCCGTTGCAGCCTATTTCGATTATGAAATATGGCAAATGGACGTGAAAACGGCATTCTTAAATGGATATCTTGAGGAAGATATCTATATGGAACAGCCGCTAGGTTTCACATCCAGTGATACTGATCACAAGGTTTGCAAGCTGCAAAGGTCCATATATGGACTTAAGCAAGCATCTCGGAGCTGGAACACTCGTTTCAATGATGTGATCAAAAAGTTTGGTTTCATCAAAAATGAAGAGGAACCATGTGTTTCAAAAAGGGTCAGTGGGAGCGCTGTTGTCTTCCTCGTATTGTACGTGGATGACATCCTCCTTATTGGGAATGATATTCCCATGTTGACAACAGTCAAATTATGGTTGTCCAAGAAATTCTCCATGAAAGACCTAGGTGAAGCATCCTTTATTCTAGGAATTAAGGTCTATAGGGATAGACCAAATAGGATGCTAGGACTTTCACAGAAGATGTACATAGAGGAAGTACTAAAGAGGTTTAGTATGGAAAACTCTAAGAGGGGATTAATACCCTTCAGACATGGTATTCATCTTTCCAAGAAGATGTGCCCCAGCACACCTGAGGAAAATAGAACGCATGAGCAAGATCCCTTATGCTTCTGCAATAGGGAGCCTCATGTATGCCATGCTATGTACACGACCTGATATAGCCCATGCTGTGAGTGTCACAAGCAGATATCAGTCAAATCCAGGTGAAGAACACTGGACTTCTGTGAAATGTATCCTTAAGTACTTGAGAAGAACTAAGGATATGATGTTGGTCTTTGGTAATGGAGAACTCCAAGTCCAAGGGATACACAGACTCGGAATTTCATGTTCCGATATAGATGATCGAAAGTCGACATCTGAGAGTCTGTTTGTGTGCAATGGTGGTAGCTGTCAGCTGAAAGAGTTCCAAGCAAACCATGATAGCAGATTCCACCATGGAAATAGAATATATCGCTGCATCAGAAGCTGCGAAGGAAGCATTCTGGTATACAAGAAGTTTGCTGCAGAAATTGGAGTAATGCCATCAGATGCCATTCCTCTGTACTGCGACAACAATGGCGCCATAGCCCTTGCTAAGGAGCCGAGGTCTCACCAAAAATCCAAGCACATTGAGCGGCGATACCACCTCATCCGCGATTACCTCGAGAAGGATTATGTCGAGGTCAAGAGAGTCAACTCCATAGATAATGTGGCAGACCCACTTACAAAGCCGTTGGGCCAGCAGAAGATCGAAGCCCACCTTGAGAAGATGGGACTTAGACTTGTAGCCAATTGGCTTTAGGATAAGTGGGAGATTGTTAGATATATGTGCCCTAGAAGCCAGAATTGGCTGACACTTGTAATACACTTCTAGGGGCAAAATTATAATTTTGACTAATAATCAATAAAATGGTTTATTTTCTATCACATATGTGTATTTAGTGTCTGTGATACATCCTTTGAGTTAATGGTAATGATAATTCATATTTTCAAGAGTTGAAAATTTAAGACATGAATAATCATTATTAACTCATAAAATGCTCCCGACCATAGGATCATCACGAGGATGGTGATTGATCTGAAAGGTTGGTGTACAATCGCTTCTCTTTAGTAGATGAGTCTTGAGTCTACGGTGTGGAGACACTGGAGCGAGAGTACAGATACTCGTTAGAGAATGAGGGCACTGAGCGTGACCACCTCGAGTAGTCATTAGGAAGTCTACCTTCTCGTCAATGACTGACTCGATGCTGCAGTAGTGTGTCTGGTTCTTTGACTGAGGTGCATCGGCAGTTCACCTTGAGGGTGTTATAGTTTGACTACACCATTACTCGGTCTCCTAGCCATATGGAACCCTGAGGTGTATGTTGGCTATAGCATGTTCATTGTAGGAACTGGATAGCATCAAGATGGAATCTATCTACCTCGGTGGTAGAGGAGCAGCCCTATGATGATCATGAGAATCAAGTCCAGAAGTCCATGGCCATGGCAGAGTGAAATAATAGAAAGAGTTTCTATTTAGGTTTTCACATTGGACTTGAATCGAATGATTACATCATATGACAGAGACTAGGGTTTGACGAGTTCACCTTAACCCTAATCTGATCGGGGCTCAAGATAGAAGAACTTAATCACATAGGTAGCTGCACCAAGAGGTTCGCATTCAGCTCTGATGGGTTGCCACCATATACTGCTAGGTGTCACTGGTGGATTTTGGGAGCAATTAGAATGATTTAGATGATCGATCATTCTAGCTGTTCGAATCAGAAGAGTTCTGATCCATCGAAAGGAGTTTCGATGATGTCGATGATAGAGATCATGACATATCCCATTACCATACAGAACTGAACCTAACTGGGTCACACAAACAAGGGTTTGAATCTGGTGATCATCAATTGAACTGATCTAGTTCAATTGATCTGAATGATATTCAATTAGGTTCAAGAAAATCGTGCTAGCACTCGATTGAACCTAACGTTCTTCTTTTGCTATCACAAATAAGTTGTCCTGACTAAGCCAAAGGAGTTTATGCTCAATTAGAGGCCTTCATATGGTCTGATTGGAGGTTATCTAAGTCAGAAAAGGTTGTCTTATCTTGTAGGACATTACCTGCCATTTTTTATCACCTACCATTTCTCGTTCTTTGACTTTGGTCAAAAGTCTACCTTTGACTGGTCAAATATTGACCATTGACACTTCGACTTCTATCTACGTGTCATACACCTGTTGGAGAGCTGGTGGGGGCCTATCCCCCTATCAGAACCTAGTAAGGAAGAGGGCGCACGCCACCCTTAGCGTGTGCCCAAGCTGGAGGCGCCCAGGAGTCCCTGTTAGATAGGGACTCCATCTCCTTTTTGGATTCCAATTAGAGTTCTCCTAAGAACCAACTTTGACTGATCTTAGGCACCCTCCAAGAAGGAATCCAGGGGACTCTATTTCCACCAATCAGATTTAGATCTAATTTCACAAAGAGTTATGATTGGTTAGGAAAAAGAGAAGTTGGATCACGGACAGTCTATAAATAAGACCCTGCACCCAACTCAGATTGCATGATTGAATGATTGTATGATTGGAGAATTGAAATCCCATGCCCCAAGGCTGCCTCTCCCCTCTTCCTCCATGCCAAACCCACCTTCTCCCTCTTTTCTCCACATCCAAAGTGTTTGGATCCTTGGTTGGTGCGATCCAGATCAAAGAAAGGCGACTGAAAGCTAGAAGGCTGCACTACTACATAGGACAACTGCTGATCTTCGAAAAGAGTTTTGAAGATCCTCTAAATCAGATTCAGATTTGATTTTTGGAGACATGATAGAGAAGAAGAGGATCTCCAGATCTAGCTCGAGTGGATATCGGTAGAGGCCAAGCACTTACGTGGCTTGATCCAGAACCTTCCACTGCTTACAGGATCATCAACGGATAATAGGATTACCCACTTCAAGGTAAATTAAATCTAATTTAATTTATCTAATTTTATTTTAATTTTTAAAATAATAATAATTAGATCTGAAATATCTTAGATCTGATCTAGATCAAAGAGAAAAATTTTTGAAATATATCTCTTGATCTGATCAGATCTGAACGAACCTGATCTGGAAAATCATATTTTCTCTTCACTTTGCTCATGTTAGGACGAAGTTTTCCTCCTATTTTAATGGGCTATAGGGGCACATTAGGGCTATTATCGGAGCCTCTCCCCTCCTCCTATCTTAAATAATCGGAGGTCTTCGATATTGTTAGAGATAAACCCCCAACAATAGTCCTCCTACTTTTGAGTTCAAAATTTGAAAGAAGGGAGTACAAAAAAGATAACTATCGGAGTTCTTTTCCAGGCTCTGCATCCATTGAGGTTGAAGCTTGGAGGAGATCTTATCTTCTATTGAGGTTGAGGCTCAAGGGAGATCTTATTTTCAACCAAGGTTGAAGGAGATCTTATCTTCTGTTGAGGTTGAGGCTCGGGGGAGATCTTATCTCCAGTCGAGGTTGAAGGAGATCCTATCTCCAGCTGAGGTTAAAGGAGATCCTATCTCCTGTTGAGGTTGAGGCTTAGGGGAGATCTTATCTTCAGTCAGGTTGAAGAAAATCTTATCTCCTATTGAGATTGAAACTCGGAGGAGATCTTATCTTCAGCCGAAGTTGAAGGAGATCTTATCTCCTATTGAGGTTGAGGATCTTTTTCTATTAAGGTTGATGCTCGAAAGAGATCTCATCTCCAATCGAGATTGAAGGAGATCTTACCTTCTATTGAGGTTGAGGCTCAGGGGAGATCTTATCTTCAGTCAAGATTGAAGGAGATCTTATCTCCTATTGAGGTTGAAGCTCGGAAAAGATTTTATCTTCAGTCGAGGTTGAAGAAGATCTTATCTCCTACTATGGTTGAGGCTCAGAGAAAATCTTATCTCCAATCGAGATTGAAAAAGATCCTATCTCCTATTGAGGTTGAAGCTTGGAGAAGATCTTATCTCCAGCTGAGGTTAAAGAAGATCTTATTTCCTACTGAGGTTGAGGCTCGGAAGAGATTTTATCTTCAATCGAGGTTGAAGAAGATCCTATCTCCTATTGAGGTTGAAGCTTAAGAGAGATCTTATCTCCAACCGAGGTTGAAGAAAATCCTATCTCCTATTGAGGTTAAAGTTCGGGAGAGATCTTATCTCCAACCGAGGTTGAAGGAGATCTTATCTCCTATTGAGGTTGAAGTTTGGAGGAGATCTTATCTTCAGTCGAGGTTGAAGAAGATCTTATCTTCTGTACCAGAAGCCCTCTATCTAGCTTAAGAAAGAAGTCCAGCTTAATTTTTTTCTATTATAGTTCACAAAAGATAGGAATGTTGAAATAAGAATTTTTTATTGAAAAGTGGTTAACGATATTGCAAGTTTTCAAAATTTTAATGTTGACATTATGTAGCTCCTTTATATCTTTTCTTGTCGATGTCTTCCGACCATGGTATTGATGCTTCCACATAGGGATTGGTTTTCTTGAGACCCCTCCCCTTGGGTCTCCTTCGGTTGCGAAAGAGCCCTTAGTTGCTCTTCTTTCCTCTCGGACTGATATTGCAGGAATCGATTCAAATGACCCCGTCTGACCAGTTCTTCAATTTCGTCATGAAGCTAAAAATATTCTTCAATATCGTGATCGTGATCATGATGATACAAATAGTATTTGCTTCGATTGCACTTTCTTGGAGGAGATCATAATTCTTCTGATCTTGATAGCAGATTCTTAATTTTCATCAAGATTTGAGTTTTAGAAGAATTAAGGGGGGCATAGTTATGGAACCTTCTGAGGGAAGAACTTCTTCGTGCCCTTCTGTCGGAGCTTCTTTGATGATAAGCTCGAGGAGGAGTTTGGGCTCATTTGCACTCGGAGGAAGTCCGTGAGTGCAGTCGAACTTCATTCGGCCCTCCATCAGTAGCGGGTCTATTAGACTCACCCGCCTACCACTCTCCTGCGACTTCCTCATCCTTCAACTTGAAGGCTTCTTCCGCTCGGACATATCCTTCAGCCTAAGCTAGCAGATCAGCAAAGTCTCTAGGGTACTTCTTCTCCAGAAATAATAATAAATTATTCTTCTGAAGGCCGTCCTTAAGTGCAGCCATTGCAATAGACTGGTCCAGATCCCGAACCTCCAATGTAGTAGCATTAAACTGAGTGACATAAGTTCGGATAGATTCTTTCTCCTTCTGCTTGATATTCATCAGAAAATTCAAACCTCGATGGAAATGTCGGCTGCTAACGAAGTGATCCACAAACTGATGGCTCATCTGATCAAAGAAGAAGATCGTACATGGTTTTAACGCCGAGTATCAGTTTTTTGCTACTTCCTTCAAGATAGACGAAAAAGCTCGACATAAGATGGCGTTTAGTGCACCATGGAGCAGCATCATGGTCTGAAAGACCTCTAGATGATCAACCGAATTAGAGGTTCCATTGTAGCTTTCAAATTGAGGAAGTTTGAAGTTTGGCGGAATGGACTCTTACATAATTCGAGAAGAGAAAGAAGAATCAATGCAGACATCGTCATGGTGAGCCCGGACGACGTGGCAGAGTTTCTCAATCCATCGATCCATCTCTCGCAGTTTCTGATCGAGGACGTCATCTCGATCGTAGATCTTAGAAGACTTCTGGCTGTAGATGGGGAAGGTCTTTTTCGAAGAAGAATCATAATCCGAATAAGAATCCTCTACTTTTTATTTTTTCTTCTCAAGGACGATGGATATGCTAGCCCAAGTGCTCCTCCTTAGAATCGATTCCTGATATTCTGATGGTGGATTTTCTAGCGAAACCACCATCGGGGGCTGCCGCATGGTCTGCACCATTTCGGTGATGCCCTGAACCCACTGCATCAGTAGGTTAAACTGCTCTGGATCTACAATGATCGTCGGTGGAGGAGGAGGTTGAAGCACCGATGATGGAGCAGGAACGGATGGATCTGACTCAGATCTGGCAGCAGAAATGGTAGATCTTTGAGTAGTCACCTTCTTGGAAGGCATTTTTTTCGAAAAGAACTCTAGAGAGGAAGAAGAGAGATCACTGCCGAGCACTCCTTTAAGAATAAGAGAACCTCAGGAATAGAGGATCCTTCTTTTAATGCCAATCTTGTTGGTGCGAAATCTGATTGATGCTGAATCGAGCTGGAGTTGAGAAAGAAGAGGTCACTATCGATGACCTACAAAATAAAGTTTCACTCAGAGTTGGTGGTGGTGGCTCTGGTAGGATCCTCCGATGATCAAGTCAGCTCTTCTGACCAACAGAAATGGAGTGCTTAAAAAAGAATTCAGCCGAGTTTTGAAAAGGAGAAGAAAGCTTACAGAAAACATATCTGGAGGATCCCTTTTCATAAACGAAGCTTGTAGTAGACTGATAGTGATAGCCATAACCATCCAGTAGTGGGCCACTCGGGGCCATATAGGATTTATTATGGAGAGAGGTATCATCTGTAGCAGATTGATAGTGATGGCTATAGCCATCCGATAGTGGGCCACTCGGAGCTACGGAGAGAGGCGCTGCTTGTAGCAGACTGATAGTGACAGCCATAACCATCCGATAGTGGGTCGCTTAGGGTCACGTGGAGTTTGTTATAGAGAGAGATGTCCGTTGTCATGATGTGCCCGTTTGTCGAAATTTAATAGTCGAAGTTTAGAGGAAGCAGGCGTTGGTTGGTGAAGAGCTTTGACATACATCAATTTCAGAGGAGTTCGGACTTCTAAAGAGAATATGGCTAGAGAAAATCATCCGAAAGAAATGCTAGTTAAAATCTGGAAGTAATTTGTTGGAGGAATCCGAATGGAGTTCGACTGATGGAGAAGCCTAGAAAGAGTCTGACTGATGGAGAAGTCCGACTGAAGAAGAAGTTTTGGAGGAGTTCGGCTGAAGAAGAAGTCCGAATGAAGTTCGTCTGATGGAGAAATTTGGTTGCTGAATGGGTCTGAAAGGGATTCGACCGTTGAAGGAGTCCGGAAGAAGTTCGACCCGCTGGAGGAGTCTGGGAGGGGTTCGGCCGCTGGAGGAGTTCGATTGTTGGAGGAGTCTGAAAGGGGTTCGGCCACTGAAGAAGTCCGAAAGAAGTTCGACCACTGGAGAAGTTTGGCTACTGAGATCGAAGCTCTTCCGTGATTACCAGTTATATTAGGTTAAGCATCAAACTAAACTTTGATGAGAGCAGGATTTATCCCTAATAGATACTTTAGTCCATAACTTATCAGGATGCAACAGACCAGATATGGTTCAAATCAGTCAATATCCTTACCCATCTTGAATTTAAAAATTCTATATCCATACTCGTCTCGGATCAGATTGGTTTGAATCAGGTAAAGTAGAGGTGTAGATCGAGTCGAGTCAAGTCAAATAAATAAGAGGGGTTAGGTTGGATCGAAACAAATAAAGAACACATCATATAAATATTATAAAATAGTTATAATTTTGAAAGGAGAATTTAGATTAAAGTTATATCAGATCAAGTTCGAGACGAAGCACACTATTACTTGTATCCTACCTAAATTCACTTTGGATATTTTTTCAAGAACCGATATTTCTCCTTGGTTTTAATTGGATCGGATAAAATTCATCTTATTTGAGTAAAATCTAGTTGGATATCCAATAGATTGACTAAAATTATTATTTCTAATATTAGTCAAATCGTTAATCTTAAATAAAAACTTAAGTCTTGTATAAAAAAATTTTTAAAAAAAATCAAAATAATCTTAAGTGATATAACACGGCCCTCCTCCCCACCAAACAATAATTTTGATTTTTTATATAAGATAGACGGTTTCACGAACGTTGTTAAACTAAATAAGTGTAGATGCAGATTTTACAAACTATTGTGGATAAGTATAATAGACATAAACATCAGGAGAGTTTTATAATTTATTTTTTTATAATCAATTAGATTTATAAATAGCCTATAAATCATCAGTCGTCTTTTAAACATGTGGAAAGTAATTTCTATATTATGTACACGTACAGGTGACACTAGTTATACAATTTTCATGCATTTTCCAATGACTAAACAACGCATCATTTCTAGTTTCCTAATCGCTTTTCTTTTATGAAGAAAAATGTAGGATGGGAGGAAAAATAGCCGAAATAGGGAAAGGTAAAGATGAATTCAAGTAACTTATCTCAAACGGTCAACCAACACCAAATAGACAAGAAACATGGCATCCTTTTTTTTCTTTTTTTTTTTTTCCTATGTTTAGAGTTTGAAGCAGCTCCACTAACAGGCAATCATTCTGGCTGAGTTCGCTCCACACATGCCTCCCAAAGTAGGGGAGGCCTGTCTAGCTCTCTTTGAGGGTGCTTAACCCAAATTTTTGAGTAAATTATATTTTTTTAAAAAAATTAAAGTTAAATTATATTTTTATCTAATAATTTAAAAAATATATGTTTATCTCCCTAAAATTTATTTTTATCTAAAATTTTAATCTCTAATGTTAGTCAAAACGTTAAATCTTTTTAAAATGATGAAAACAACCTTCATAACAGTGATTGCTGAGGTCTTCAACTACCTCCTCCTCATCCCGCTCGGCCACTTCATCCCCTCCTCCTCGACCGCCTTGGCAGTGCCTTCTCCCACACCATTCTTGGCAGTCCGGCCAGCCTCCCACTTCTTGGCTCCTTCATCTCCACCGTCCCCTCTGCTCGCCCCCTTGCCCTTCCCATCCCTGCCCACCCCTATGTCCCCACCAGCATCGAGCACATACGCAATCTCCCCCTAGGGCTCAGCCACCGCCCTCATCCACGCCCTCTCCCTCTTCAGCCAAACATCCTCCGCTAGGTTCGATCCCATCCCCAACCCCCTCTTCCCTTCTCTTCGATTTCACATGGGCACGATCCGCAATATCCATATCTTATACTATTTGCTTGAGCCAACCTCCAGAATCTTCCAAAGCTTTGATTCTCCATACACCGGCAATCCCATTAAAGCACAAGAAATTGAAGAAGATGCCATTCACTTGCTGCTCCACTTCGAAGTAAAAGCAGAGGTTGAGCTTTTGAAGGCAAAACTCCACCGTGCTGAACCCAGCTCAGGATTTCCCTAACTCACATGTAAAATAGATATTTAACGAACTGAAAAGATGAAGTATTATTTGGAAACAAACTTCATGGAACTGGACTGTAAGGTATCGATACCTTAAAAGGTCGTTTGGTTCATGGGAAGTAGAGGGGGGTGGGAAGTGGGGAGAAGTCTTCTTTGGAGTTTTGAGATGAGAAAGATAGAAAAAAAAAAAGCTCTTCTCGTTTGGAAGATACTTTTAATATTTCATAAAAAATAAAAATTTATGAAAAAAATAAATTTTAAATTTTTTCATGGAATAAAAGTTGATGGATATCTTTATTTTTTAAAATTACTCTTATAATCAATGGCTAAAAATCTATAATATATGAATGAATACTTAAGATAAAATTGAAAAATAATACATACCAAAATTTTTATTTTAAATATTATATAAATAGTAATATAATTTTATATAAATATTATCTTAATATTTATATTAATATAAATAATATAATATTTATAATATATTAATATTTATATTAATTTAATATTTTTATTAATATTAATATAGCATATATATATATATATTAATATAGCATTATATTTAATATTATATTATATCTATTTTAATAATATTAAGATATTAGTATTATATAAATATAATATTAATACATATTTTAGTATTATATTAATATAATAAATTATTATTATCCAAATATTATAATATATTAATATTATATTTATATAAATATAAATATAATATTATTATTTATATATAGTTTGAAAGTAAAAATATATTATCTTATATTTATTAAAAATATAATAAATATTTTATATAATTTTTTTAAAAAAATATATATTCAATCAAACATAAATTATTATAAAATAAATTATTTTTCGTAGCCAACCATGCCAAACTTATATTTTTGAAAAATCAATTCTTAAGAAGTAATTTTTTGAGAAGAAAAATCTTCCCGCAAACCAAACGAGTCCTAAAATGTGGAATCATTTGCTCGAGAAAATCAGGGTTTCGTGGGAAGTCAGCATCAAAAATAGCAACGAACTCGTAACCGTTAACATACTCGCAGTGGCAGACTTGAGATTTCCAGCTTTATAACCAGTCCTCCAACCGATGCCGTAGGACCATGTTGACACCCTGCCGGCTCCATTTTGAAACGTCTGCTCTGATTAAAAGCTTAATGGTCTTATCATCAGAGTCATCAAGCACTTGGATTAGCAAACAGTCTTTGGGCCAATCAAGCTAGCACACAACAAAAATCGACTGCTTGTACACCTACAGAAAAAAGTTAAATTTAGGAGTCTCTATCTTGGAAGACAATTCTCCAAAGTCATGCAAAAGCCATTTGGAAGCAGTGTAATATATTTCAGAATTTATAGAAAGAATATGTATAGCAATGAAAAGATCTAATTGGAGAGACTAACTGTTTGAATTCATGTGCTGACCAAAGAAAATTATATGTATGTTTGTCATCAAGGAAATAAAAAAAAGAAACAAAAGAATTATCGAACTAAACCGTAGAGTTCATTACCTCCCTCCCATTGCACATAGGAATCTAAACTAAAACTCCATCGACACGGCGACCAAGTAGACCGGCAGCATGACATCAATAACCACACACCTCATCAGATCGATGACCAAATGATTGCTGCCACCGCTGCCATCATCATGGTTGCCTGGCAATTGGGCGGCGAAGACAGATCTGGTTGGCAGCAAGTGAAGAACGAAGATGTTGGTGGAGACGACCAAGCAGACAGAGAGGCCCTAGGGGAGGGGGAGGGAACGGAGATGGGCGACAAGGGCTTAATCAAAGGAAAGGGAGGGAGAGGAGCAGAGAAGAGAGTTTTTAAACGGGAAGAAGAGAGGAAGAATGCAGAGGGATATTTTTGCCTTTTCATATTATACAAATAATTTAACTGACATCATTAATTTTTTTGGATGTCAGTATATATTTTTCAAATTATTCAAATTACTGGATGCAAATATACTAAAGAAAAACCTCAAAAAAAAATTTGTAATTTACTCAATTTTTTAGCACCTAAGCAACTCAAGTAGCAGTAGCACATGCAAATACACTGCAATACAAACAGACCCAATTTGGCAGGCTTTGTGAGGGCGTATTCAGCAGCCAGGCAGCGTCCATCTTCAGGAAATGATTCTATGCTTTAATAGCCACCAGAATGAGTCTCAAACCTGATGAACGAAATCCAAAGCGCATAAAGATTCTCACGTGCTTCAGAATTTCTTTAACCATAATGAGAGGCTAGCTTCAAACTGGATGAAAAAAAGAAATGTACCTAATTATCAGAAGGTTTAGACCAAACTTCTTTGAAGATCCCCTGGAACCCGAAGGGCCATGGGGAAAGAGAGGGATCTGCATTCAATAGATTAATGGTGAAACAATGAAAGCTAAATCAAAGTACCATAGTGACCACAATCATCATAAATATTGTTATCCACGATGGTGGTATGACATTGATCAAAATTTCTCCACTAAAACAATCCACACGAGGATAGAATCACAAACCTACCATGCGACAGAGTTTAAGAGATCTCTGTTCCCTCCGTGTAACAAATTTGATAGGCACCAAACAATGCCCTCACCACGTTCTATTCATGATCTACCAACATCAGTAACTTCTCCAATGTTCCATTGCAAAAGAATCAAGATGCAATAAGCGTGCTCTCTCTCAAACCGTACTGAAAGAAATTGGTGTTTGGTAATTCCGGTCATGAAAAAAATAGGATGATTCTGCTTTAATTTAGTTGAAAAATATATTACAACATTGATGACGGTGTAACAAGTCTCCACAAATGCCCACCAACTTACATTGGCCCTTGCAACAAGCGCCATGCTTTACTCATAACGGTAAGAATGACCTGACTGTTAATGGCGCTTGCAACTCCTCACATTGTGCCATAGCCCAACAATTCCCACCTAAATGGCGGGAATACAGAGAAAACTTCCGGTGGCCCTTTGAGTAGTAGAGCAACACAAACACAAACTGCTGCAATGCCTACCATAGAGAGCATTGCTGGCCTATACAACAATGTCCTCGCCCCAAAATTCCGGTAAGCCAGCTGCTGACTGCAGCGATTGCAATGCATTTGCTGGGCTGGTCCCATCTTGTTCATGCGTATCTCAAAACCAGATAGCTTCCCAAAGTTTAGTTCATCCGATAGCTTATAGTAATCACGTGCCATTGACTTGCTAGGAATGTCAAGGACCACCTGACCTTTGCCTGGTTGCTTATCAATTTTCTTCTGAACCATACCTATGTAGGATTTATGGCCTCGAGCATGGGCATAGTCTTCAGGAGTGAAACCAGCACTGTCGCATGCATTCTTCCATGCTTTGATTCCAAGCTGGCATCAGAAACACCATTATGTGTTAGAAACATTAACAAAATAGCAAAATAATAGTTAATTTCTGATGAGTAATGCAAACAAATATGATGAGACTGTGTTTTCAAAAAATAAATGGTTGCTGTCAGAAATCACAAACCAGGCATAAGACCAGCTTTCAGTATAGCGCAAATTCAGGTCCGGTGGTGCACAAGATGAACAATGGAGGTGGATGTGATAACACCAAAGAACATATAGTTGGGGATAAGCGCATTTGGCAAAGCATAAGAATAGCACTGGTGGAAGCAAAATGAGTTTAGAATGGAAAACATTTGACAAAGTATAAACATAGCACCGGTGGACGACAAAATGAGTTCTGGACAGTTTGGCCATCTACATGTTGGCCAAGGATGTTTCCAGTGAGGAAGGTGTCTTGGAGTCAGATGCAGGTTAGGAAAGAAAATCTGAGACCAAAGTGGAACGTGATGGAAATAAAGGAAGGCATTTGATAAGCAGTCTACCAAAGAGTCAGTGGCAGGACTCCAATGGAGAGCAATAAAGGAGCCATAAGCCAGTACCCAACGTACCAAACAGGCCAATACTTTCAGCATGTTTATTTTTATGCATGCCAGCATTTAAAAAATGTCGGTGATTTTAGATTATGTGGGCACATCATGGATGCACATTTCATGCAGAAATGCTTCTTGAATAGCAAATTTCTGAAATGAAACTTCTCCAGTACATTTCCCACAATCTCATAATGAAAAATATAAAATCGAGATGCAAGTATAGTGAAGGGAATACCAGTTCAGGATCATCGGTCAGTGCATCCAACACATCATCAGCACCACCACTGGCTGCCGCAATATGAAGTGGAGTAATACCGGAGGGCCCAACCATGTCAGGTCTAAACAAAAATCTACCATGGCCTGTCTCTTTTGAAGTTTTATCCGGTATATATTTTAACAGAAGTTCTACCATAGCCTTACAGTTATTGCGAACAGCTGTGTGGAGCAGATCTTCTGACACAGCAAGCTCCACAGGAGACTGCCCACTTACATCTACTGTTCCATTAAATAGGATGTCAAGAAGCTTCTTCACAACCGCACACCATTTGCGATCCATGGCAAATGCCATAAGCTGCCTGAACCGTGTCAGGGAAAAGGCATTTGGACAAGATTTAATTTGTTCAGATCTAGACTTCAGGTGGTTCCTCCGGAGAAGCCAACCAAATTCATTCAAAAAGTCTAGAGCAAGATTTCTGGCATTGTTTGCATCTGTTCTTCCTGGATCATGGTTATTACAGGTGATTAAATCGATTGCATTCTCCAGCATGCATATCTCAGAGCATACATCTTCTTCCGCCACTATGAAGGGGAAGAAAGAATTGCTAAGGCCATGGTCTTCAACCTGAAAGTCAAAAACAAGAATTCAATGAACAGATAACAGAGAGATTGTACATAAAAAAGGAGAATGGACGGAGGGAAATGAGAGAACAAATGACTACAACGTTGCTGAACCTCAATGAATCCTCTCCCTGTTGCATCAGGGAGGAAACAAGAAAAGCTAAGGTGCTCGAATCCCTCATGCTGAGCACCTGTACCAATGCCCTCCGCTAAAGCTTGTGTTGTTTCTTGGACCAAATACTTTCCCTCAAATGAACATAGTAACCTAAAGCATGATTAGACAATATAATGCAGAAGTAAAAACAGAGATGTATATTCTCTGCAAATGGAAGTCATCACCTGAAGCCCGTGGAGTAAAATAAGGTCGAATCACATGACCAAGCATCCAAGAACACAAAATAACAGAAACGATATACCTACCTATTTGCCGACCGAATTAGGTTAAAACCTTTCACAGTGAAGTTAACCCTTGCAGAACTAGAAACAGCAATAGGTGTGACACATAAGATCTTGCAATTATTGGGACATTTGAGAAGCAAGGGTGTGTCCAGCACAACCTCGCCTGCAACAGCAATGTGATACAATGAGACTTTTCTTCATTTCCACTCATTAAGCGTTGATCAGCGCAAACATCAATAAAGTTATTTGAAAGTCCAACATACCATCATAAATAAACGCTACATGGTGTTGTACCCTAGCATATATCCATCCTGTTCTCCAGAAATTATCACTGGAGTTATGCAAAAGCCTATTCAGGCCGGAGCTTAAGTCATGGCATAGCTGTAAGCATAATAAGGACTAGACAGATTAAGTACCAATGATTAATAGCCAGAACCAGAACAATCAACCATCATGAAAGTAGTCATAAAAATTATGGAAGCATACTTCCTCCCATGCAGACTCAGCTAGACGAAGATACAGCGTCAGAATAATACAACCAGGCCTTATGTAGCTCTCAATGTCAGTAGGACTGTGCGATAGCCAGTCAAGGATCTGTAATTAAGCATTAAACAATCAATGTAATGGGCAAATTCCTGCAACGTATCATACCCAGATAAAATTGAAAAAGTATGCTTTACCTGAGCTCGTAAGACAAGAGGAAGATCATTAGGGTCTTTACCAAAGAGCTTTAAGATGATTCTATCTGTTCGACACTGGAATCAAAAGACTGTAAGAGAACAACAATCTCAAAGAGCACAGCAATGGTAAATAATACCCACACATTTATCTGCCTACAGTATGGAAACAATAAAGCCATTTCTTGTTGAGGAATATCTCATATGAAAACACAAAATCAAAGAATAAGAAGAAAATTTCAACCTAATATTATCTGTAAAGTTGCAGATACAGATACAGACAAGAAAAAGCAGGAGCGGAAATGTGGGCCGATAGCCCACTAGCCCAACTTGAAACCAACCTGAAATTTAAGGTCTGGTTTGAAAAATAGGCCCAACAAGCTATTGGGTTGGGTTTAGCTCCTCAAATTAGACCAAAGTCTTATTCTTAGACTTCAGCTTTGGGTATAGGCTGAACCATATCAGAAACCTGGTCTAATCATATAATGTCATTATACATAATCTGCATAATGTTTTACTTGTCATTTGCTTGTATCAACTAAGAAACAAACCTTATCTCCCTTTTCCTCTCTAGAGTGAGCTATTCTATTCCTCTTAGGACTTGTTTGGTTCACAAGAAGAGGACGGGTGCGGTCAATAGGAAAATAGAGAAATGCCTCATATTTTGTTGGAGTTTTCAAAAGCCAGAGATGGGAAAGTAGCTTTCCAATGGAAATAAGATTCCCACATTTCATGGGAAAGAAAAAAATATCTGAGAAATAGGAAAGTCACTTTCCCATGGGCTGACAATTAGGGTATTCTTTTTCCAAAAGTACCCTTAAGCTTTTAGATGGAATAGGATAAGGTCTTTCCCTTGATTAAGGGCATAATAGATATCTTACACAACTTTCACAAGAAAGTATATGCTCAACCAAACATGTCACTCTGCAATGGCCACTTTTTCCATCAACAACCAAACATGCAAAAACCACTTTCCTAGACATCGGGTACCCAGGCATTAGCTTCCTAGGAAAAACATTCCAATGAGGAAAAATTCTTTCCATGAACCAAACAGTCCCTATAGAAAAGGCAAAGACCAACCATGCCACTAAGAGTCAGCGTAATAAACAAGATCATGGCAACTAGTGGTGACTCACCTTGCGTCATTTTCTCTTTATTAGACCATCCTTAGCCTTTCTTTTCCACCCCATTATGCCCAAGATAGAGCTTGCACGACATATTGTGAATAATAACCCAGAACCCAACTGAGACATGATTGTTTCAAAGCCTACTATTTTGGATAAGCTCAAGCAAGCACTTCAAGCCTGCCAGTCTTTAGCCAAGCTCAGATCTTCTCATGTGATCGAGTACAATCTTGGCCAAGGTTAGCTGAACTCAAATATATATATTGGCCCTACCCTACCTGGCTCAACTAAATGATAAAATTTTGATAATATATACTACATACCGATGTGGCCACTCCTTCCCTACCCTAACCACAAGGAACAAGGTAGGCTCTCTCTCTCTCTCTCTCTCTCTCTCTCTACCCTAACCGCGCCCTCCTTCCAATTGATGTATGAGCTGTCACATTGGACAACATGCTTTGACTTTGATCTAGACTCCTTGCTAGACTGCCAACATTGGAGAATAGACCTGCTCAAATATCAAGTGGCTCCCACATGCTCAAACCGTTTTAGATAGACCATACCCTGGTTTTTAAGCCCGGAGGGCTGGGCCAAGCTAGGCCTAAGATTTAAGGCCCCTACATTAAACAGGCCGGGCTCAGTTTATATCAACCTAGCCCAAGCCCGGTATTATATAATATATAAATATATAATGTAATACAATAAGTATACTATAAAATTAGTAAATTACACCTTCCCACTCCTCGCCCTCCTCTCCCTACCACGAGCTCTTGCACCAATCTGCCCTTGCCGCCACCAACCTTGAGGGCTTTGACACCAACAACCTTGACAAAGCCAACGACGACCTCTAGCCCCTCCCCTCCTCCCCCCACCTCCCTCTCCTCTTCCTCCTACCCTAACCCCACCATGGCCCCCCTCCCCCATCCAACCCCAAGTCTCAATCTGCTACCGACCCCTTCACATCTGATCCCACCGCCATCCCCTCTCCTGCTTCCCACGAAAAAAAAATCCCTCCGCTACCTTCCCCACAATGCCTCCCCTTCCCCATCTGCATGCCCACACCATCCTCCCTCAATTCATGCTCACCACCACCATTGCCACCATTGATGAGGCCACACATATCATCCCATTCCCTGTCCCCCTCTCCACCGACCCTGCCCTCATGTCTACGGCCAAGTCAATGATCCAAAATTATATTAAAAAAAAAAAAAGCAAAAAGCCAGAGAGTCCAGCCCGAAGGCCCAAAGCTTGATAAGCAGCATGCTTGGGTTTAAGAAGCAGGCTCGAAGACATGGTACCTTAGGCTAAGCCAACCAACCCAAACCCGACCCATTGAGCAGGTCAACTAGAGAAGGATATTACTAGCTAGAGGAGATTGGATACATCCCTCCTTTCACTCTCTCCTATTGCTGTGTAACCACAGGATTAGATGCCATCCCTTCCCCTCTATGATCTAGCCACATATGGAGATACAAACATCAGAGAAGGCAACCATCCTCAATGCCCTCATAAGGCACCAAGGCAACCATCCTCAGTGCCCTCATAAGGCACCACTCCACTCCAAATCCCGCCCTCCCTTATATTTGGGATTAAGGTTTGATAAGTTTGGATTAGGTCAGTCCAAGCTTATCTTGGGCCTAATGTTTATTGATCTTAGGGAATATTTGAGCTTGGAAAACTCAGACGTGAAGCTCAGCCAAGCCCAGCCCAGCTCAACATTTAAAGGCTTGACCATGTTTTTTAACCTGGTCCAAAACCAACCTAGAGAAACAAACTCTCAAGTCTATTATGAATTTATGGGTACAAATTAGGTTCGAATGTTATATGTGGCACATATTTTGGAGTTGGGTTAGGATAAATTCAAATTTATCCGGACACCAACCTGACATGTTGTCACCCCCAGGAAACAAGCAGCATTTATTTGTACTTGTTTTTGTTTTGTGAGATTAAAGATCTCTTGATGCAAAGCAACAATGATTTTGAGGGCCTTCAGAGATTTGAACCCTATTTGGCTGGATAAGGAAATCCCAATCCCAACCACCTTGTGGTAAAAATCAAGTATCTGGTGTCGGTTGATTTAACAAGCCATCTAATCACCCCATAATGAAATACATTCACACCCCAAAAGCAAACGTAAGTATAGACAACCAGCCCATAGAGGAATCAAATAAAGTACTTCATGATACAATTGTGTAGAGACACAGCACCTGATCCTCATGTCACGTGTCATGGAAATGAGTAATGCAATGGACCATGCTGCCTCAGGGTGCAAAAATCTTTAAAATTTTAGCTACATTTGTGATGAATAGTTCATTTTAGTTATACCACAAATACTCAATTATAAACAATAGTCAAGAAGATAATAATCGCTTTGACATCACACTGCTTAAAGAGGGAAAAAAATGCGATTAATGCACTATGAGAAGCAATATATACACTTAAATAAAGTCAAAGCCCCTCATACGTAAGGCACATAAATAGCATTGAATTACTAATATGCGTGCACTATAAACAATTTTACACAGTTCATATAAAATTAAGGGTTGCAGGTCCAACATCTCTAACACATTAAGGGAAAGAAAATGGAGAGATGAATGTCCGTCACAATGGAAACATTGGCACTTGACATAAACTGATAACATCTGTCATAAGATAAAATCTGTCCAAAAAAATCAAATAGGATTTTTTTCAAACAAAACTTATAAATTGTAAGAATCTAATAAAATAATTGTTTGCAAGGTTTGTAGTACCAATACAGACTGTCCTGGGCATATCATACTATACCGTACAGGTACCAAACCAATAGTCAATATGGGAGTACCTAGAAACAATACGCTGAATGGAACCTGTACCGAGCATACGGACACTATATCAACATGGCATCAGTTCAAGTCTACCATCAAGATTGAAAATTGTAATTGTTTATCTTTTCCATAGACCACCATACCATCCCAAACTGCCCAATTCGAGGCATATGGTATCATATTGGATCGGAACCAATACGAAACTCACATTCAGGTCAATGTTAACCCTGTACTGCCCTAAACCAAGATGTACTGAGGTATACGGACCCTACTGAGGCATATTGACCTGTATTAAGGCGTACGAGATAAAAAGTGAGAAAAATGGTTCGCAAATTATTTCGGTATAAAATGCATATGGTACCATACTGATTGGTACCATACCGGATTGGTAACGTATGGTATGGTACACGGTACCAAGAATCTGGACCTTGGGCTTTCCTACGTCTCAATCTGAAAGTCATTATTCACAATCTGAAAGTAATCATCTAGTATGCAAGGCCATCTTATAATTAGTTGATGAAAATATTGCCGAATATAAGAACCAAGTGAAATTATATACCTGAGCATCTCCATTGGAGCTAGATAGTGACTGAGCCGATGTTGAATCTGAATTACCACTAGTTTGTGGTGGACTTGACTGTTGTGAATCCGGCTGCAACCATGACTGACAATTAGGAGAACCAGTCCCCAAATGTACAGGGATTGTTGACTTGTCACATCCATCTCCACATTCTTCACTATATGTGCTGTTCAAATCGAAGTCCTTCAACCTGACTCTCTTGATAGCAGATTCTACAGGAAGCAAACCACGTAATCAGCATTAAGATTTCCATTCAGATTAGACGATACCAAATACAGTCACTAAGGCCGCAGATAAAGCAAATCCTTGCAGAATCCCACCTGGGGAAGCCATCATTTTCGAAGGCATCTCTGATGCAGAAACTGGTCCCATATGATTGGTCAGCTTCAGAGGAGAACCCTGAGTACTAGAGATACAGGTTTTTTTAGAAGCTAAACACAAGGGCCTTGCGGATTCTTGTGCAGAAGCACCATTTGAAACCAGAGCATTAGCTGCTTCTGATGATGTTCCAGCAGTAGCCCCGACTTTTTGCAGATCTTGAGATGCCTGCAGGAGCCCAGAAAGGTTTCTTGCATCGAATGAACCAGCAAGATTGGCAAGGTTCCTCAAAAGATGAGACAAGAGGTCCTGATCTTTTGACTGCTCAGAGCTATAAGCTGCATGCGCAATACGAACTAATCAGTGGGTTAAATCATTACAAGTCATGTTACGTGATAATGTAATATCCTAATGAGAGACCACAAGCAAAACATCAATTCAAAAGATGAACAAAGAGGTGTTGCAAAGTCACACTAAAGCTGTAATTCCACTCTCAATCCCTAATATGGTTAAAGTAAGTTTGTGATATTCATTCTACAAACCTCTCCCTCCCACAATTCTAATTTTGCACTCCACGCTTCAACAATATTCAAGGATTTAAATACTGGTGCCAAGCTCTTTACCGGTTTTGTCAAGGAATCAAAAGGTACAAAAACAATCAAGATGGAACAAGGCACTCAGTATCAACAAGAAAATAAGCAACTGGTATGAAACAAGTATGGACAGTTAGAACTATCAGTACACAACTGGTATGGACAGCTGCAGTCGGCACACATCGGTTCAAGGGAGAAAGTGTCCTCCTACTATAGCAATACCTTTTCTGTTGGAACAGTATCGTGCCAAAGGTACCATAGGAAAATGACATTTAAATCCCTTACAATATTATTAGCCAACAATATAGGATTTTGCAAATCACATGAAAAATAGACCATCTCCATGATAAATAGCTAACAAATACAAAACAAGCTGAAAAAATTAAGGACTGCACCTAATTACTAAAGAAGGCCTAATGCTATTAAAAAATAATCCCACAAATTGGGTTTCATCCTTGTTTACATTGCTTGTCACCACAAATATGCATTTAAAGTCTAATTTACTCATCAAAAGTCAAACTCTCTTGATTCTCTATCATATGTTTTTTTTCTGACATAAACAGGAACCACATTCTTTTTCGTCGCTTTCTATTAAATAATTAAGCTATGACAAACTGGTTGACCATACCACAGCTAAACCTAAAATCTATGTTAGCATTTAGAGTATTTCATGAACAGAAAATGTTATAAGGATCTTATGCAGTACTGATGAAGTCATAACACACAGATCAACATATTTTAAGTATAAACATAAATTATGAATCTTGTATTTTTAGGGGAACTGCATCATGGATCCTACAGTACCACTGGTTAGTGTAAAACAAAATGTATTGAAATCATAACTGACTTCTAACTCTCTCTCTGTCTTCTAACTCATTACTTCAAAGACCTTTAATAACCCTTCTCTTGTATAACCCTTGTATAATCCTGAGCCTGAACATATGACACTCTCTTCAATAGGGAAGGTCATGGTCAATGTTGCGCATGCCCATATATTCAACTAGTGCTAGAAATATATAAGTGTCTCATCAAACACTTGAACACCATAAGAAATTCTGATTTCATGAGCATAACAAAAGGCATTATACACATATTGCAATGTGAAGAAGCATTTTGAAAAAAAAGGATGTCCCATGCACGAGGCTCCTACCACTGCAAGGTTTGGAGAGGGTCAAATCACAATCACACCCATCTGCAAAGAGGCCCTTTGCATCTTTCAAACCCATGATACCCAGGTCAAGATGGAGCAACCTTACTGTTGCACCAAGCCCCACCCTCAAGAAGAAGTACATGATATTTATATATGTAACATGTAATGGGACAAATAAAAGAAGGGAGAAGCTCTTACAATCAAGAAAGCAAAGAAAATATGAAGGATGATTACTTCCATACACCTTTAACAACTTGACTGCAAAATAATAAACAATAGACACTAGTAGATGGTCTATAAATGCCACGTATCCTATTGTCCATCTGGGCAAGAAACCAGCTGCACAAGACAAGATCCTGCCTTAATTTTTGGCCCCCGGAGTGCAACAGAGGATCTACTTTCAAATGAACATATCCCATAATTGAAAGATTTCTCATAAAGATATTTACTCCCAGATATCCATGGGGTGCAGGGCAGGGGGAGGGGGCCAGCAAAACAATAGCTAGATTTTACAAGATATGACAGGCATTTTCACAAGAACAGCAAAATAATACCAACAACAAGTATGGAGAACCCAGAGCACAATGAACTCAAAACCAGCAAAAAGAACATAGAAACTGCACTGAAAGAAATAAAGACATTAAATCCAAAAGAAAGGGATGTTAAATATGTGGTATAGAAAAGGTTTTAGCTATTACAGTGCAAATTGGAGAGAATTCTTAGTAGACTCATCAATATATAACTGCTAGATCGATCATCAATTATAGAAGTTCCATTGGAAGTAACATCAGGATGGGTTTTCCTCCTCCGTCTATTGTGGCCCGCCAAACGTCGACGACAGCTTCTCTTCCCTTCATCAAATTCTTGTAGGAGGTGAAATCTGGAGAGCAATCATAAGGAGCTCATAAGAAAGCTGCTAAAATATTGCATATAATATTCTGATGTAAGACCAAATCTGATGTCAGTAAACAATGGATAAACAAAACTTTGAAATGGCACAACATCACAATAGAACCAATTACCATTAGTTCTAATTCATCAACCATGCTTTTCAGTTAAAGAGTGGAGTCATCCTTATGCTTTATGCCTTAAAGGATTAAACAGAAGCATTCCTTTGAACAATAAGGTCTCCCTCTTTCAGTTCAAGTTGTATCACAAGTAGCTTGGGTAATATTTGAGTAGATGGAAGTTTCTACAAATACCAGAATCTTCCACCCTTCTCCTCTCCTCGCTCCTTTTTGGGTGAATAGTTTCTCAGTATTCAAGTCCATTTATAATGGGAATTGATTTTCAACATTTTAAATTGGGTTAGGTTGTATTAAATATTATAGGCAAAGTTGTATTAGAAGTAGATTAGGCAATCTTAGTTCAGCAAATTAATGCTTGTACTCTTACAAGTACCTGAATCCAACACCCTTCTTCACTTAACTGCTGTTTAGCGAGCCGCCTTTTTGCAAGGGAAAAGCTGGAGATAAGGCCTGGTTAGGGGAAGAAATGAACTTACCTACAATCCTATTTTCAGCAAATTCTATTAATGCAGTACACTGCATGCCATTTAAACCCAAATTTCATAAATTTCTAGGAAATGAAAAATCAAGAAAGCCCCACAAGAAAGAGTGTTAACTATAACATACATATTTGACTTTTTTTTTTTTTTTTTTTCTGAAGCATCAAAACCCATTGTATTTTTGGTCCGTGTCTTAAGATATGCAGATCATGACAAACAATATGCACTCAAACTTTTACAGCCCACCATGCAGTTTAACACAAAAGCACTATCATTATTATCCAGTGTATCAGTGCATATCAGGAACCACCATAATCTTTTGATTTTCGGTTCTAGATCATGATTTAAAATTTAAATCCTTAATACAAACAAGGTGTTAAATGCCACGCATTAGTATTAGAAGCAGCCATGTTGAATACTAAAGGCCCCTGACACCACCTATAATTAAATTATATTTGTTGTAACCTTCATTCTTCATAGCCAAAATAGAGAATTTCTGTCAACTTCCACAATCATTCACTGAAACCTGGGAAAGCCAGATCAAACTTTCCACAAAATTTACTCTATCTCCTATATCTACTTTACATAAAAATTCAAAGCTCCAAATCTAAGGTAAATGCAATCTTAGCATTAAAAGGAGAATCATATCAATTGAAGTTTTGCTGCTTCTTACGATAAAACCAATCAAAACTTCAGATATCCTAATCCCTTCAACTTAAAACATCGACTTGGGTGACAACGAACCATCTCTTTTGATTGTTTTGTATCATTTTCGAGCAGCATGAGCTCCAGCTATGTATTGTAGCATCCGAAAAGTAGAGTAACTATCTAAAGATAAACCTTTTGATCTCCATAAGCCAATAACTGATGTCGATATTTTATGACATTCTATAGCTCCAGAAAAGACTGCCCAGAGGTGTTCAAAGTGATCAATTGTAAAAGTGCAATGAACTTATGGGCTTTCTTTATTCATTTTCCCTCTAAAATACTACATTTCACAATTGCTTCATGTATAAATGGTGATGACTCAAATCTAAGTTCAAAAATACAGCAAGTTATTCCTGCACAGATAGAGAGACATTGCATCTAAATTATGTAAAGGGTTTTCTAAGGCCACAGTTGATTATATTAAAGCGAACAAAAAGAAAAGTATGTTGAATAAAGTTTTTCAATTTTTTGATATCTTAGATATGGAATTCAAGATTACAGAGTTAAGATACAGTTCAGAAACAATTTATGTTAATGAAGAAATATGTGAAATCAAGTGAATATATGCTAACCTGCAAACAGATAAGGAAAAGGACACCCTTAAACAATTAGTAATCAAAACATATAGCTATAAGAGACAAAACAGTGGTTAAATGATACTACAGAGAATTAAGAGGATTTGCATAGTAAACCAAGCAAATAGCTGATGAACACCAACCTACTACATTGCTGACAGAAACGTTGGATAGCATTTCCAACCATTGCTGTACTGGCCTTTGCATGCATCTCACAAACCTTGTGCCGCCTATGGTAGTCCTTTGAATTGCTGAGGTCAGCCCCACAGCCCTCCACTTGGCAAGTTGGGCGGTTTGAATTGCCCCCCTGCAACTTGCTCTTTTTTCCATTCTTTCCTTCAGAATTCGCCCTGTCAGGCTCTGTGACAGGATAAGCATGCCCCCCGAGCTTCAAAGCAAGAGATCCAGCTCCATCACATGGTCCATCCTCTTCCACCACCACAATCCTCCTCCGCTTCTCTGCTTCACCATTCCCTTTCCCAAAATCACTCTCACCAGAGCAAGATGACGAGCTGTTTGACAGCACTCCATTTGCTGCATCAGGGAACAACTGCTTGTTCCTGCAGTCCGATGGTACAGCACTCAAAGGGCTGGCTATAAACAGCTCACTGTCCCACTTCCAGTCATTCAAGTCCCATTCAAAGTTCTTCTTCCCACTCCCATTCAAGGCCGACATTCCAGACCCATAAAAAGAATGGCTTTCGCCGCCAATTCTAGCCTCCATCAGTCCAGTAAGTCCCTAAGAACAACTAAACCCTAGATTCCCACAACAAAAAACCTCCCTAAAGTTGAGGGATTTGAAGCCCCTCAGGACTTGAAACATAGAAGAACAGTAGCCTAATGGTTTCCCTAGTCCGCCTCCCTGCGGCCCCAGAAATCCAAAAACATCACGCCCACAAACCCGTGAATCCAAGCAAGTGCAACCCACATGCCCAATTACAGAACCCTAAAAGAAACCCCACAATATCCCATCAAACTTCAAAAATTCCTAGGACTCCAGCAGAAGAAACCCTAGTATGGAACAGCTGATGGCTAGAGTGCGAAATTCCCCAATTCCAAGCCCATAGACAAACAATTTCGCTAAATTATACCAGAACTGCAGAAGTCTAACTATCCCGTAGCTAATTCTAGTTCCAATCTTGCATTTCAGATGTACCAAAACCAACCGAATAAAACATGATTCTCAAACCAAACAGCAAGGGAAGCAGCAGAAACCCTAGCAAATCCAGACAAAACCACCGAAGCCCTATATTTCCGGAGCCGAGTTCCACTTCCAAGCCCCCTAATTCCAGAACAAAAAACTGCAAAAAAATCACATAAATAATACTAAAATCAGGGAGGGAAAAAAGGGAAACAAAAACCTCACTTCGAGCAACCAAAGGCCGATCTGATGAATACCTTACGTCCCGATCGAGATCCCCCAAAATCGGTGGCGAGCGTCGGCGGAGAGGAGCTCCCAACGGGCTGCTAACGGAGAACAGAAAAAGAAGGAGACGGGCAGCGAAGAGGCAAGAAAAAGAAGGCGCAAATGAGCTCCCGGGAAGCGATATGGATGCGATTTCCGGCCGAACGGCCACGCTTTTTTACCTAGAAGAACACCGATTGCGCCAATATTTCACGCACCCACTTCCACGCCCTCGAACAAGCTGGGACCCGATATGGTGAGGCCCGGTTACAGTTCGGGTGGGACGAAGAGTGGGTGGGATATTAACGGCGTTTGGCCAATTTTAAGACAGACGGTATTGTACTTTTATAAATTATAATATAATAATAAAAAAAATAAAGCTAGCGTCTTTTTTTGACTCAAATCGTCACGCTTCCATTGGTGCCTGGAACACTGATACCTCCCACCAAAACCATGATACAACGACACGTTGAGATATCGTGCGTCAAAAAGCATAGGGGACTGATTGGGTGGGGATAGTAACCGCCACTTGAAAATACGGGAATGGCATCTACGACTACACCGACTCTCACCAAATGGGAAGACTTTTCAAACGTGAACGAAGAAGACGAGCCACACCGAATGACCGTGGTGATTAAAAATAGTCAATTATTTTATTATTAAATAATAATAAACATAATTTATTCTTTCAAGATCCTGAAATCGCTGCTCATCTCTTTACAAAGCTGTGACCTCCTAGATTTTTCATATTTTTTTTCAAAAATACGTAAACTTATGGATTCAAAACAATGTATATAGAGAGAGAGAAAATTAGATGAGCAAAATTTTATAATAATAGTCCTACATCGATGATCCAATGATCTAAGCAAAATATTGATTATAAAGCCAACTAAAAATTAAATTATCACTAAAAATTGATGGTTAATATACATTTCAATCAAAAAAATTTGAATTTAAGAAAAGAACTATCTGCCTAAAATAAAAGTATAAAAAATAGAATATATATGAATTGCATAAAGCTTAGTAACTGGATCTCTGCACCTAAGTCAAATATGAAGATTCACGTCAAAAGTGGAAGAAACACCAAGATGCTCAGTAAAAAAAAAAAGAAGACAGTGTGAAAGCTACCTTAATTTATGAGCTTAAATTGGAAATGTATAGAAAATTAACCAAAATAGGTGATAAAAAAGATACTTTTATCCTTTAAATTAATACTCAAATGCTAAGTTAATCTTTACGAACATAAGTGTTATAGATCTTTAGATGTATTTTAAGAAAATTTTTGATAGTACTGACCACAAAATTTACTTCTAAAACTCAATACTTAGTTGTGGCATTTTCTAAACTTTTGGACCTTCAATCTTAGATCTATTTTTGTAAAAGAGGATCTTATTGAAACATGATGATAAATAAAGCATTGCTAAGGGTCTAACAATGACTAAGTTGGAAAGTATGATAAGTGATATAAATATAATAATAAAAATATTAAATTATAAAATAATTTATTCTATTTTTAAGAAATTGATATTTTTATTGATCTTATGCAGGAAAGAAGGCCACCAATGTAAAGATCTTAATTTTCTAGTTCAAAATAAATAAATTTCAAACAAAACGGACTTCAAATGAGTCCGAAATCAATTTTTAAAGAAAAAATTAAAAAAAATATTTATTAGCCGGTCGATCTAGACCAAATTGGCTCAGAACTAGACCGATCCGACCGCCCGCTGAACCAACCAGCCCGCCTAACATCAGCATGACGTAAGAAAACTACGCGGCTCTTTATGAGCTAGAATAGTAATGCGGGTGAGGGCAAATATGAAAATTCACATGGAGTCGTGCGCTCTGATTGACTGACGAATGGACGGTCTATGCAAGATTCGGTTCACGACTGGTCTACCCAGGGCGAAGGCCCAATCCAACGGTTGGCAGCACTACAACCTTGATCCGATGGCTGAGAAGGAGGCACTGATAGATGGCAGATCTAATTCTCGATCAAGATCCAACAACTGCTGTGAGATTCCGATTTTAACCGGCCTCTTGTGCGCGATCTAATGGCCAAAAAGCCATCATCAACACTAATTCGACGGTCCATATAAATTCCAACTTAATCTGGGTTTTAAGATGAATTTTTTAGTGATTTTTGAACCATTTGATCGCCAACCAACGACCAAAGATTCAGAGCTTTGTTTTTAATGACAGAGAGCTCCAATTTGACCTATTTTAGGAGTTTTAAACCCGATTCCTTCGTGATTTCTCATGGAAAAAAGGACTCTCATGCTATTTAAAGTCTACTGCTAAGAAAAAGAAGAGAAGAGAATAGTTTTAGGGAGAGAACAGAGAGTGAGAGAAGAGGGAAAAGAGGGAATACAGAGAGGGAGAGAATGAAGGGAAAAACCTTTTTCTGGATCAAGTTCATTCAAATCTGATTGAATCAGGAGGAATATTTCAAAAATTTTTCTCTAAGATCCTAATCAGATCTGAGACTCCTCAGATTTAATCTTATTGATCTGATAATAAAAATTAAAATTAAAATTAAAATTAATTTAATTATATCTTTGTTTTGGATAATCCAATTATCCTGTGATGATCCTGATACTTGCTTAAGGTTCTGAATGTAGCCACGCAAGTGCCTAGCCTCTACTAATATCCACTCGGGCAGGATCTAAAGATCTCCTTCTCAATCAATTCTCCAAAAATTAGATCTAAATCTGATCTTGAAGATCTTCAAAATGACTTTTGAAGAACAATCATTGTCTCTTGTAGCAGTGCTGCCTTCTCTCTTTCCTGGCGCCTTTCACTTGCTTGGATCGCACCTTCTTTATGCCCAAAGTCCCTTGGGCATGGAGAGGAGAGAGAGGACCAGAGGATGACATGGAGAAGAAGGGAGAGGGGCTATATGGTGTGGGCTAAAGTCAGAAGAACTAAATTCTAGGCACAGACAGGATTTATATAGATCCTACTGTGCCTTGTAGTGCCACATCATCACGACCCTTTGTGCAATCAGATCTAAATTTGATTGGTGGGATGATATCGTCTGATCCAATCAGATTAGAGTCTCTTAAAACTCTCTTTAGGTGGTGCTAAGATTGGGTCAAAAAAGTCTTCTTGGTGCCACCTAATTTGATTTCCTGAAGCAATTGGAGTCCCATCTGTATGAGACTCCATCTTTTATCCTCATGGGGCATATGCCTCCTTAGGCGTGCACCCCTTGCTTGTCTTCTTTTTAGCAGAGGATAAATCTCTAGGTTCTCTCCTATAGGTGCATGACACATGGACAGATGTCTAAGTATCCAGGGTCAACGTTTGACAATGTCCGAAGACAAGATTTAGTAAGTGACAGAAAATGATAGGTGTTGTCTTAAATTTATCTCATAAATTAAGACAACCATTTTTTGACCTAGACAAGCTCCAGTCAGACCAAGTAAAGGTTCCTGAGTGAGTCCAAATATATTTGGCTCAATCGAGACAAGCTTTAATAATTGTTAAAGGAGAACATTAGGCTCAATTGTATGCTATCACGATTTTCTTAAATCTAATTGAATCTTGTTCAAATCAATTGAATTGAGTTAATCTAATTGATGATATCCAGATCCAAATCCTTGTTTGTGTGATCAAGTTAGGTTCAGTTCCATATGGTAATGGGATATATCGTGATCTCTATTATCGACATCATCGAAATACCTTCCGATGGATTAGAACTTTTTTGATTCAGACAACTAGTATGATCGATCATTCAAATCATTCTAATTGCTCCCAGTGATATCTAGCAGCATATGGTGGCATCCCATCAGAACTGAAAGCAAACCTCTCGATGCAGTTATATGTGTGATTAAGTTCCTCTATTTTAAGCTCCAATCGGATTAGGGTTAAAATGATCTCGTCAAACCTTAATTTTCGTCATATGAATTAATCATTCAATTCAAGTCCAATGTGAAAACCCTAATAGAAACTCTTTCTATTATTTCACTCTACCATGGCCATGGGCTTATGGACTTGATTCTCATGATCATCATAGGGCTACTCCTCATCTACCGAAGTAGATAGATCCCTTATTGGTGTAATCCAATTTCCATAATGAACATGCTATAGCTAACATACACCTCAGAATTTCGAATGGCTAGGAGATCGAGTTATGGTGTAGTCAAACTATAACACCCTCAAGATGAACTGCCGATGCACCTTAGGTCAAAGAACCAGACACACCATTGCAGCTTTGAGCCAGTCATTGATGAGAAGATAGACTTCCTCATGACTGCTCAAGGTAGTCACGCTCAGTACCCTCGTTCTCTAATGAGTACCTGTACTCTCACTCCAATATCTCTATATCATAAACTCAAGACTCATCTATCCAAAAGAAGTGATCATACCCCAACCTTCCAGATCAATCACCATCCTTATGATGATCCTACGGTCGGGAGCATTTTATGAGTTAATAATGAAAATTCATGTCTTAAATTTTCAACTCTTGAAAATATGAACTATCATTATCATTAACTCAAAGGATGTATCATAGATACTTTAAAATACACACTATGATAGAAAATAATCCATTTTATTATAATTTTGTCCTTAGAAGTATATTATAAGTGTCAACCAATCTGGCTTCTAGGGCACACATATCTAACAAACTTCCACTTGACCTAAAGTCAATTGGCTACAAATCTAAGTTTCATCTTTTCAAGATGGACTTCGATCTTCTGTTGGTCCAATGGCTTTGTAAGTGGGTCCACCATATTGTCTACGGAGTCAACTCTCTTGACCTCGATGTAACATTTCTCAAGATAATGGCGGATGAGGTAGTATTGCCGCTCGATGTGCTTGAATTTTTGGTGAGACCTTGGCTCCTTAGCAAGGGTTATGGCACCATTATTATTGCAGTATAGAGGAATGTCATCCGATGGCATTACCCCGATCTCTGTGATGAACTTCTTGTATCAGAATGCCTCCTTTGCAGCTTCTGACGTAGCAATGTACTCTTCTTCCATGATGGAATCTGCTATCACTGTCTGCTTGAAACTCTTTTAACTGACAGCACCACCATTACATACAAATAGACTCTCAGATGTCGATTTTTAATCATCTATATTGGACATAAAATTCGAGTCTATATATCCCTGAACTTGGAGTTCTCCATTATCAAAGACCAACATCATATCTTTAGTTCTTCTTAAGTACTTAAGGATATATTTCATAGAAGTCTAGTGTTTTTCACCTAAATTCGACTGATATCTGCTCGTGACACTCATAGCACGGGCTATATCAGGTCGTGTACATAACATGGCATACATGAGACTCCCTATTGCTGAAGCATAAGGGATTTTGCTCAAGCGTTTAATCTCCTCAGGTGTGTTGGGACACATTTTCTTAGAGAGATGAATGCTATGTCTGAAGGGTACCAATCCCCTCTTGGAGTTTTCCATGCTAAACCTCTTTAGCACTTTTTTATGTACATCTTCTGTGAAAGACCTAGCATCCTATTCGGTCTATCTCTATAGACCTTAATTCCTAGAATAAAGGATGTTTCTCCTAGGTCTTTCATGGAGAATTCTTTAGATAACCATATTTTAACTGTAGTCAACATGAAAATATCATTTCTAATAAGAAGGATATCATCTACGTACAGTATGAGGAAGACAATAGCGCTCCCATTAACCTTTTTGAAAATACATGGTTCCTTCTCATTCTTGATGAAATCAAACAATTTGATTACATCATTAAAACGAGTATTTCAGCTCTGAGATGCTTGCTTAAGTCCATATATGGATCTTTGCAGCTTTCATACTTTGTGATCAACATCACTGAATGTGAAATCTAATGGCTATTCCATATAGATATCTTCCTCAAGGTATCCATTTAAAAATATCATTTTCACGTCTATTTGCCATATTTCATAATCGAAATAGCCTGCAACAGCAAATAATATACGGATGGATTTTAGCATGGCTACTGGCGAAAAGGTATTCTGATAGTCAATTCCTTCATGCTGACTATACCCTTTTGCCACTAATCTAGCTTTGAATATCTCCACATTCCCATTTGTACCAATCTTTCTCTTATAGATCTATTTACACCCAATAGGTACTATACCTTCAGGTGGATCTACCAAGGTCCAGACTTAGTTTGAGTGTATCGCGTTAATTTCTGACTTCATTGCCTCTAACCATTTCTCGAAGTCAATATCTAATATTGCCTCATCATAGGTTTTGGGATCATCACCATGAACCTTATTACCTATGAGAAGCATTTTCTCTACTTTCTCTGATATAGTACCTAAGTACCTCTCAGGGGGATGAAAATTTTTTTTCGATCTATGAGGTGGAGGAGGTAGTGATTGTATTGGCTCAACCTGATTTGGTTCCATAGTGTCCTTAGCTCGTTGCTCTTGTGAGATTTTTTCCTCGAGCTTGATTTACTTTTCAATGCCACTATCTTGAATGAACTATTTTTTAAGAAAGATGGCATGCCGACTCACAATCACATTACGGTCTTCTGAAATATAGAAATAATATTCTAATAATTCTTTAGGATATCCTATGAATCGAGCTCTAAAAGATCTATAGTCTAACTTGTCCACTTGTTGTCTTTTGACATGAGCCGGATAACCCCAAATTCTAAGATGACTCAGACTTGGTTTCTTACCATGCCATATATCATACAGTATGGTAGGAAAGATTTTAGAGAAAATCCTATTCAGTAAATATATAGCAGTTAATAGACTATGTTTTCAAAAAAAATCAGAAAGATCTGTGAAGCTCATCATGGATCGAACCATATCTAATAGAGTCCGATTTCTTCATTCTGAAATTTTATTGAGTTGAGGTATTCCAGATGGAGTCTATTGAGAGACTATGCCATTTTGCTTGAGATAGTCCAAAATTTTCGACTAAAGTATTCACCTCCTCGATCTGATCAAAAAATCTTAATGGATTTTTCAGTTTGCTTTTTAACTTCATGTTTGAATTTCTTAAACTTTTCAAAAGCTTTAGACTTGTATCTCATAAGATACATATACCCATACCAAGATAAATCATCGATAAAGGTTATGAAGTAGTCAAAGTTGCCTCTAGCCAACACATCAAATGGACCGTACACATCAATATGTACTAGGGCAAGTAGATTCGTGGCCCTTTTCCCATATCCTACAAAAGGGAGCTTAGTCATTTTGCCATGAAGACATGATTCATAAATTGGATATGACTCGAAAGTCAATGGACTCAATAGTCTGATTTTTTCTAATTTATTAATCATATCTTCTGCTATATGACCTAGTCTTAGGTGCCATAGATATCTATCATTGGGACTACTCCCTAGGTCGTTTGGCTTCACGTTTTGCTCAGATAGTTAGAATAGGTACATCAATATGTGGCTTGATAAAGATCATTAAAAGAAAAACCATTTTGTAATTTTATTTCTCTTCATAAAGATATTACAATGGTCCTTAAGAAGGTAATCACATGCCTTCTAGTGCTAACCTGAAATAGAAATCAAATTTCTGCAGCTGCAGCACATAATAACAGTCTTTCAATAACTAAAGTCTAACCAGCATTGGTAATCGGAAAGAGGAGTATGTTCACCACCACTCAGCAACTCTTGCTCCATTACCGATACGTAGGATCATGGTCTCCATCCCTCAGCCTCCTGCTATCCTCAAAGATCCTGCATTGGAAGTCGCATAGATGAGCACTAGAACCAGAGTCAGCAACCCAATCTGGAATGCGAGAAACCATAGAGGTTAAGACTCATAACGAGGATATACCTCAGAAGGACCTTTCTTCTTATTCTTCAGGGTGGCCAGGTAAGTAGGCAGTGTCCGCTTTCATATGACCGTCCGTTGCAATGAAATACTTTCCTTTGGCCAGCGGCTTTCAACTTTGGCTCTGCTCTTTTCTTCTTTGCTCCTTCCATCTTCTTGCTTTTCACAGACTTTCTTTTTCTTATAAGGACTTTTTCTTTTGGAAGAAAGTCCGTTTCATAGCATGAATTGAGCCTTAGAAACCTTTCATAGAAGGCTCAGCGCGTTGACCAGCAATTCATTAATTCGGGCAAGAAAATTTTTGAAGTTTATGCATGTGGTAATTTCATGATGAATTGCCCATATGCATCAGTCAAGGATTGCAGAATAATATCATTCTGTAGATCAAGTCTACTTCACACCGAGCTCTCAAGCTCTTTTCATATCCTTTGAATTATCATCAGAGAGTGATCTTAGACTGATGCCCATTATGATCTCTTAGCCTTAAAAAGTCATTTCATGACTTGATTACTTGTTGCACGACTCACTGTTCACCAATTATCTCCTGGGTGGAGCTAACATGGCGAGCATAGTCGGTCGATATCTTTATGTTGCGTCGGAGCTCATAGACATCGGAGCCCCTCAAAACAATGTATATATACATACTCTAATTGTCTGTCTATCTATTTTAGAGATGTTCTCTATTCGCCACAGTGCGAACTACGAACGGCTCGTGTAAGATGGCGAGGGTCCACACTGTATCCAATACATGGGTTAATTCTCGAACCCAAAATGATTTTGTAGTCCTGAGCCAATATTTATATGGGTCACCGGTCAGTCTAGTTGTCCAGGATACATAAGCCAATGGGTTGGACGCAGATATTCCTGTAAGACGAGCATTATATTCGTAGTTAGACACTGTAATTATGGACTTGACCAATTATTTAAAAATTTTATTTTTTAACAAATTAGCTCTCACTTTTACCCCACACTCTCTCTATAGAGATGCGAAATCTCCCGATTAATGATTTCTAGTGGGTGTGCTGGTCTCACCAACTGACTCACACCCTCACTAAATTAATATGGTGATGAGTTAGCCAATGAGTTGAACAACTCTTGTTGAATGATTCTCAATCATTTGATGCATCCAAACTGGTCTCTAATTTCATGAATCTCACCGTATTCAAAAATATTGATCCACTCCTTTAGGTTAATGTCAGACCACCATTTGCACAGACTGGATTTCCTAATTTGAGTCTCTCACCGTATCCAGAATAATGTTTGACCCAACTCATCTCCAATCCATAGCATCCAATGCCTAATAGGACATGTTGTTGCACCTTTTCGGTGCAACTGAGCCACTGTATCCAGTCGAGAATAATCAATTCCGAAAAGAGCCCGCACATCTACAATGGTGGAAGACCTCAGACTTAATCTTTCTTAGGGAGAATTGAATTCAGGTCTCATTAAATCTAGACTTATCATAGTCATTAACAATTATGACTAACCTAGTGCATTGGGTTAGCTCGAATTATTACCACCTCAGATCAGAACTGTGTCATAGATATGCCAGGTAAGTGAGATCGGTGGGAAGAAATATGTCATTAACTCATACAAGAACGTATTTAGGTCAAGTAGCTTCCAATTAAAAACCAGTCGGTCGTATGTGCCTAATACTTATCTTAGACACCAAACTTATTGAGTCAGAATCAATTGGAGTTAAGCTACAATCTAGACTCTAACATCGAGCCTAATTAGGTCTTGCTTGATCGTGACTCGATTTCTTGATCCAAAAACTTTAATCCTATTAGCTGCGTCAAATTTTAAGCATTAATGATCCCATCTAACCAACTTCTTGATTTGGTTTTGATCAACGCTTAGACCTAATTAAGCTACCCTAGCCCGAACCTAGTATTATGAATATGTCTTAGATCTCTAAAATTCTTAATTTTAGATCTAAATTAATATTTCATAATCTTAATTTTTTATTTAAGTAGGTTCATAAACAAATCATGACATATAATCCTAGGGTCAGATTCTAGAATTTGCGAAGTATGCAGACATTAGTTTTTCCATGCTCTTTAGGCACCGAATACGTAGCACCCCTACACGTCATATGAAACGCCCATCGGATGGGAGGAAGGGCCTTTTTAAACCCTCTTCTTCTTAGACTGGACGGGTCAAGAGGAACGTCTTAATCGGAACATTGCAATCTACAAAATAGTTTTTAGAGATCTATATCATATACTTATATATACAAAATTAGATCTAAATCATGCATATTTTACATACATCTCATGTATCGAATATGCATAATTTGCAGATTAAATTACTTATAATAATTCTAAAAATATTAGAATTTAAAAATTGATCTAATCAAAATAAATTCATAAATCTAGATAATTATGTAAACTATTTCACAATAGTCTAGACAAGCATCGATCATAACTCATATTGATGTTTAAAATTAAATAATTTTTATTTACTATTTTTAGATATTATTATAACCATTGTATGATTATCAAAAAATAATAAAATAAAATAGATGTAAAATATATTTTAATTCTAATTAATTAAAAATATTACAAGACTGGTTCTATAGAACTATTCTATTTTAGAACTAGTCATGGCATATTTTCTAATCTTAGATCCAAATTATTTAATTAATTTTTTCTAAATTTCAGATCCTTGATCACATCTCATGTGACATCTGAAATGACTTATTTTTTAACTAAAATAAATTTAAAAATAGATCTAAATACTTTTAGAATCTTGGCTCTGATGCTAGTTGAATGGAAATCCCGATTTCTCGGACCAGATTCGTTCAGTCTGATCAGATCAAGAGATATATTTTAAAATTTTTTTTTTCAATCTAAATTAGATCTGAGATATTTTAGATCTAATTCTTATTATTTTAATAATTAAAATAAAATTAGATAAATTAAATCAAATTTAATTTACCTTGAAGTGGGTAATCCTATTACCCGATGATGATTCTGTGAGTAGCGGAAGGTTCTGGATCTAGCCACGCAAGTGCCTGGCCTCAACCGGTATCCACTTGAGCTAGATTTAGAGATCCTCTTCTTCTTTATCACATCTCCAAAAATTAGATCTGGATCTGATCTGGAGGATCTTCAAAACTTCTTTTGAAGATCAGCAGTTGTCCTTTGCAGCAGCGCAGCCTTCTAGCTTTCAGTCACTTTTCTCTCATCTGGATTGCACCAACCAAGGTCCAAAATACTTTTGGACGTAGAGAAGAGAGGGAGAAGGTGGGTTTGGCATGGAGGAAGAGGGAAGAGGCAGCCTTGAGGTGTGGGATTTTAATTTTTTTTTTTATTTGAGTTGGTTGCAGGGTCTTATTTATAGACTATCTGTGATCCAACTCCTCTTCTTCCCAACCAATCACAACTCTTTGTGAAATCAAATCAAAATCTGATTGATGGGAATAGAGTCTCCTGGATTCCTCCCTAGAGGGTGCCTAAGACCAGTCAAAGTTGGTTCTTAGGAGAACTCTAATCGAAATCCAAAAAGGAGATGGAGTCCCTATTCAACAGGAACTTCTGGGTGCCTCCAACTTGGGCACACGCCAAGGATGGCATGCGCCCTCCTCCTTGTCAGGTTCTGGCAGGAGGACAGGCCACCACCAGCTCTCCAATAGGTGCGTGACACGTGGATAGAAGTCAAAGTATCAATGGTCAACGTTTGACCAATCAAAGATCAACTTTTGACCAAAGTCAAAGGATGAGAAATGGCAGGTGATAAAAAATGGTAGGTAATGTCTTACAAAATAAGATAACCCTTTTCTAACCTGGACAGACTCTAGTCAGACCAAGTGAAGGCCTCTGAATGAGCACAAACTCCTTTGGCTCAGTCAGGACAACTATTTATGATAGTAAAAGAAGAATGTTAGGTTTAATCGAGTGCTAGCACGATTTTCTTGAACCTTATTGAATCTCATTTAGATCAATTGAACTGGATTAGTTCAACTGATGATCACGAGATTCAAACTCTTGTTTGTGTGACCTAGTTGTTCAGTTCTTGTATTGATAATGGGATATGTCATGATCTCTATCATCGACATCATCGAAACTTCTTTCGATGGATCAGAACTCTTCTGATTCGTAGCAGCTAGAAGATCGATCATCTAAATCATTCTAATTGCTCCCAAAATCCATCAGTGACACCTTAGTAGTATATGGTGGCAATCTATCAAGAGTAAATGCGAACCTCTTGGTTGCAGCTACCTATGTGATTAAGTTCTTCTATCTTGATCCCCGATCAGATTAGGGTTAAGATGAACTCGTCAAACCCTAGTCTCTATCATATGATGTAATCATTCGATTCAAGTCCGATGTGAAAAACTAAATAGAAACTCTTTCTATTATTTCACTCTGCCATGGCCATGGACTTCTGGACTTGATTCTCATGATCATCATAGGGTTGTTCCTCTACCACCGAGGTAGATAGATTCCATCTTGATGCTATCCAGTTCCTACAATGAACATGCTATAGTCAACATGCACCTCAGGATTCCGAATGGCTAGGAGATCGAGTAATGGTGTAGTCAAACTATAACGCCCTTAAGATGAACTACCGATGCATCTTAGGTCAAAGAATCGGATACACTACTGTAGCATCGAGTCAGTCATTGATGAGAAGGTAGACTCCCTAATGACTACTCGAGATGGTCACGCTCAGTGCCCTCATTCTCTAACGAGTATCTGTACTCTCGCTTCGATATCTCCACACTGTAGACTTAAGACTCATCTACTAAAGAGAAGCGATTGTACACCAACCTTTCGGATCAATCACCATCCTCGTGATGATCCTATGGTCGGGAGCATTTTATGAGTTAATAATGATTATTCATATCTTAAATTTTCAACTCTTGAAAATATGAATTATCATTACCATGAACTCAAAGGATGTATCATAGACACTAAATACACATATGTGATAGAAAGTAATCCATTTTATTGATTTTAGTCAAAATTATAATTTTGCCCCAAGAAGTGTATTACAAGTGTCAGCCAATTCTGGCTTCTAGGGCACATATATCTAACACATGCCTCCCTAAGCATGCGCCCCTTGCCTGTCTACTTTTTGGCAGGAGGACAAGTCCCCAGGTTCTCTCCTATGGGTGCATGACACATGGGTAGATGTCTAAGTATCTAGGGTCAATATTTGACCAATGTCCGAAGACAAGATTTAGCAGGTGATGAAAAATGATATATATTATCTCAAATTTATCTCATAAATTAAGACAATCTTTTTCTGATCTGGACAAGCTCTAGTTAGACTAAGTAAAGGTTTCTGAGTGAGTCCAAATATATTTGGCTCAGTCGAGACAAGCTTTAATGATTGTTAAAGTAGAACATTAGGCTCAATCGTGTGCTAGCACGATTTTCTTGAACCTAATTGAATCTTATTTAAATTAATTGAACTGAATTAATCCAATTGATGATATTCAGATCTAAATTCTTATTTATATGATTCAATTAGGTTCAGTTTCATATGGTAATGGGATATGTCATGATCTCTATCATCGACATCATCGAAACACCTTCCGATGGATCAGAACTTTTCTGATTCAGACAACTAGTATGATCGATTATCTAAATTATTCTAATTGCTCCCAGTGACACCTAGCAGCATATGATGGCATCCCATCAGAACTAAAAGCGAACCTCTCAGTGCAGTTACCTATATGATTAAGTTCCTCTATCTTGAGCCTCGATCGGATTAGGGTTAAGGTGATCTCGTTAAACCTTTATTTTCATTATATGAATTAATCATTCGATTCAAGTCCAATGTGAAAATTCTAATAGAAACTCTTTCTATTATTTCACTCTACCATGGCCATGGGCTTATGGACTTGATTCTCATGATCATCATAGGGCTACTCCTCATCTACCGAGGTAGATAGATCCCTTATTAGTGCAATCCAATTTCTATAATGAACATGCTATAGCCAACATACACCTCAGGATTCCAAATGGTTGAGAGAATAAGTTATGGTATAGTCAAACTATAATACCCTTAAGGTGAACTATCGATGCACCTCAGGTCAAAGAACCAGACACACCACTGTAGCGTCGAGCCAGTCATCGACGAGAAGGTAGACTTCTTCATGACTGCTCGAGATGGTCACGCTCAGTACCCTCATTCTCTAATGAGTACCTGTACTCTCACTTTGGTGTCTCTACACCATAGACTCAAGACTCATTTATCCAAAAAAAGCGATCGTACACCAACCTTCTGGATCAATCACCATCCTCATAATGATCCTACAGTCGAGAGCATTTTATGAGTTAATAATGAAAATTCATGTCTTAAATTTTTAACTCTTAAAAATATGAACTATCATTACCATTAACTCAAGGAATGTATCACAGACACTTTGAAATACATACTATGATAGAAAATAACCCATTTTATTACAATTTTATCCTTAGAAGTGTATTATAAGTGTTAGCCAATTTGGCTTCTAGGGCACACATATTTAACAGAGAAGAGAGGAAGAGTTCTTTTTATTTTGTCTTTATTTTATTTTTCTTTTCTTTCTTCCTTCTTTCTTCGTGGTTCATTTTTCGATGACCAGGACACCTGCTAGCGACTCTTCTTCATCAAGTTCTCCACGTTAAGAGCAACGGACGATCAATTTCAGCAACAAGCAATTATTTATTTGGAATTTTTCATACTTTTTATTTTGTTTACTATTTTTTATCCTTTTACCATGAACTAAATTTCTTTTATGAAGGCTAAGGTGTAGCCACTCTTTTGATGCAATACTCAGTATGAGTTGATTTTAATATTATTTTGTTCATGTGAGTATGTAAATATGTTCTTAATGCTTTTAGATTACTAGTCATCTTCTAATTGATTTGATGGACATAGATGATACATACCAAGTACGTCTATGTTGATGCTTCTTGATTTATATATCTTGTATTTGAATCAGATTAAGATTCATGTGCATGCAAGAATTTTAGTACACTTTGGACGTAACATATTTTAATGAGAGGGTTTCATAAAACTTAAGGCATCAGTATTTATTTAAATTATGCCTAAATTAAAAAATAGTTAATAAATATTGATAATTTTGCTTTGCCTAGACCAAAGGATAGTGAATATCTTAGGAGATTCCACCATCACATGAAACAAAATTAACCTAATTTACATAATTACTAAAATATTATATTAATTGAGTTGGTGAACCGATTATCTTAATAACCTATTACTCTTGAGTTTAAATCTAAATAATTACACCCTCTCTATCTCCTTGCAATTTATTAATTATTTCTTTATTTCTTCTTATTTTTTTATTTCTTGTAAATTGATTCTCTAAATAAAGCTTAGGAAAGTATTTTTCAATACTTTTTTCAATCCTCTAGGGATAATACTCTACTTATATATTTTATTACTTGATCAACTGGTACACTTACCATAGCGATGGATTAGCATGCATCATCTACCAAAGCTTGCCTTAGACACCATCAGAAGTAGCTAGGTAAGCGAGCTGCCAATTAAAAGACCATCGATCTGAAAATGCCAGACTTACCTTAGATATTAACTGATTAATTAGTTTCGATTGGATCAATCTAATAGTTTGGGCTAGACCACTTAGCAAAGAATCAAGTCTATTTGGTTCTCGTTAAAGATATAGATTTGACCAACTGCAATTATTATAATTGATCTACAGAGATCTTGATCTAATCTAAGATAACTATTGATTAGATTTAGTTAATTCTTTAATTAAGTTTATTTTTTAATCTAACCTTAGGTCTAATCCAATTAATTGATCTAATTCCCTCTAACCTATTAATCCAAATTTTATGATTTGTGTCTTAGGATCTTCAATTCAAAATCCTAGATCCTAATCAAATAACTCTTAATTCTTAATTAAGTTTTGGGCTGAGGGTTGGGGTTCGGCATTTCAAAAATAATTTTTATATTTGTAAAATATTTTTACAATATAATTCTACCAACCAGTTGCATATTGATTCATAATCAATATGCAAATAATATAAACATGAATCTACTTTAAATCTAATCTAAACATATTCATATAATTCAAATTGAAATTATTTCGATTCTAATCAATCATAGATCGCCTTTGATCAAATCTAACATATTTATGATGAAAAAAATCAGATTGAAATACTTTTAAATAAATCATAAAATTTTTTAGATCTAATCTAAAATTTTATAATTAGGATTTTAGATCAGCACATACTAGGATAATCTTTTCGTGGTAAGAGGTAAACCTTATAGCAGGACAACCTTATAAGATCAGTCCGTATAATCTAAAATATTTATTTTTAAGTTTAAATAATTTTAAATTAAATAAATTATAAATTAATCTAGATTATATTTAATAAATTTATGATTAACTTTAGATCTGCATGGACTAGGAGAAGTTTAACACTGTAAGGGATAAACCTTACAGCAGGACAACCTTATAAATTAGTTCGTACAATCTTTAATTTAGTTTTTGATTTAAACAATAGATTATAATTTAGATCTAATCTAAATATGTATAAAAAATTAAGTCATAAAGAACCTAACTCTAATACCAATTGTAGGAAAAATCTAGGGTTTCATGAACCTATTTTGAAACCTTTTTCAAAATCAGTCAGTGAAAGAGATAAAGTTAATTATATTAATTTATTAAAATACATGAATTAACCCTAGATCTAGGATCTTATCTCATGATTGATGCATGCTATTAAATTTGAAATTAAAAGTCAAGCAAAGATGATGTTGATCACACCAACATCAAAGCTATACTAGATCTAATCTAGAAAGAAAAGGAAGATCGAATCGCTCTTGCCTTTGCAAGTTGGGTTCTTCAACTCATTGATCCGAGGCTGAGGTCATTGCTCCGAGCCGCACATGCATCCGGTCTCTATAGGATATCCACATAAGGCCTCGATCGTCGATATGAAGTTCAGTGATAGAAAATCAGTATAGCATGCTAGTACTGTGCTGATCCTTCTTTGATGGCTGAACAGAAGCCTCCTTCTTCAAATCTTAGACCCTCCAATAATCAGAAGAAGAAGTAGAGGATTTGGGAAGGGAATCGCTCCTATAAAATCTTACAAAAGGAGGAAGAAGAGAATCAAAAAAACCCTTGAAGAAGAACCCTTTCTTCTTCCTTGTTTCTCTCACCAAGACACAATGATTTGTGTCTCCACAAAATCCGATGTCTAAAGCTATTTGCACCCAACTTTTCCTATGCCTCAATCTCTCTCTCTCTTAGGTCTAAAACCTCTAAAAATTTCATGCCCTAATTCTCTTTTTATAGAGAGTTATGATAGAGTCGTTGTCTAGGTTAAAGACCTAGCAAGGCTTGTCCAAAAGGGGCAAGAATTGGGGCGCCCAACTCTTGGACGCCCCCTCCAAATTTTCAAGCGTGGACCTCTAGGTTTTGGTGCATAAAATATTCCATAAATCCCATAAAAAAATCAGAAGGAGATCTGGTAGGTTGGCACCACAAGGAGAGGAGTTTTGGTTTCTTAAAATTCTATCAAATAGAATTTCAAATCAAAACAAACATCATATTTTGACTTGGTCCACAACCAACTACCATGTAAGAAAGAAAGAGAAGCAATGGGGCATGCGTAGGCTCTTGGGGCATGAAGGATTTCATGCAAAAAGCCAAAGAAATTGGTGTGGGGATACGAGGAGATAAGTGGGGCAAGGTGGAGAAGTCCTAGTCATATTAGGACTTCTAATTTTGACTTGGTTCAACTTGTTATTTGAACCTAATTAAATCATAATTACTGTAACCTAATTAGAGAAGATCTTAGTCCAACTAAGAGCCTAATTAAATTAGATTAAATTAAATTTAAATCTAATTTAATTTTTAATCAAATTAAAAATTAGGTGCATACAAGTCCTAATTGAACAGGAACTTATTCTTCCTTGCAATTAGCTCATCCAATAAACCAATTGAATTTGATCCAATCAAGCCTAAACTAAATCTAATTAAATTATATTCAATTAGACTTAATTTTAGTCCTTTGGCTTAACCAAATTAAGTCAATTAGCAATCTAATTGCTAATCGATCCTCCTGTAATACTTGCACGAGGTCAAACATCAATTGTATTGATTGTTTGACCTTAGAATGATTCTAAATCATTGATCAACCATCCGATCAGATCGAGATCTCTTATGTGTGTGATCCCATAGGTTCAAATCTAAGCTGATAGTATAAAAATAAATTTTTATATTAATCAAAATGACCATCTAGCAATTGTACCTGATGGTCGAATAAGTCGAATGTGTAAAGCAACACTCTTAGAGCCCATGTAGATATAGTTTCCGTATAATTCATCCCCTTGACCTAAATGCTCATAGGATGATTTAGAGTTTAACTGTTAATCCTGATTATGTCATCCATATTGTATTTCAAAATATCAATTCATCTCATAGATTATCCTGGTCAAGATTTTGCTAAATTAAAATATAGTGATGCATTTTCTTCAAACTCTTAGAGTGGTCAATTTCATTTTGATCACTCATCGACTTCATAAGTACTTGATTGCATCTAAAAACTTTTCATCACTAAATTAAGAATTTAGGTGTCCGACACCAAAGCACAGTAAGTTGCTTGCAAGCCACCATGGTGATCTCAGGTCTAAGATCCCATCAGAGCAATTCTCGATAGCAGAATGCTTTAAAGTTAGTCACGTTCAGTGACGATGTATCCTTACATCTCACCTATATGCCTTACCAGTATCTCTATACTTTTTAGTTAAGAGGACAATCAATCATATGGCATACAATGACCTATACTCGATAAACATTGTCATCCTAATTAACAACGTATCATTTGGTTAGTTTAAGGACTAATTGATAAATCTTCTCTTTATCGAAACTAAATTGTCCTACATACTTCATCATAATAAAGAAGTTCTTTAGAAGATGTAGTCTTTATGATGAAAATATTAGAATATTATTTTATTCAATAATAAATTATTTATAAATACAAAATAGCACAACTATCAATAGGCTGATGATTGACTTTGGGATAATTTCCAACACGTATATGATTAAGTTATGAATGAGTATGAACCAAAATACGGATTCAAGCATGCAAAGTTCTATGGCAGTCTTAGGTCAAAGGATTACATGCACAATTTTTCACTATGAGAATCATCTATTGGTATGTAGATAAGACTCCATTAGATATTCTCAAGTCAGATCGATTTAGTGAACTTATTCTCTAATGAGCACCCACATCCTTATATTAGTATCAAACACAAGTGATAGTAAGATCAATCACCCTCTATATTGAGCATACATAGGATGTGCCAGTCTTTTTGAAAATATTGATCCCCAACTCAATGTTCCATCGACTAAGAATATTTTAGATTAGGATTTTAAGATTTTAGGTCTCAAAGGTATGATCTCAGCATAATCCTAAAATCATACTCCTAATCTATGGGATTCATCATAATCTAAAAATAAACATTAAGATATAGCATATGATAAAATATAAATATCTTTATTTATTTAAAATTATTATTATATGAGTCTAGAAGATAAAAGAATATTCCATCAATATACAAAATTTGATTGGCTTGTAGGGCATATTCCTTTCACTGGAGCATACATCTAATAGGATTTTCATAGGTGCTCATGCATGTCGATTTCAAAACTCTTTTAAAAAGGATTGCAATGGAAGAACAGATTAAACAACTTTTAATCTAGAACATGCGTAGATCAATATCAAGGTACCTAAGGATACAGTTCATATGCAAAAAAAATATAAAATCTAATTTTAATATAAAAATAAAAGATGGGATCAGATCACATATCTGATTTTCTTTTGTCCTTCTTAAGATTTGGATCTAGAAGAAGATTAGGTTTTGTTGTAGCCGTACAAGCGTCTAGCCTCTATGGGGATCCACTCAGAAATAATTTGGATTGCTCCTCTTTTCTTCTTTGCATGCAATTAATCAACCTTTGATCAGCATTTGGATCTCTTTAATTAACTCCTTGGTCAACCTTTTCTTCTTCCTTGAATCTTCTTGATGTAGAACAATCAACCACCAAGGAGTATGGCATGGAGAAGATGGGACGTCCAACCTTTGGGCGTGTGGATGATGGACACCCAACCTTTGGGTCTAGGAGAGAGTGGAGGAAGAGAGGGAGGCGTGGAGACAGGATATGCCTTCCTGATTTGCTCGATTTATCCTAAACGGGCCAAGAGGGTTCCTCATATCTAGGGGTTTAATTAGAGTCAAACCAAACTCCAAGAGGTCCAGAGAAACCCAATCATATGATTCATATCTCAAAACACTATCACTACGCAAGTGTCTAGTTCCTCCATGCCAAAGAGATTGGGCATTGTTCTCTCTCTCTCTCTCTCTCTCTCTCTCTCTCTTCTTAGGCCATGCCAAAAATTAGATTAGAGGTGGCATGGCCCCTCTAATCCATCCACAAACTAGTGCAACCAAGTTGATCAAATCAAATGGCACAATCAAGGCTTGATCCAAAGCATGTAGGCGCCCAACTATTGAGCCCTTTGAACCTAATTTCAAATACTATTGGAATTAGGCTTAATAAATGTAACTAACTTGGTCTAATCCTTATCTAATAAGAAATCCAAGTGAAAAGAGGAATTAGATTTAACCATGTGCTAGCAAGGCTTTCCTAAATTCAATAGAATTTCTCTAAATCCTAATCCAATTAGGACTTCACAAGTTTAATTGTTCAATCCAAATTAGTTTTCTTGTCCCACAAGTTTAATTCTATTTGATAGTGAGATATACCATGATCTCTATCATAGTATTACTGAAACTCCTTTTAATGGGTCAGAATAATTTTACTCTCACTTAATAAGGATTATCAATCCAGAATAATTCTAACAAGCTCTCAAAATCTACCAGTGACACTTAATAGTATGTAGTGGCAATCCAGTAGAACTGAATAAAAAACCTCTAGGTATAGTTGTCGTGTGATTCAGTCCCTCTATCATGAGTCCCGACCAGATGATAGGTCACGGATAAATCATTAAATCTCAACATTAGTCATATGATAGATTCAATTAGCTGAAGCCCAATAGTAATTCTCATGAAAACTCTTTTCCATCAATTACACTGCTGTGGCCATAGACTTAAGGACTTAGCCTCTAAAATTCCATAGAAATTCTTCTTTCTATGAAGGTCAAAAGATTCCATCTAGATATACAGCCTGCTCTTGTAGTGGACCAACTATCGCCAACATCCACTATAAAAACTCACATTGCTAGAGACAATGTTTCTGTATAGTCAAACTCCAGCAATCTCACTATGAGTAGCTCACCATAGGTTAAAGGACCATTCACACAACTATAGAATTGAGATGATCACTGATGATTGAGTAGAAATCTATATGATCTCTCGTATAGTCATGCTCAGTACTAATTATTCTCTAATAACTATCCGCACTTGCCGCTCCATATCTCTATACTATAGATTAGATACTCATCTACTAAGAAATGTGTCACAAAGCCAATTATCTATCTATAGATGATTGTGCTCCTCTTTGTAAATTTGTATATAAATTATAAAATAATAAAAGTTATTTAGTAATTCATCATAATCTATGCATATTCTTTTTTTAGAACTTCTTTTATAATGAAGTCTTTAGAACTATTTTTAAACGATAAAGAAGGATTTATCAAATAGTTCTCAAGCTTATTCACAACCAAATGATATATTATTAATAGGATGATAATGTTTATCGAGTTTAAGTCATTATGTGCTATATGGGTTGATTGTCCTCATAACCAAGGAGTATGGAGACACTGATATAGCATGCAGATAAAATATAGGAGTATATTTTATTGAATATGATCCAACTATGGAGTACTCTACTATCAAGAATAGCTTATAAAGTGTATGGGTATAAGTGTCCCTCCAATCTGAGATCACCAAGTGACTTGCAAGCAACTCACTGTATTTTGATACCATACAATCTATATTTCTAATACAGTGACAGATGGTTTCCGAGTATGGTCAAATATTTGTAAAATCTATATGTGAGTCAAGATGGGATTGACCGCTTCTAGTTTCAAGAGATAATGCTACTCCATGTTTCAATTTAGTAAAACCTTGACCAAGGTAGTCCTTATGAGGAGTCACAGGATTTATAAGATTGAGATACAATATAAATATACTGATTAAGAGTTGATAGTTAACTCTGAAGTCATCCTGAGCATTGAGGATCAAAGGGATGAATTATATGATAACCATATGCCAGGATGCTTGAATGTTGTTTTGCAATATTCGACATATCCGAACGTCGGATATTATTACTAGATGGTTACTTTAATTAGTATAAGAATTTATTTTTTTACTATCGACTTAGTGTTCAAACCCATAGGATCACACACAATAGAGATTTCTATCCGATCAGATGGCTGATCAATAATTAAAAATCATTCAAGGGTATAATCATCAATATGATTGATGATCAACCTTATACAAAAGTTGTGATAAAATAATTTATTAACACTTAATGAATTGTAGGAGTGTTAATTAGCATTTAGATTATTGATTAGCTCAATTTGATTGAATATTGAGGTTCGGATCAAGTCTAATTGGATTGAATTCAATTAGGTTTGATCTGATTAGGTTAGAAGATGACCTAATCACTAAGAGAGATTAATTCCTAATTTGATCAGAACGTGGGTTCAATTAATTCCTAATTGGATTAGAATTTAATTAAGTTGGTTAAGCACCTAATTAGATTAGGTTCACCTATCACTTTGGGCCTGTTCAAATGAGATTTGAATGGTGTTGGGGGTGAAACCCCCTCCCACCAAAGTTTGGTCTGATACTCAGACTCTGAATGATCCCGGTCAGTGACGATAGATAGGATCAAGCATCAACTGAACTCGAGGAACCTTCCAAACTCTACCCAGCCAAACTTGAATCACAATGGCGGCCGAATTTCTCCTCTCCAAACAGTCGGCCCTTCTATGGTCGAACTTCCTTCAGCCAAACTTTTCTAGTAGCCGAACTTCTCCAGCAGTCGAACTCCTTTCGGATTTCTCCTTCAGTCGGACTCCTCCAATAGTCGAACTCCTTTCGAACTTCTCCAGTAGTCGAACTCCTACCGAACTTCTTCTTTAGTCTGACTTCTCCAGCAGTCGAACTCCTACCGAACTTCTTCTTTAGTCTGCTTCGCAGCAGTCGAATTCCTTCCGAACTTCTCCTTTACCAGACTTCTCCAGCAGTCGAACTCCTTTTGAACTTCTTCAGTAGTCGGACTTCTCCCAAACTTCTCTTTTAGTCAGACTTTTTCAGCAGTCAAACTCCTTTCGAACTTCTTCAGTAGTCAAACTCCTTCCGAACTTTTCTTTCAGTTAAACTTCTTCAGCAGTCGAACTCCTTCTGGACTTCTTCTCCTATCAAACTCCTTCAAATTTCTCCTTCCAGTTGCCCGAAAGGAATTTGGAATTGACTCTCGATATGGCAAGAATGACCTGCACACAGCTGATCTCGAGAGCCCCCAAGCTCTTTAGGAGCAACATCAGCGAGGGACGCTTTGTTGCCTACAGCCGTCCCATCCGAACTCTAATTATCAGATTCAATAAGCTAGCACGTAACGACAACAGACACTATCCTCCGCAACAAACTCCACATGGCTTCGAACAGTCCACTACTAGGTAGTTATGGTTATCACTATCAATTTATTATAGGCTCTACCTATATACGAGATCCACCAGACACGCTTTCTTCTCTAAGCTCTCATCTTCTATTCAAAACTCTGCTTTAAAATTTTTTTGAGCACTCCATTTCTATTAGCGAAAGAGCAGACTTGATCGTCGGAGGATCTTGTTGGAGCCACCACCCTCGACTCCAGACGAGACTTATTTTATAGATCACCGACGGCAACCTCATCTTCTTCGACTCCAGCTTCAAATCTGGCATCAACTAGATTTCGCACCAACAAAATTGGTGCTAGAGGAAGGAACATGTTTTCTTATTCTTAAAGGAGTGCTTAGCAGAAATCTCTCTTCTTCTCCCCCAGAATTCTTCCTCTCCATCTGATCTCATAAGGATGCCTTCCAGAAAGACCTCAACTCGACGGTCAACCACCTCCACAGCTAGATCTCACCCAGATCTATCTGCTCCCACTTTTTCTCCGATGCCCCAAGCTCCTCCACTGCCAGCAATGATGGATGCCAAGCAATTTAACCTGCTAGTCCAGTAGGTTAGAGGCCTCATCGAAGTGGTGCAAGCCATGCAACAGCAGCAACCTCCGACACCAATTCGATTAGAGCAAGCTTCACTGGAACCCCAAGATCTGGTCTGGGGGCGGCCTACTTGGGCAAGTCATCCTGCAACTTTCAGAAAGGAAAAGCAGAGGGCAGAGAGCCCTTGCTCCGATCATGATTCAACCCTTGGGGAGACTTTATCCCCATTCTACTAGAAACCTTAGAGATCTGCGATCGTGAGGATCTTCTTGATCAGAAGCTCCAAGAAATGAATCGATGGATTGATGAGCTTTGGCATATCTCCTTCGCTCAGGTTGACGATATCTTCTCCGACCCTCCCTTCTCCCAAAGAATCATGTAGGAGGTGATCTCATCGAACTTCAAGCTCCCATAATTTGAGAGCTACGATGGGATCACTGATTTGGTTGATCATCTAGAGGCCTTCTGGATCATGATGATGCTTCATGGTATGTCAGACGCCATCCTGTGCCGAGCCTTTCCATCTATCCTGAAGGAAAGGATAAGAAATTATTACTCGGCTCTCAAGCTGGGTACCATATTCTTCTTTGATCAGATGAGCCACCAGTTCATAGCTTATTTTGTTAGCAACCAACATTCTCATCGAGGTTCGAACTCTCTCATCAGTATCAAGTAGAGAGAAGGGGAGTCCATCCAGACCTATGTGATCCATTTCAACACTGCTGCACTGATGATCCGAAACCTAGACCAGTCTATTGCTATGGTTGCACTGAAGGGCAGCCTCTAAAAGAATGATCTACTATTCTCCCTGAAGAAAAAGCATCTCAGAAATTTTGCTGATATGCTAGCTCAGGCAGAAGATTACGCCCGAGCAGAAGAAGCCTTTAAGGCCAAGGATAGTGAAGCCGCTGGAGAGCGATAAGCGGGCAAATCAAGCATGCCCACTACTAAACAAAAGTCAAGTGAAGCTCGACCATGCTTCCAAACTCCTTTCGAGTGTAAGTAAGTCCGAACTCCTCCTCAAACTCGAAGATGAAGAAGCCCTGATAGAAGGACACGATGGAGTTCTCCTCTCCGTAGGTTTCATAACTATGCTCTTCTTATTGCTCCAAAAACTCAAGTTCTGATAGAGATTAAGGAGCAACTGCCGAGGCCGAAAAAGATGTGCTCTCATTCTGGTAGGCGCAATCTCAATAAGTACTGCCATTACCATCGTGACCACGGTCACGATACTGAAGAGTGCATCTAGCTCCAAGACGAGATCGAGGAGCTCATAAGGCGAGGAAGACTTAGTCAATTTCTACGATGATGGCCTGAAGGAAGGGAGGAGCAGCCGAGATTGCCCCCATCACCAGAACCACCAAGGAGGGAAGGGCAGCAGGAAGATCGGTCATCCCTTGGCATCATCAACACCATCTCTGAGAGACTTCGACTCTAGAAAGCTGGCGGATTAGTAGAGCCTGCAAAGAGGTGGAGGACTAAAGAATCCATAACTTTCACTAATGAGGATGCCCAAAGAGTTTAATTTTTGCACAATGACGTGATTATAATTTCTTTAAATATTGCTGACTATGATGTATGCTACGTTCTAATAGATAATGGAAGCTCTATCGATGTCTTATTTTATGATGCTTTCTCTAAAATATCTATACCTAATAATCACCTGGGATCTATGAACTCCCTATTGGTGGGTTTTACTGGCAATACTATGCTAGTTGAAGGAATAATAACTCTGACTGTGGCTGCAGGGCAATATCCAAAGCGAGCCAGAGCATAGGTCAACTTTTTGATTGTGAAAACTCCATCTGCTTACAACGCAATTCTCGATCAATCTAGACTAAATGCACTCCAGGCTGTGGTATCGACCTACTACTTAAAAGTAAAGTTTTCAATGAGTTGTGGAATCGAGGAGATCAGAGGAGATAAAATTATGGCAAGACACTACTACTCCATTGCTTTGCAAAAAAGTGGCCAACCCGACCTCTATCCGGTTGATGGGTTGGATGTCCGTGATGACCTTACGAGGAGCGAGACGAACCCATGGAGAATCTTGTAGCCGTGCCCTTGAATGATGGTAATGCGGAACATACTATGCAGATCGGCTCCAACTTGGGAGATGAAGTTCGAGAGTAGCTCATTGCCTTCTTACAGAAGAATGCTCATGTCTTTGCCTGGGTCTCAGCGGATATGTCAGAAATTGATGCCGAGGTCATAGAACATTAGCTGGCATTGATCCAAAGTATAGGCCAATAAAAGAAAAAGTTTGGGGCCATGCATCAGAAAGACAGGAAGCTATAGCAGAAGAAGTTGATAAGCTTCTCAAAGCTAGATTCATCTATGAAGTTAACTATCTAAACTGGATCTCCAATGTTGTCCTCATCAAGAAGGCCAATGATAAGTGGAGAATATGCATAGATTTCAAAAAGCTGAATAAAGCCTGCCCAAAGGATAGTTACCCTCTATCTAGAATTGATCAACTGAAAGATGCAACTTCAGACCATGAGCTCCTCACCTTCATGGATGCCTTCTCCGACTACAACCAAATCTGGATGACACTAGAAGATGAAGAGAAAATCATTTTTATTACTAACCATGGTCTTTATTATTACAGAATTATGCCCTTCGGACTCAAAAATGTAGGTGCGACTTATCAACACCTGATTAATAAAATCTTAAAGGAGCAGATCGATCATAACATAGAGGTCTATGTAGATGACATGCTTATCAAAAGCTGAACTTCAACTAATCATGTTGCCAATCTTGAAGAGACCTTTAATGCTCTCCGAAAGTATAAAATGAAGCTGAACCCAACCAAGTGTGCCTTCGGTATAACCTCAGAAAAGTTCTTAGGATTCATGATCTCAAGATGGGGGATTGAAGCCAATTTAGAGAAGATTCGGGCCATCCAAAAAATGATTGCACCAAAATCAATAAAAGAAGTTCAATACCTGACTGGAAAGGTGGCATCGTTAAATTGCTTTGTCTCAAAGTCAGTCGAGCGATTTATGCCCTTCTTCCAGGTTCTCAAGCAACCAAAAAACTTTTGCTGGATAGTAGAATGCCAATAGACATTCAGAGAACTCAAGAGCTACCTCGGTTCACCTCCCTTACTTGCCAAGCCCAAACCTAATGAGGAATTGTTCCTATACCTGGCAGTCTCTTCTACGGCTCTAGTTGTGGTCCTGATCAAGAAAGAAGCAAAAGTGCAATGGTCGGTCTACTACATAAGTCGAGTTCTGAGGAATGCTGAAATAAGGTATACCAAGTTAGAAAATCTAATTTATGCATTATTGATTGCAACTCGAAGGCTCCGACCTTATTTCTAGGGATACACAATAACACTCCTCATTGATCAACCAATCAAGGAAGTTCTTCATCGAATAGATGCCTTTGGAAGAATAGCAAAGTGGGCTATTGAGCTGACAGAGTTTGACATTCACTATCAACCTCGACCATCAATCAAAGCTCAGATACTGATCGATTTTATTGTTGAATGCACGATCTCGGATGATGCCAAACCTGAGAAGAGCGAAGCCAGCATTTTGAGATTACAATCGAGCTCCCCTAAAGAAAGGGTGGACCTTTTCGAAGGTTTCTGATCCTTGTATGTGGATGGCTCTTTCAACACTTCTGGGGTAAGTGCTGGATTGATCCTGATCAATCTCGAAGGAGTCATTACCAAATATACACTGCACTTCGAGTTTTCTGCAACAAACAATGGAACAGAATACGAAGCTCTGATAGTAGGACTGAAAATAGCAAAAAAGCTAGAAGTAGATTGGCTCCAAGCTTACAGTGACTCATAGTTGATAGTGGGATAGGTCAGCGGTAGCTATAAAGCTCGGGAGAAAAGTATGAAAAAGTATCTTAAGAAAGTGAAGAGTCTAACCTCAATCTTCAACAACTTCGACATTCAGCAGATTCCAAGGGCAGAGAACATCAGAGCCGATGTCCTATCCAAACTCGCTACACTTGCTCTCAATAAACTACCAAAGAAAGTGTACTTTGAGATACTGAAACGTCCAAGTATGGAAGAAGCACAATCAGTAATGCAGATTGATCAAGAGCCATGCTGGATCGACCCACTTGTGGCTTACCTCAAGAATGGAGCTCTTCCTTATAATCCAAAAGAAGCTCGAAAGTTGAGAAACCAAGCCTCCCAGTGTATTCTGTATGAAGGCAAGCTGTATAAAAGGTCATATTTCTTGTCTCTTTTGAGATATCTCCGACCCTCAGAAGTCGACTTTGCACTATGAAAAGTACATGAAGAAATTTGTGGAAGCCATCTGGACGTCAAATCTTTGTCTCACAAGCTACTCCGATAAGGTTACTATTGGCTGACCTTGTATCACGACTCTCTGGACTATGTTAAAAGATGTGACCACTGCTGAAGGAATGCAAACATACAAAGACAACCGGCTTTCGAGCTTACACCTTTGAGTGCTCCTTAGCCATTTGTATAATGGGGAATGGATATACTTGGACCTTTCTTGATGGCATTTAGACAGCGAAAGTTTCTCTTGATTGCAATCGACTACTTTACCAAATGGGTCGAGACCGAACTTCTGGCAAAAATTACTAAAGTAAAAGTACAGGACTTCGTCTGGAAGTCAATCATCTACAGATTTAGCTTGCCTCAGACCATCATAATAGACAATGGGTGGTAGTTTACTAGGGCAAAATTTGCTGAGTTCTATGAAGATTTGAACATCTTCCATAACTTCATATCAGTGGCCCATCCGCAGGCAAATGACGAAGTAGAAGTGACCAACAGAACCTTATCGCAAGGCATTAAGGCAAGACTTGAAAGAGCAAAGGAAACTTGGGTAGACGAGCTTTATCATGTATTCTAGGCATACTGAACTATCCAAAGACTTCCAATAGGAGAAACACCATTTGCCTTAGCCTTTGGGATGGAGGTGGTCATCTCGATTGAGCTCAAATTTCCATCGGCATGGATTGTAGCCTTCAATGAACAGCATAATTTGCAAAACCTCAGAGCTAACCTCGAGTTGCTGGAGGAAAAATAAGAAGAGACCCAAGTTTGGATGGCTGCTTACAGATGAAGGATAATCCGATACTACAACTCTAGAGTCAAAGATAAAGTATTCAGAGTGAGGGACTTGGTACTTCGATGAGCAGCTATTTCTCAACCCCAAAACCAAGAAAAGCTCATACCAAATTGGGAAGGACCCTACGAAGTTAAGAAAGTCGTCTGGTTCGGGACATATTACCTAAAGGAGCTCGGAGGAGTCGACCTACCCCGATCGTGGAACTTAGAAAATTTATGGATGTATTATCAATCACTTCAATTCAATATGATTTCCTTACTTTAACGTCTTCGTCCTTGGTGCATAATTGTAATGATAGAAAATAACACTCCGAGCTTTGTGGCACAACAAAAATCATCATGTTAAGAACAGGAGAAAAATCTCATCCTAATTTGAGCAAAGTCGAAGACCTCGTTGATATAAGACAGGATGGGAGGAGAGGCTCTGTCAATGGCCCAAATGTGCCCCCATAAGCCACATTAGAAAAAGGAGGAAAACCTCATCCTAATATGAGCAAAGTCGAAGACCTCATTGATATAAGACGGGATGGGGGGAGAGGCTCTATCAACGGCCCAAATGTGCCCCCACAAGCCACGTTAGGAATAGAAGAAGAACCTCGTCCTAATATGAGCAAAGTCGAAGACATCATTGATATAAGATGGGATGGAGGGAGAGACCCTATCAATGGCCCCAATGTACCCCCACAAGCCATGTTAGGAATGGAGGAGAACTTCATTCTAACATGAGCAAAGTCGAAGACTTCGTTGATATAAGATGGGATGGGAGGAGAAATCCTGTCAATGGCCCAAATGTGCCCCTACAAGCCACGTTAGGAACAAGAGGAGAACTTTGTCCTAACATGAGCAAGATCGAAGACCTTGTTGATATAAAATGGAATGGGAGAAGAGGCCTTGGCCCTATCAATGGTCCAAATGTGCCCCCACAAGCCACGTTAGGAATAGGAGGAGAACCTCATCCTAACGTGAGCAAAATCGAAGACCTTGTTAAACTAAGATGAGATGAGGAGAGAGGCCCTATCAACGGCCCTAATATGCCCTTACAGCCATATTAGGAAAAAGCAGAAAATCTCATCTTAACGTGAGCAATAGCCAACCTCATTGACCAAAGATGAGAGGGAAGAAGAAACAAAGAAAAAGCCCTATCAACAACTCTTACACATGCTTCTTCTACGACTACCCAACTACATCAAATACAAAAAGTGGAACCCCATCTTAGTTCATAGAAGAGACCCCAGCTCGGCATCCACAACGAGCATCTCATTAGAAGACAACGCAAAGAAAAATAGTGAAGAAAGTAAAGCCACGAGCAAGCTTTGAATTCATGCGAAATGAAAATAATGAAAAAGGATATCATTTCATTGCAAAAATAAGTTTATTACAAGCAAAACACAAGTCGACAAGACCTGTTACACTAGAAAAAAGAAGAAAGAGAAAGGCCACTGAAATCCTAAGAAGGGCCAGACTCCTCGGACTTTGGACTGATGGCCATTAATAAAGATTCCTTTAGACGATCAACCTCCTCCTCGAGCTTCCTCTACCTCATCATGTTATCGTGGAACATCCTATCGGTCCAGCAAAAGTTCTCCTCTAACTCTCGCAGCTTCCTCCTCAAGACCTCAGACTCGGCCTTTGCATCCTTAGTAGTCTGACATTCACAAGTCAGCTCAAGCTTCAGCCACTACACCTCGGCCTTTTCCACACCGACTAACCTCATGAGTTTGCCAACAATCCTCTTCAAGGAGCTGATCTCCTCGGCCTTCCTACTTGTACCAGCCTGGAAGCTGTCGTCAAGTCACCACTGGAGCCAGGCCACTTCATTGTTGGATGCATGAATTTTTTGTTCTAGTTTGGATATCCTCTCACTCCAGCCCAATCGGTAGTCTTATATGTGAGCTCAGCATCATGCAACTGCTTTTGAAGTGCAGAGAACCTCGTCGATCAGTCCCACTCGTATCATACCTTGTCGAAGGACCACGGCGAGCTTCCCTCCAGAAGTTGAATCTTCTCCTTCGCCATCTTGAGTCGAATCTCGAGGGAGTCGATCTTCGTCGTCGGTGCTTGGGACTTGTCGCTTGCATTCTTCTGGAGTTCGGCAAGCTCTCTCTCGAAGCTCCCCTTCCGAAGTGACCTCTTTGGTCACCTCCGAAGCATTCTTCCGCTTAGCTTGAAAGTTGTCCTCCATTTTCTTCAACTTCTTCTTCAGATGATGGACTTTCTTCCTCAAGCTTTTCATTAAAGATCTTAGGGGAACCCCCTGAGGTAGTGAACCAGTATTAACGGGAGATTGCATTCGAAGTATAAAAAATGCTCAAAGGTATAGACAAAAAAAATTTACTTTCATTTAATCAAAAATTTTAAGTACAGAGCCAAAAAAAATGTACAACTATTCAAAGATTTCAACCTCGAAAGGGGTGGCGGCAGATGAAGCTGGAGCACTCTTGGCTACCTCGGGTTTCTAAATAGGCTTGGGCATCTCCACGGCATGTTCGAATGGACCAAAAGTAGGCTCAGCAGGGGAAGGATTGACTGTAGTATTGGACGGTCCCACTTTTTCGCCGGCCTCCTCCTCCTCTCTCAGGAAGCCAAGATCGAGTTTGGAGAACCTTCGGGCCACTCTGCTTTTGCAGAGCTCAAAGCCTTCGATGAATGCCTCCTGACTGAAGGCAATGTTTAGGTCCTTCATTTCGAAGGAGACCTTGAACTCCTCCATGGCCCAGATTGCTGCCTCCAAAATCGACTTCGACATCTGAGCCTCCAACTCGGCTTCCTTGAGTCTGGCCTCTTTCTTCTCCTCTTCCTTCAGAGCCAATGCTGCCTTGAGTCTGATCGAGATCAACTCCTCCTTTCGAAGTGCACCACGCAGGCTCTCATTTTTTGTTGTATTCTCCCCTACGAGGCGCTCAGCCTCGACAGCCATCACCTAAAGGCGATTAATCTCAGCCTGAAGGTCTTCCCGAACCTTCAGCACCTCTGCCTCTAGGCGATTCATCCTCTTGAGGTGGGCAAGCATGTGGTGGCCCAACTGCCATGAATAGGTCACTATAAGGTGAAGAAAAAAGAGAAAAGAAGATGAAAAAGAAATATGGTGAGATGATTATTCTAAAGATAGTCCCGAGAGACTCCTAGATGAACTACTTCTGGTCAAGGTCAACTAGGCGGTCCACCTCCTCTGGCAGGGTGAACCTATCAGTTAAATCTTGGATGATGTCCGAGTTATCGAATGGATCCACTTCCTGATCTTCGTTGTTGCTCCGGCCAGGCTCGTCCATACGCTCCTTACGAGCCTTCTTCGCGATGGTGACTTTTCCCTTTCTCCCCACCTTCTCTTTGTCGATGGAGGGATCGGGTGCACGATCTCTGGAGGAAAGATTTGTAGACTCACGAGGAAGAGGTTCCCCCTCCACGATGTTGACGTGGGTGGTCGGGATGGCATCATCTCCCGGGCAGACCTCGAGAGCAGCATCGATGGTGGCAAAAGCCATAGGGTCGGAGGTGCCGACCTTTGCTCATTTTGAGCCTTCGTCCGGAGCCTTCCTCTTTCTTTTCTTCTGGGCATAAAGGCCCTTAGCGAGTCTCTCTACAGCATCGGTATCCATTTCTATGACAAAGAAAAAAGTATGGTCAGCCAAGGTACATACGAAACTTCATGAAAATTTACATGTATATATATATGCAAATGTACTTAATACCAGCAGGGTTGAGAGGACTCAGATCGAAGTTGAATAAGGTCTGCTCCCTCAAAAGCTCGAGAAGATCGATAGCTCGATACACCTTGAGCCTATTAGAAGACTCGAGGTTGGCTCCATCTAAGCTAGGAGCTCGACAAATGGATTCCCTAAGGAAGCTCTAGGGAGGAAAATCAAGCAACAGAATTGGACATCGGACAAAGAAGTACTTCTCCTTTCAGTTATGAATGAAAGAAGGAGCGCCTTTCAGCAATCCCTTCTAACCAAACTGAGGAGAGAAGTACCACCAGTTCTTTGTAGAAGGGTGGCATTTAAAGGTATAAAAGTTTTGGAGTAATGAGATAGTTGATCGAACTTCGACTAGATGGCAGAGGAAAAGAAAGCCGATTACAAATCGAAAAGAGTTTGGCACAACAGAAGCAAGAGAAATGTTTAAAAAATGAAAGAGGGCAACTACAAAGGAAGAAAGTGGAAGTCCGAGTCCAGCATGCAAGGCCTCTAAATACAAGCAAAACCAACCGATCGAAGGCGAGTTGGCACGATCGTCTGATCAGAGGAGTTCGAGTTCGAACTCTAGTGGAATTACATACTGAATCCTAATCAGGAAGAGATCATTAAGAGTAAGAATGGATGGGATAGTGTCTGGAATGAAGGACGGGCGAAACATGTTCCTAGGCTCAACCTTGATCAAGGGTACAGGGTCTAGGAAGGACGGTCTGATTGGGCTCTAAGAACCAGCAGAGTGGAAGGTTTCAGAAGACATTAAGATTAAAATGAAACCCTAGGAAAACCCCCAAAAAAAATAAGGAAAAAAACACTAAAAGCTTCTACCAGAGAAACCGAAAGAGCAAGAAGAAAAGAGATGCTAGAGAAATTGAAAATAGGTGATAAGAGGTTGACCTAAGTTGACTGAGAGAGGCAAAGAAGTGATGGGGGCAACGAAAATCGAGTAGAGAAGTGCCGAAAATTGGAGAAGATGTGGGGAAGAACTGGTGCTCTCAAATAGGAAGAAGGCAAGGGCTCAGAAAGGAAGAAGACTTAGGCAAGAATGTATTTTGGAGGAAGAAACAGGCCTTCAATAGCCAAGGAGAACCCGAGACGATTATGATGGCAGATCTCATTCGGTCGGTCCATAAGCACCCCGTGTCCCACTCATCATGGCAGAGTAGTGGTTACAGGCGAATCCTTAATAACGCCATACATGGGGCAATGATGCGATGGAAAAGTTGAAGAGCTGTCTGTTAGATATATGTGCCCTAGAAGTCAGAATTGGCTGACACTTATAATATACTTCTAGGGGCAAAATTGTAATTTTGACTAAAATCAATAAATGGATTATTTTCTATCACATATGTGTATTTAGTGTCTGTGATACATCTTTTGAGTTAATGGTAATGATAATTCATATTTTCAAGAGTTGAAAATTTAAGACATGAATAATCATTATTAACTCATAAATTGCTCCTGACCATAGGATCATCACGAGGATGGTGATTGATCCGGAAGGTTGGTGTACAATCGCTTCTCTTTAGTAGATGAGTCTTGAGTCTACGGTGTGGAGACATCGGAGCGAGAGTACAGGTACTCATTAGAGAACGAGGGCACTGAGCGTGACCACCTCGAGTAGTCATTAGGGAGTCTACCTTCTCGTCAATGACTGACTCGATGCTGCAGTAGTGTGTCTGGTTCTTTGACCTAAGGTGCATCGACAGTTCACCTTGAGGGTGTTATAGTTTGACTACACCATTACTCGATCTCCTAGCCATATGAAATCCTGAGGTGTATGTTGGCTATAGCATGTTCATTGTAGGAACTGGATGGCATCAAGATGGAATCTATCTACCTCGGTGGTAGAGGAGCAGCCCTATGATAATCATGAGAATCAAGTCTAGAAGCCCATGGCCATGGCAGAGTGAAATAATAGAAAGAGTTTCTATTTAGATTTTCACATTGGACTCGAATCGAATGATTACATCATATGACAGAAATTAGGGTTTGACGAGTTCACCTAAACCCTAATCTGATCGGGGCTCAAGATAGAAGAACTGAATCACATAGGTAGCTGCACCAAGAGGTTCGCATTCAGCTCTGATGGGTTGCCACCATATACTGCTAGGTGTCACTGGTGGATTTTGGGAGCAATTAGAATGATTTAGATGATCGATCATTCTAGCTGTTCGAATCAGAAGAGTTCTGATCCATCGAAAGGAGTTTCGATGATGTCGATGATAGAGATCATGACATATCCCATTACCATACAGAACTTGAACCTAACTTGGGTCACACAAACAAGAATTTGAATCTGGTGATCATCAATTGAACTGATCCAGTTCAATTGATCTGAATGAGATTCAATTAGGTTCAAGGAAAATCGTGCTAGCACTCGATTGAACCTAACGTTCTTCTTTTGCTATCATAAATAAGTTGTCCTGTCTGAGCCAAAGGAGTTTGTGCTCAATCAGAGGCCTTCATATGGTCTGACTGGAGGTTGTCCAAGTTAGAATAGGTTGTCTTATTTTGTAAGACATTACCTGCCATTTTTGGTCACCTGCCATTTCTTGTTCTTTGACTTTGGTCAAAAGTCTACCTTTGACTGGTCAAACGTTGACCATTGACACTTTGACTTTTGACCACATGTCACGCACCTATTGGAGAGCTGGTGGGAGCCTGTCCTCCTGCCAGAACCTGGCAAGGAGGAGGGCGCACACCACCCTAGGCGTGTGCCCAAGTTAGAGGCGCCTAGGAGTCCTTGTTGGACAAGGACTCCATCTCCTTTTTGGATTCCAATTAGAGTTCTTCTAAGAACCAACTTTGACTGGTCTTAGGCACCCTCTAAGGAGGAATCCAGGGGACTCTATTCCCACCAATCAGATTTAGATTTAATTTCACAAAGGGTTGTGATTGGTTGGGAAGAAGAGGAGTTGGATCACAGCTAGTCTATAAATAAGACCCTGTACCCAACTCAGATTGATATGAGATTGAAGCTAAGAGTTTCCATACGCCCCAAGGCTGCCTCTCCCCTCCTTCTCCATGCCAAACCACCTTCTCCCCTTGCTCTCCACGTCCAAAAGGAGTTTTGGATTTTTTTGGTGCGATTCAAGCAAGAGAAAGGCGATCAAAAGCAAGAAGGCTGCGCTGCTGCAAAGGACGACTGCTGATCTTCAAAAGGAGTTTTGAAGATCCTTCAGATCAGATCCAGATCTAATTTTTGGAGATGTGATAGAGAAGAAGAGGATCTCTAGATCCAATCCGAGTGGATATCGGTAGAGGCCAGGCACTTGCGTGGCTAGATCCAGAACCTTCCGCTGCATACAGGATCATCAACAGGGTAATAGGATTACCCAAATCAGGTAAATTAAATTTGATTTAATTTATCTTTATTTATTTTATTTATTAAAATAATATTAATCAGATCTAAAATATCTCAGATCTGATACAGATCAAAGAAAATATTTTTGAAATATATCTCTTGATTTGATCAGATCTGAACGAACCTGGACCGGGAAATCAGGATTTTCCTTCAACTGGTATCAGAGCCATGGTTCTAAAAATATTTAGATCTGATTTTAAATTTATTTTAATCAAAAAATAATTGATTTCAGATGTCACATGAGATGTGATCAGATCTGAAATTAGAAAAAATTAAAATTAAATGATTAGGATCTAAGATTAGAAGATATGCATGACTAGTTCTAGAATAGAATAGTTCTATAGAATAGTCTTGCATGTTTTCAATTTAATTTGATTAACCCATATTTTAGATCTATTTATTTACTATTTTTTGATATTATAATGGTTATAATAATATCTAAAAAATAGCAAATAAAAATTATTTAATTTTAAACATCATATGAGATATGATTGATGCATGTCTAGACTAGTTGTAGAATAGTTCTACATAGTTGTCTAGATTAGAATTTATTTTGATTAGATCAATTTAAATCTAATTTTTTAGATTATTATGAGATAATTTAGATCTGAAAATATGCATGATTTGATACATGAGATGTATGCAAAATATGCCATGATTAGATCTACTTTGTATATGAGATATATGATATAGATCTGATACTGTTTTGTAGTATTGAATGTTCCTGATTAAGGCGTTCCTCTTGGCCGTCCGGTCATAAGAACGAAGAAGGATTTGAAAGGCCCTCTCTTCCTATTCGATGGGGTGTTCTTATGATGTGTAGGGGTGCTGCGTGTTCGTCCTTAATCAGAAACCCAAAACTTACTTTCTGCAAAATCCTAGATCCTGAAACCCTAGGATTTATTGTGCATATTTTATTTATGAACCCTACTTAATTAAGAATTAAGATTATGAAATATTAATTAGATCTAAAATTGAGAATTTTAGATCTAAGACATATTCATAATACTGGGTTCGGGCTTGGGTAGCTCAATTAGGTCTAAGCGGTTGATCAAACCGAATCAAGAGTTGGTTAGATGGGATCAACAATGCTTAAATTGACCAGCCTAATAGGATTAAGTCTGGGTCAAGATCGAGTCACGATCAAGCAAGACCTAATTAGGCTCAGAGGTTAGAGTCTGGATTGTAGGCTAACCCAATTGGTTCTGACTCAACAATTTGGTGTCTAAGGTAAGTTTGGCACATACGACCGACTGGTTTTTAATTGGAAGCTACTCGACCTGAATGCGTTCTTGTACGAGTTAATGGCATATTCCTTCCACCGGTCTCACTTACCTGGCCATATCTGTTGACACAGTTCTGATCTGAGGTGGTCAATAATCCGAGCTAACCCATGCCACTAGGTTAGTCATAATTGTTATGACTAAGCCAAGTCTAGTTTAATGAGACCTGAATCAATTCTCCCTAAGAAAAGATTAAGTCTGAGGTCTTCCACCATTGTAGATGTGCGGGCCCTTCCCGGGGTTGATTGTTCTCGGCTGGATACAGTGGCTCAGTTGCACCGGGAAGACGCAACCATGTCTATTAGGCATTGGATGCTATGGGCTGGAGGATGAGTTGGGCTCAATATTTCGGATACGGTGAGAGACTCAATTAGGAACCCAGTCTATGCAAATGGTGGGTCTGACTTAACTAAGGAGTGGATCAATATTCCGGATACGGTGAGATTCATGAATTAGAGACCAAGTTTGGGTGCACCATGATTAGAGAATCATTGAACAAGAGTTGTTCACTCATTGGCTAACCCATCACCAATAACTGTTAGGTGAGGTGATGAGTCAGTTGGTGAGACCGCACCACCCACTAGAAATCATTAATCATGGAGATTTTTGCATCTCTACAGAGGGAGTGTAGGGATCCGAGAAAATAGTGGGAGCTAATTTGTTTAAAAATAAAATTCCCTAAATAAATTGGTCAAGTCAAAATTACAGTATCTAACTAGAATCTTTGACTCTCTACAGAAAAATGTCTGCGTCCAACCCATTGGCACGTATCCTAGGACACACATAGACTGACTGGACCCAATTATAAAGATTGGCTCAGGAACTACAAAATTATTTTGGGTTCTGAGAAGTTAACCCATGTTTTGGACCAGGACCCTCCCACCTTACCAGCCCGTCCATCCACTTGAACAGAGAGCATCTCTGAAAAAATGGATAGACGAAGATAATAAGGCCAGATATTACATGTTGGGCTCGATGTCTGATGAGCTCCAGCGCCAACATGAAGATATCGGGACTGCTCGCCAAATGTTGGCTCACCTGCAGGAGATGTTTGGTGAACAGAGTCGCGCAGCCAAATATCAAGTCACGAAATGACTTTTTAAGGCTAAGATGCGTGATGGGCAGTCAGTCCAAGATCACTGTCTGACAATGATCAAGGACATGGAAGAGCTTGAGAAGCTCGGTGTGAAGTTGGACTTGGACCTGCAGAACGATATTATTCTGCAATCCTTGACTGATGCATATGGGCAATTCATCATGAATTACCACATGCATAAACTTCAAAATTCCTTGGCCGAATTAATGAATATGCTGGTTACCGCTGAGCTTTCTATGAAAGGTTCTAAAGGCTCAGTTCTTGCTATGGAACGGACTTCTTCCAAAAGAAAGTCTTATGGAAAGAAAAAGAAGTCTGTGAAAAAGCAAAAGGTGGAAGGATCAAAGAAGAAGAAGGCAGAGCCGAAGAAGAAGGCCGATGGCAAAGGAAAGTGTTTCCATTGCAACAGCGACGGCCATTGGAAGCGGAACTGCCCTACTTACCTGGCCACCCTGAAGAACAAGAAGGAAGGTCCTTCTGGAGGTATGCTCGTTATTGAGTCTAACCTTACGGTTTCTTCTGCATCCAGTTGGGTGCTTGACTCTGGTTCTAGTGCTCATCTGTGCACTTCCATGCAGGGTCTTGAGGATAGCAGGAGGCTGAGGGATGGAGACATGATCCTACGCATCGGTAATGGAGCAAGAGTTGCTGCAGTAGCCGTGGGAACATACCCTCTTCGATTACCATCTGGTTTAGACTTAGTTTTGAAAGACTGTTATTATGTGCCTGCAGCTAGCAGGAATTTGATTTCTGTTTCATGCTTAGCACAAGAAGGTTATGTGATCACCTTCTTTAAGGACCATTGTAACATTCTTTATGAAAGAAATAAAATTGCAAATGGTTTCCTTATTAATGGTCTTTATCAGCTACATATTGATGTACCTATTTTAACTATCGAGCAAAACGTGAATGCCAAACGACCTAGGGATAGTCCAAACGACAGATATCTATGGCACCTGAGATTAGGTCATATAGCAGAAGATAGGATCAACAAATTGGAGAAAAATGGGCTATTGAGTCCATTGACTTTTGAGTCATATCCAACTTGTGAATCTTGTCTTCAAGGCAAAATGACTAAACTCCCTTTTGTTGGACATGGGGAGAGGGCCACAGATCTCCTTGCCCTAGTACATACTGATGTGTGCGGCCCATTTGATGTGCCGGCTAGAGGCAATTTTGTCTACTTCATTACCTTTACCGATGATCTGTCTAGGTATGGGTATGTGTATCTTATGAGACACAAGTCTGAAGCTTTTGAAAAGTTCAAAGAATTCAGACATGAAGTAGAAAAACAAACTGAAAAACCCATTAAGGTTCTTCGATCAGATCGAGGAGGTGAATACCTTAGCCGGGAATTCCTAGACTATCTTAAGGAAAATGGCATAGTCTCTCAATGGACTCCACCAGGAACACCTCAACTCAACGGGGTTTCAGAACGGAGAAATCGGACTCTATTGGATATGGTTCGATCCATGATGAGCTTCACAGACCTCCCTGATTTTCTTTGGGGACACTTCATTGTTAACTTCAATCTTATCTACTGAATAGGGTTCCCTCTAAAACCGTTCCTACCACACCGTATGAGATATGGCACGGTAAGAAACCAAGTCTGAGTCATCTCAGAATTTGGGGTTGTCCGGCTCATGTCAAAAGACAACAAGCGGACAAGTTAGAGTTTAGGTCCTTTAGAGCTCGATTCATAGGATATCCTAAAGAGTCATTAGGATACTATTTCTACATTCCAGAAGACCACAATGTGATTGTGAGTCGACATGCCATCTTTCTTGAAAAATAGTTTATTCAAGATAGCGGCATTGGAAAGCAGATTAAGCTTGATGAGAAAGTCTCACAAGTAGAACGAGAGCTAAGGACCAAGTTGGAACCAAATCAGGTTGAGCCAATAAGAACACTACCTCCTCCACCTCGTAGATCGGAAAGAGTTTTCCATCCCCCTGAAAGATACTTAGGTATTATTTCAGAGGAAGTAGAGGAAATGTTCCTCATAGGTAATGGTGCTCATGGTGATGATCCCAAAACCTACAACGAGGCGATATCAGATATCGACTCCGAGAAATGGCTAGAGGCAATGCAAGTCAGAAATTGACTCGATGCACTCAAACCAAGTCTGGACCTTGGTAGATCCACCAGAAGGTATAGTACCTATTGGGTGTAAATGGATCTTCAAGAGAAAGATTGGTGCAGATGGGAAATGTGGAGACATTCAAGGCTAGACTAGTGGCAAAAGGTTATAGTCAACGCGAAGGCATTGACTATCAGGATACCTTTTCCCCAGTGGCTATGCTAAAATCCATCCGCACATTGCTTGCCGTTGCAGCCTATTTCGATTATGAAATATGGCAAATGGACGTGAAAACGGCATTCCTAAATGGATATCTTGAGGAAGATATCTATATGGAACAGCCGCTAGGTTTCACATCCAGTGATACTGATCACAAGGTTTGCAAGCTGCAAAGGTCCATATATGGACTTAAGCAAGCATCTCGGAGCTGGAACACTCGTTTCAATGATGTGATCAAAAAGTTTGGTTTCATCAAAAATGAAGAGGAACCATGTGTTTTCAAAAGGGTCAGTGGGAGCGCTGTTGTCTTCCTCGTATTGTACGTGGATGACATCCTCCTTATTGGGAATGATATTCCCATGTTGACATCAGTCAAAATGTGGTTGTCCAAGGAATTCTCCATGAAAGACCTAGGTGAAGCATCCTTTATTCTAGGAATTAAGGTCTATAGGGATAGACCGAATAGGATGCTAGGACTTTCACAGAAGATGTACATAGAGAAAGTACTAAAGAGGTTTAGTATGGAAAACTCTAAGAGGGGATTAATACCCTTCAGACATGGTATTCATCTTTCCAAGAAGATGTGCCCCAGCACACCTGAGGAAATAGAACGCATGAGCAAGATCCCTTATGCTTCTGCAATAGGGAGCCTCATGTATGCCATGCTATGTACACGACCTGATATAGCCCATGCTGTGAGTGTCACAAGCAGATATCAGTCAAATCCAGGTGAAGAACACTGGACTTCTGTGAAATGTATCCTTAAGTACTTGAGAAGAACTAAGGATATGATGTTGGTCTTTGGTAATGGAGAACTCCAAGTCCAGGGATACACAGACTCAGATTTCATGTCCGATATAGATGATCGAAAGTCGACATCTGGCAGTCTGTTTGTGTGCAATGGTGGTGCTGTCAGCTGAAAGAGTTTCAAGCAAACCGTGATAGCAGATTCCACCATGGAAGCAGAATATATCGCTGCATCAGAGGCTGCGAAGGAAGCATTCTGGTACAAGAAGTTTGCTGCAGAAATCGGAGTAATGCCATCAGATGCCATTCCTCTATACTGCGACAACAATGGCGCCATAGCCCTTGCTAAGGAGCCGAGGTCTCACCAGAAATCCAAGCATATTGAGCGGCGATACCACCTCATCCGCGATTACCTCGAGAAGGGTTACGTCGAGGTCAAGAGAGTCGACTCCATAGATAATGTGGCAGACCCACTTACAAAGCCGTTGGGCCAGCAGAAGTTCGAAGCCCACCTTGAGAAGATGGGACTTAGACTTGTAGCCAATTGGCTTTAGGACAAGTGGGAGATTGTTAGATATATGTGCCCTAGAAGCCAGAATTGGCTGACACTTGTAATACACTTCTAGGGGCAAAATTATAATTTTGACTAAAATCAATAAAATGGATTATTTTCTATCACATATGTGTATTTAGTGTCTATGATACATCCTTTGAGTTAATGGTAATGATAATTCATATTTTCAAGAGTTGAAAATTTAAGACATGAATAATCATTATTAACTCATAAATTGCTCCTGACCATAGGATCATCACGAGGATGGTGATTGATCCGGAAGGTTGGTGTACAATCACTTCTCTTTAGTAGATGAGTCTTGAGTCTACGGTGTGGAGACATCGGAGCGAGAGTATAGATACTCGTTAGAGAACGAGGGCACTGAGCATGACCACCTTGAGTAGTCATTAGGGAGTCTACCTTCTCGTCAATGACTGACTCGATGCTGCAGTAGTGTGTCTGATTCTTTGACCTGAGGTGCATCGGCAGTTCACCTTGAGGGTGTTATAGTTTGACTACACCATTACTCGGTCTCCTAGCCATATGGAACCCTGAGGTGTATGTTGGCTATAGCATGTTCATTGTAGGAACTGGATGGCATCAAGATGGAATCTATCTACCTCGGTGGTAGAGGAGCAGCCCTATGATAATCATGAGAATCAAGTCCAGAAGCCCATGGCCATGGCAGAGTGAAATAATAGAAAGAGTTTCTATTTAGATTTTCACATTGGACTCGAATCGAATGATTACATCATATGACAGAAACTAGGGTTTGACGAGTTCACCTAAACCCTAATCTGATCGGGGCTCAAGATAGAAGAACTGAATCACACAGGTAGCTGCACCAAAAGGTTCGCATTCAGCTCTGATGGGTTGCCACCATATACTGCTAGGTGTCACTGGTGGATTTTGGGAGCAATTAGAATGATTTAGATGATCGATCATTCTAGCTGTTCGAATCAGAAGAGTTCTGATCCATCGAAAGGAGTTTCGATGATGTCGATGATAGAGATCATGACATATCCCATTACCATACAGAATTGAACCTAACTGGGTCACACAAATAAGGGTTTGAATCTGGTGATCATCAATTGAACTGATCTAGTTCAATTGATCTGAATGAGATTCAATTAGGTTCAAGGAAATCATACTAGCACTCGATTGAACCTAACGTTCTTCTTTTGCTATCATAAATAAGTTATCCTGTCTGAGCCAAAGGAGTTTGTGCTCAATCAGAGACCTTCATATGGTCTGACTGGAGGTTGTCCAAGTCAGAATAGGTTGTCTTATTTTGTAAGACATTACCTGCCATTTTTGGTCACCTGCCATTTCTTGTTCTTTGACTTTGGTCAAAAGTCTACCTTTGACTGGTCAAACGTTGACCATTGACACTTTGACTTTTGACCACATGTCACGCACCTATTGGAGAGCTGGTGGGGGCCTGTCCTCCCTACCAGAACCTGGTAAGGAGGAGGGCGCACACCACCCTAGGCGTGTGCCCAAGTTAGAGGCGCCTAGGAGTCCTTGTTGGACAAGGACTCCATCTCCTTTTTGGATTCCAATTAGAGTTCTTCTAAGAACCAACTTTGACTGGTCTTAGGCACCCTCTAAGGAGGAATCCAGGGGACTCTATTCCCATCAATCAGATTTAGATCTGATTTCATAAAGGATTGTGATTGGTTGGGAAGAAGAGGAGTTGGATCACAGCTAGTCTATAAATAAGACCCTATACCCAACTCAGATTGATATGAGATTGAAGCTAAGAGTTTCCATATGCCCCAAGGCTGCCTCTCCCCTCCTTCTCCATGCCAAACCATCTTCTCCCCTTGCTCTCCACATCCAAAAGGAGTTTTGAATTTTGTTGGTGCGATTCAAGCAAGAGAAAGGCGATCAAAAGCAAGAAGACTGCACTGCTGCAAAGGACGATTGCTGATCTTCAAAAGAAGTTTTGAAGATCCTCCAGATTAGATCTAGATCTAATTTTTGGAGATATGATAGAGAAGAAGAGAATCTTCAGATTCAGCCCGAGTGGATACCGATAGAGGCCAAGCGCTTGCGTGGCTAGATCCAAAACCTTCCGCTGCATACAGGATCATCAACAGGATAATAGGATTACCCAAATCAGGTAAATTAAATTTGATTTAATTTATCTTTATTTATTTTATTTATTAAAATAATATTAATCAGATCTAAAATATCTCAGATCTGATACAGATCAAAGAGAAAATTTTTGAAATATATCTCTTGATCTGATCAGATCTGAACGAACCTGAATCAAAAAATCAGGATTTTTCTTCACTGTCTTCTCAAAATTGCTTCAAATTTAAAGAGCCCTGAAGATGATGCAGTAGACGCCAAAACATCCCCTTCGATGGAAAACCCAAGAGAACTTCGGCAGTCACATTTTTTACTCCCTTCTTTCGAAATTCAAACTCGAAAGTAAGGAAACTATTGTTGGGGGTGAAAGCCACTCCCGTCGAAGTTCGAACTAATACCCAGACTCTGAATGATCTCGATCAATGATGATAGAATAATTTATTCTGAATGATCAGAAGTAGAAAAGGTACTCTAAGTTTTTAAGGACTTAAGCAAAAAACAAAATCGAGGATAAAATTTTTTTTTAGGAGAGGAAAATGTAATACCCCAAATAAGCACATGGATCTCAAAGCAAAAAGAAAAATAGAAGACTCCCGAGGGAGTCTTCTTCTCCTCCTGACCGACTCCTAAGCGGAGTTGAAATCCACCTCGGGGAGGAGAGAAACTCCTCCCTACTAGATCTATTTAAAGGGAAGAAGCCTTCCCTCTTTTCCTAACCAAAAATCGAGGCCCAATCGATGGTGATCACGAATTTTTCTTCATGGAAACCTTCATTGTGCTCGCCGAAAATCTGGTTGAAGAGGCCGTTAGAGACCAAGGTAAGTATTTTCCCTTCCTTCTCCTCTTTTTTCCCTTCCTTCTTATTGTGCTAGGCACCACCATTGGCCACCGACTTTGTCGAAGAAATTTTTGGAAATTCCTTCTTTTGCCCTTTTTCTTTAATTTTTTTTTGATGCTGACGGTCACTACCGACCATCGGTATAGGTGTGCCGAGCTACACCATCGTAGCCCCAACTACCGTTGATTATTGGTTGGCAGCCATGGGACTTCGGTCTAAGAAATAAGAAGGAGGACCTCATGGTCCCTATTCCGTAGGAAGAAGAAGAAGAAAAAGAAAAGAAAAAGAAAAATGAAAAAGAAAAGGGAAAAAGAAAAGAAAAATGAAAAAGAAAAAGAAAAAGGCAAAAAAGAAAAGAAAAGAAAAAAGAGAGAGAAAAGGAGAGAGAGATTTTCTCTCTTTTCCCTCTCTCCCTTCTTAAGTCTTGAATCCCACTTTCTCTCTCCACTTTCTCTCTAATTTCTCTCTCTAGAAAAGTCTTACTTTCTCTCTCTAGATGGTGTCTCTATCTTTTAGGGTTTTTTAGATTTCTAGGAAGATCCTCAAATAGTCTTGATAAATCATGACAAAAGGAATTTGACCTTTGACCAGTGAATAACCGTCCTATGAGGATTTAGGATTTTTATCTTAAAAAATAATTATGATCATAGTTTGATGAAAGTATGATTTTTGGATATTAGGTTACTTAAATTTGTTAACCATTGTTCATATGAGATGACTCCATATCAGATAAAGAGGACTGCTCGAGGTGCTATTGGAGAAACATCGAACCAACAGGAGGATGGTACTCCTCAATAAGCTGGTAACACTCCTCAATAAGAAGGAGTTATTGATCCTACTAGGAATACCCAGATAGAGCAATAAGAATCAAACATGGCTCGATTAATGCAAATCCTAGTTGGAGTGATGTAGAGGCTGCAGCAGTTACTTGAACAACAGCAAGCACAACGAGATACACAATAACATCAACCCCAATAGCATGGACATGGAGAGCAGCTTGTATAGCGAAACAATATTGTGGAATTTAAAAGGTTAGCTCCACCACCTTTTAAGGGGACTACCGAATCCTTAGAAGCTAATAGTTGGATAATAGAGATGGAGAAAGCATTTGCTGTCTAGCAGTGCCACGATGAAGAAAAGATTCGATTTGTGGATTATTTATTATAAGGCGTAGCATTTAACTGATGATAGCGATTAGAACATAAATATGAACAAGATGGGGAACCACATACTTGGGAGATATTATGGATTTCATTCTATGACCGATACTTTTCTTAGAGTGTGAGAACCTAGAAAGAACATGAGCTTATTTATTTGAAACAAAGGAGTATGAGTGTGGTTGAGTATGAAGCTAAATTTACAGAGCTAGCTAAATTTACTCTGAGATTAGTGGATGGTGAGTAGGAACGAGTTCATAAATTCGAGATAGGGCTGAGAACTGAAATTCAAAAATAAGTGGTTCCATATGAGTAGACAACTTATGCGGACGTAGTAAATAAAGCACTAATAATTAAAAGAGAGGTTAATGAAGAACGTGCAGAAAGAGAAATAAATCAAAAGAAAAGAATAGATCCAATGATTCTCATGGTAAGAATAATAAAAATACCAGAAGTTCAAATAAAAGTTCAATGAGTGACAACTCAAGATCATCTAATAGTGTTAGATGTTCTAGGTGTGGTAAACCTCATGCTGATATTGAATGTCATTGGATTATCGATGCTTGTTTTAAATGTGGTAAGATAGGTCACAAAATAGTAAAGTGCCCATAGATTATTAAGAGTCGGTCTACTCCAATAGTTGAACAAAACAGAGATGAAAATTTGAAACCCCAGACCCAAAGAAGGGTCTATGCTCTTACGTAAATAGATACGCAGACTTTCGACGCAGCGGTAATAGACTCTGAGAGAGGTTCGCAAAATTAGTTAGACCAATCAATTGGTTTCACTCATGAGGTAAGTAACGAACTACCTTCTCTAGATTTTTCATTTGTATAATACTATTATGAATATCAAATAAATTATTAATTGATTTATTTATGATTTATGAAGCTTATGAAGAATATGTTTTGCATGAAAATTGATATAGAAACTTGAAGTAATATTTTCAGTATTATTTAATGATCTGAAATCATAATTGCATATTTTGATTTGATCATATATTAATTTGTGAAAAGAATTTTGATATGAATCGGTTTTGGACTCTCAACCTAACTATGTTCTAAACCCTGCTAATTGAGGGTTATGCATTAGCACTCTAAGTTCATGATTCTGTTTTTGGCTTAACCACAGGATATAAGTGTGGTACTCCAGCCCAGCTATAGGGTATAAGTATGATATTCCAACTCCAATCATAGGTATAAGTATGATATTCTAGTATGACTACAGAGTATAATTATGGTCATAGTTGAAGGCTGATGAGTTAAGTAGAATTCATTTTGAATTAATTTTTGAATATGATTAGTTTTGAAATTAGATATATGAATATGTATATGAATATTTTTGAAAGATTCTGACATTACCGAATTCATGTTTTGGATACACATTGATTGATGGGAAACTGTCTTAATATTTGCAACTTATATTATCATATGAATTATCTAGTCAAGGTATTCATTACTTACTGGGCTGTTTAGCTCATGATGAGTTTCTATTTGTTTTTATAGATTCAGAGATCTAGCTTGATTTGAGGATTCTATATGGGAGGGTGAATTAGTGGCAGAGTTTGATATTTTCTTTTAGATTAGGATTTATTGAACTTTGATACAAATTATAGAATTTTATTTGTAAGATATTTATTTTAGTTATTTGAATTAAAGTTGATCATTAATTATTTATATTTTATTCCATTATTGCTTTATGATACTGTGACACTATAAGAAATAGGGGTTTTGCTGATGCAATATTTACCTATGCAAAATTTTGCATAGGTAAAGAGGACAAATAGCTGTGCAAAATCATAAACATCGGTAAAATTGGTATAATTAGCTACTCTATAAATTAAACATCGTAAAACATAATTAGCCACATAAAAGTAGCATCGGCATTTAAATAATAGCATCGATAATGGATGGTCTTAATTTTTTAATATTTGATAAATATTTACCGATGATAAATTAGCATAGGTAATAAGATAATTACCCACGCTTAATTCTTTCATAAGTAATTAGGCTTATTGCCGATGCTTGTTTAACGTTGGCAAATATTTTTTTTGATTAATTTATTTTATTTTTATAAATAATTTATGGATGCTAAGCTAACATAGGTAATAAGGCCAATTGCCTATATTTAACTTTTATGTAGGTAATTAGCCTTATTTCCTATGCTAAACTAACATCGGCAAATATTTCTTTTCTTATTAATTTTCTTATTTTTATAAATAATTTACCAATGATAAGCTAGCATAGATAATAAGTCTAATTACCCATGCTTAATTCCTCTATAGGTAATTAGACTTATTGTCGATGCTTATTTAACATTGGCAAATATTTTTTTTTGATTAATTTATTTTATTTTTATAAATAATTTATCGACGCTAAGCTAACGTAGACAATAAAGCCAATTATCTATGTTTAAGTTTTACGTAGGTAATTAGACTTATTTCCTATGCTAAACTAACATCGGCAAATATTTTTTATCAATTTTTTTTTTATAAATAATTTACTAATGATAAGTTAGCATAGGTAATAAGTCTAATTACCTATGCTTAATTCTTTCGTAGGTAGTTAGGCTTATTGTCGATGCTTATTTAACATCGATAAATATTTTTTTTAATTAATTTATTTTATTTTTATAAATAATTTATCGATGCTAAGCTAACAAAGATAATAAGGCCAATTATTATTAGTTTCCATAGGTAATTTTCTTATTTGTAGCATTCATTATCTACACAATTAAGAGCGTAGGCAAATATTGAGTTATTTTAATATTTTTTATAAATAATTTATTGATATAATTTTAGAATTTTAAATTTATCTTCACCATTTATTATCTAAATAATTATTATTAGATTATCATTACAAAAGTCTACCTCGATCATGTTGCCCTGGCTACGTCGATCAATAAAATTTAATTTCGACGACCACGAATGTCTGCATGATGATATGATAGATAGAGATCACTGATAGATTCAAAAATTTACAAAGATGATCTCGGTGATATTTTTAGCATACTATCAAAATTTTATCTCAATTAGACATCATTATCATAGTTAATTTAGTACGGGATGATTTCAACCATTAAATGAAAAACTTGTGATCAAAAGGCCAAACGTATTCGATTATAAGATAATTTTTTAGATTAATAATTTTTGCTAATACTTTGATTGTTTGTACATTGATAATCATAAAATTCAAACTGCATATATATGAACAATCCAAAATTTTATATCTCTTGATACTAATTCTTGAGATCGCTAGGTAAATATACTTATATTTTTATAAGATCTGCTTAATGTGGATGGTTCATATACGTACGATTTAAATTTTATGATCATGATCGTATAAATGATGAAAGTAGTAGCAAATATTACTTATCTAAAAAATCATCTAAATTGGATGCCGTTTGGCTTTTTAATCACTAATTTTTTATTTAATAGCCGAAATCATTTCTTACTAAATTAACCATGATAATGATGTCCAATTGAAGTAAAATTTTGATAGTATGTTATAAATATCATCAAAATCATTGCTGTAAGTTTTTGGATTTATTGATGATCTCTATTTATCAGATCATCATACGGTCATTTCTGACTATCGAGATAAATTTTATTGATCAACATAGTTAGGGCAACCTGATCAAGGTAGACTTTTGTAAAGATAATCTAATAATAATTATTTAGATAATGAATGATGAAGATGTACTTTAAATTCAATAATTATATCCATAAATTATTTATAAAAATATAAAAGCTAATTTAAAAATTAATGAAAGGTAATTAAGTTATTATCGACATAAAATAATCATTAAAAAATAAACTTTTAGCGACATAAGAAAATATCGACAAATAGAATAATTACCTACGTTAAAGGTTAACGTAGAAAATTTACTTATTTTTGACATTTAGTTTTCATCAAAAATTATTTTTCAAATTTTTTTATTTTTAAATTTTAATTATATATTTTGAAAACCTAATTTTAATTTTAAATAAACTTTTTGTAATATTTACTTATCATCGATAAATGATTATGTTGCGATAAAAATATTGCATCGATAATAATTTTTATTAAATATTTTAGTTGTTATTAAACATGTTTCAATATTTCGCCAACGTCGGTAATAATTTTATTACCTATGTTTTCTTAAACATAGCTAAGCCTAGATTTGCCGACGTAACTTTCTGTCGGTAAAATATTATTTTTTTATTAAATATTTTTTAATATTCTTTATTTATCGATAATTAGTATTATCGATGTAAATTTACGTTGGTAAATTTTTTTAAAAATTTACCATCCCGCCCTCCACGCGTTTCGTCTCCCACCCCCATCCTTCTATTTCCCCTGCTCGAATCCTCTCCACCAGCTACCTTCTTTTTTCCCTTCTCTCTTTCGATCTCTCTTATCGTCGGTGGTCCCTGCCTCCACCTCCACCACTACCATTGTCGCATCTACCGTCACCGCCTCTGCCACCATCATGGTGCTACCGTGCCGCCATGCCGCTATCCAGAAAAGGTAAAACCCATTTTTTTTTTCTTTTGCTTTTGCATCCTCGGGGAAGGGAGGGGGTTGGGGTTGGTTGCCCAGGAATGGGGGTAGGAGAGGAGGAGGGGTGGGGTGGGGCGGAGGAGAGCCATGGGCCGGGGGTGGGGCCAGGGTTGGGGCTGGGGTGTGGTGGTGGAGGTGTGCTGGGGTGGCCCAAGCGGCGATCGTGGGGGTGTGGTGAGAGGAAGGGAGGGGGGTTTTGCAAGGGGAGGGTGTCGGGGGAGCCGCATGGGGGGGAGGGTGCCGGGGGAGCCATGGGGGTGGGGGGGGGGGCACTGGTAGCCCAGGCGACGGCTGCGGTGCGAGGGAGGGAGGGGGGTTTTGCGAGGGGGAGGGTGCCGGGGAGCCGCAGGGGGGTGTGCGGCATTGGGATTCACGAGGGAGGGAGGGGGTTTTATGAGGGAGGGGGGCCGGAGGGGGGTTTCAATGGGGGAGGGAGAGGGAGGAGGGGGGCTTCGCAAGGGAGAGGGTGGTGGTGGTTTCATGGGTGAGGGAGAAGAGGGGGGGGGGCATTCGCGGGGGGAGGGAGGGAGGATCGGGGGAGGGCGGTTTCGCTAGGAAGGGAGGGTGGAGGGGGGATTCATGCGGGATTGGGGTAGGATGGAAGAGTGGGGAGAAGGTGAGGAGAAGGGGGTGTTGTTTTGGACTGTAATTGGGTCCGGGCCTGGACCGCGCTTAGGCCGGGCCAAAGATAGGCTCGAGCCCAGTCCGAAAATAATATGGGCTCTTTTTTTTGGCCTGAGCCCCACCTGAATAGTCTCGGATCAAACCCGAAGCCCAACCCAAAGCCAGCCTGGCCCGATGGGCCTCGGGCCGATTTGAGCCCACTTCCAGCCATATTTTAGAGAAAACTCTATGAAAATATAGAGTTATCCCTTTTCGATAAATTAGGATACCATTTTTGAATGTATGCTCAGAGATGGATCCAAAATTGCATGCATTGAGCCATAGATTTTCGTTCAAGAGTCGATCTCGATCAAGATCGACTCTTGGATGCCCTAATTTTGGACATTTTAGAAAAGCTTTAATCTTATTATTGTTATTAATCGATATTTTATTTCGTTATGTGGTGTTTAGTAGTTATCTTTCATATGCTCTTCGGGTATATATTGGATAGGGTGCGTAGGCACCATATTCACATCGTATACTTGGAGAACCATGAGAAGATACTGCCAAAATTTTCACAATAATGGAACAAAATATTGACTAATAACAATAATAAGATTATTCTTTTCTGAAAGAAATTAGGCCATACCTATTAGAAATAGATAGGATTATGCATTCTTAAAACCTTACTAATAATACGTACTTTAATGGTGAATATTTTTTGTGCATAGATGGAAAATATCGACAAGAGTTGGATGAATGCTCGCTCTATCATCTTACCTAAATACCGATAAGGTATTAGGAATTTTATAGGATTTGCACATTCAAGAGTCAATGATCCTAATAGAATTAAATATTCTTGTCGAAGATGTCACAACAATTACTTCCAGCCTACAGATATAGCATTGGAGCACTTGTTGAATTGGGATATGGATAGAAGTATACTATTTGGGATTTGCATGGAAAAAGTAGACCTACTAATACAAGAGACTAACATACGGGTCAACAGGCAGAACCAATTGGCATCAATGAGATGTTTGATGATTTATATGAGGGGGCATATTTTGATAACTCTTCAGAGAGTATAGATAATGCAAATGATGGATATTTTGAAAAACTCATGAGAGATGCCAAGGAGCCATTGTATCCAAATTGTAAGAAGTTCTCGATGCTTGAGTACTTGATAAAACTGCTCCACAATAAAATCATATTTGGTTGGAGTCAAAAGTCATTTGACTTTATATTGAACTTAATCAAGGAAGCATTACTTGATGGTGAAAAACTTCCAAAATCGTATTTAGAGGCAAAAAAGTACATGCATGAACTTGGACTGGATTATACACCAATACATGCATGCAAGAATAATTGTGCATTATTTTATAAAGAGCATCAATACTTAGATTGTTGTCTAGAATGTGGTGAGTCAAGGTATGCTGAAGATTCTGAAAGAGATAAGAAGCGGCCTCACAAGATTTTGAGATACTTTCCATTAACACCAAGACTTCAGAGAATTTATCAGTCATCAAAGACCGCTGAGGTGATGAGATGGCATCATGAGATGCGAATTCTTGAGGATAACATCATTAGTCATCCAGCAGACTCTATAGTTTGGAGGAAATTTGATAAACAATATCCTCAATTTGCTAGTGACCCATACAATATTCATCTTGGCCTAGCATCTGGTGGTTTCAATCCATTTGGGAGCATGAGCAATGCTTATAGTATGTGGTCGATTATGCTAATGTCGTATAATGTTGCACCATGAAAATATATGAAAGAGTTATTTTTATTTTTATCATTGCTTATTCCTTGACCTAAAGCTCCTGGTAATGAGATAGATGTTTATCTGTGACCCTTAATCAATGAATTGAGAGAACTTTGGGAGATTGGTGTTGAAATATACAATTCAATTAGTAAAAAAAACTTTCGATTGCATGTGATGATAATGTGGATAATTAATAATTTTTTAGTACATGGCAATCTATCTGGATGGAGCACAAAAGGATATTTGGCATGTCCAATTTGCAATGGTGATAGTTGCTCCGTTGGACTGAAGCATGGAAGAAAAATTGCCTATATGGGTCATCGCAGGTTTTTACCATCTAATCATTCTTGGAGAATCTATCAGAATCAATGCTTTAATGGAAAGTCAGAGATGCGTGGGCCACCTTGTATGATGAGCAGAGATGACATATTGGCACAACTAGAGGCCATTCGTAGTGTTAAATTTGGTAAAGTTTCTGGGAGTTGCAAATAAAAGCATAATGAATCAGAGTTGAACTGGACGAAGCAGAGCATATTTTTTGAATTACTTTATTGGCAACATGTCCTACATCGTCATAATTTGGATATCATGCAAATTGAGAAGAATATTTATGATAATGTTATCGGGATACTTCTTAATATCATGGAAGAATGGAAATACAACATGAGTTGCACTTGGTGCCCCGTGATGGTGGAAAATTCTTAATGCCAACTGCCAGTTATACATTGCATGGTGATGAGAAAAGAATTTTTTGTGAGTGGTTAAAAACCTAAAGTTTCCTAATGGCTTTGCCTCCAACATTTCAAGCTATATGAACTTGAAAGACGGTAGTATCTTGGGTATGAAGAGTCACGACTCTTATGTATTGTTGCAGCGTCTTATACCTATTGTGATGTGTGGCTTCTCCACCATAGAGGTATAGAATGCACTTATTGAATTGGATATTTTCTTTCGAGAATTATGTTGTCGGAAACTCCAAGTTAATATACTTGAGAAGCTTCAATCAGATATTACCCTATTGCTGTGTAAGCTGGAAAAAAATTTTTCACCATCATTTTTCGATATTATGGTACACTTGGCTGTTCACCTTCCAAGGGAGGCTTTCCTTATCGAGCCAGTTCAGTATCGATGGATGTATCCTATTGAACGGTAATAATATTACAAAAAACTTGATTTCTTTACTTAATTTACAATCATAACAAAAAAATAATTACATATTTTTGATCATTTTGCATGTGCAGATTCTTATATAAATTAAAATAATATATACGAAATAAAGCACGTCCAGAAGGATCAATTGCAGAAGCATATATCTCCACGGAATATCTTACATTCTGTTCGATGTACCTCAATGATGTAGAAATATGATTCAATCATGAAAAGCATAATACAAATAAGGAGTGGGCCGACATTGAATCAATATTATCTATTTTCAGAATTAGTGTTCATCCTATTAGTGAAAAAAGTACAAACATATGGACATAGAAGAATGCAAGCTGGCGCATTTCTATGTACTAAATAATTGCGAAAAAATCTATCATTTTATGGAGTAAGTATGTTTATATAATCAATATTATATATTTTTCTTGAGGTAAATTAAATAATAAGCATGTATATATTGTAGAGAGCATAGAGATGTATTATTGCAACAAAATAATAGAGATATCGAGGGACGACATCGAAGGAAGTTTGCAGCTTGGTTCAAACAACATGTAAGCACAATAACAGTTTTATTCAACTTTTTATTACATGTAATGTATACATAGTCTAATTTATTTTAACTTATGTGTATGTTGTTGTAGATGATGTTAATGTATCATAATAAAGAAGATGGTGCAATCGAGGAATTATATGATTTGGCATGCCACCTCGATTCTAGGGTTTCATGTTATAGCTCATGTATTGTTGGTGGTATGAGATTTCATACAAGGGAGCTTGATATGCAGCGGCGGACTCAAAATAGTAGAATTTTGATATTGGAAATCAATGGAGATAATGAGATTGAATATTATGGTATCCTTTCTGACATTATACAGTTAAGATATGGGTCAAAATAATTTGTTTATCTGTTTAAACGCCAATGGTGGGATATCAGCAATAATAAGATGGGTATTCATAAAGATGCATACTTCACAAGCATCAACTTTGCAAGAATATGGTATCAATCGGATCCTTTCATACTCGCTAGTCAAGCAAAATAGGTATTATACCTAAAAGATATGAGATATAAGGGTGAATGATATATTGTACAAAAGATTGCACCAAGGGGTGTTTATGACATAGATGTTCATTTCAAAATAAAAATAGATGAGAATTTCTTTCAGGAGAAACAGAATACAGCTGACTTAGGACAGTAAGTATCGACATTGGAAGCACATCTCCTCTGACTAGGGATGACGTGCAATCTAATAATTAGTGAATTAAATTTGAACATGTCGGAGGATCATGATGATGTGATGACAACTTCATAAATGATGAAGGGGAAGATTATACATTGATGGATTATGATGATGAAGATGTCGATAATCCTCCTTATGAAGATATAGATATTGATTGATAATATGTAATTTTTCAAAAAACTCATGTCTTAAATTTCATATATCATTTAGTATTGATATAATTTTTATGAAATATTATATTATCTCTAATATATTGTTTGATATAGATATGGTAGTAGGAAGACGACCCCGGAGGCTTGCACGAGGAGATGCTGGTGCATCGGCTTCTGCTGATGATCAGGCGATCACACTAGCTAGTCCAAGTTGATTTTACATATTATAGTTTTTTATATTTAATTTACTTTAATTTTTTTATCATTTATAAATAATTGATTTTAAGTTATGCCACTAGGAGAATGATCTGATGGGGGGACCGACATGGAGATGTTGGTACCTCTTCATCATCTCAGCCGCACACTACTAGTGAGGCAAGCACATCATCTCCTATCAAAGGTTATTTTTTTTGTGTTATATTTACTTTAAATTTTTATCATACATAAATAATTGATTTTAAGCTTTATATTTTGTTGCAGCTACTGATACTGTGATTAGACGGATACGTGGAGCTGCCAGATTTGAGAAGCTGGAGGAATGGAGGAGGGCACATCCCGGGGAGAGGATGAGGATTGTCATCCCACTAGGATATGTCATGCCAGTAGAGCACCATGTCAGAAATCCATACGTGTGCGAGGTAGGTATTATTATCCATTCATACACTCCCCTGACGATGACTGATTGGCGCAAAGTTACGAGACCACAGCAATAGGTCCTTCTTGACTATTTGCAGGTAACTAAACATAATTTTTGATAATTATGACACTTTTATTTTTTTGATAAATCTCATATATTGTATATTATTTTTGCAGCATGATTTTGATATTCAGGAGATTGATACTCCGCATGTGCAGGAGGCTATCCTTCGGCATATGGGGCGATTGCTCAGAGGATTCAGATATAAGCTCCATACCTATCGGAAGGAGGTCTTCCAGGCATGTAGGGCGGCAGCAGCACGTGAGACACTGCATAGGAGTGTATCACGCTCCGACTAGAATCTCCTCTACATCAGATACGAGGATCCTACATATCGAGTATAATTATTATGTATAATAAAAATATTGATTATTGAATTGATATGTTATTGTAATATGTTCACTAATATCTTCATTGCATTTATTTATTAGGCCTACTGCGACAAGGCCTTACAGAGTAGGTCGAGGCTCACGGTGATGCATTGCGGTGGATCAAAATCATTTGCACAGTATCAGTATGAGCTGGTAAGTACACATACATACATCTTTAATGATTTGTTAGAGTATATCTATGTCAATATACTAACACTCATAAATTTTAGAGGGACATCGAGATAGGATAGCTGCCCAAATGGATTAACGTCTACCAGAGGACCCATTGTTGGACGACGGGTGAGTGGTTTCCCGAGACTAGGGAGAGACATGTGAGTATTAAGTGATTAAGTTCTATTTCAATTTTATTATAAAGTTTAGACTTTTGGTTATATTTACTTTTTTCTTTAATTAGGACCATATGATGGAGATACGATCCCAGCCCCCAGCTGAGGGCTCTACCCCACCCACAGATGATGATATCTATGATGAGGTGCTCGGTAGGAGACCTAGCTATGTTACGGGATTAGGATATGGAGTTATGGCCCCTAGCTCCTCTCGAGCAGCACATGTTTCTTATGATGCTCATCTGCATGAGGCGGAGAGGAGACATACTAAGACCGAGAGGAGACATTAGGAGGAGATAGCGGACCTACGATGGGCCAATGCCGAGCTTTCGTCCTAGTTTCAGGCATTTGGGACAAAGCTCAATGAGTTATGTCGCCGTATGCCTCCCCCACCGATTTTCGATATTCCTGCTGATGCTTATAATCAGGACTCCACCGATGATGATGATGATGCCTCCCCCATCAGTATTGTTTTATATTTTTTTTAATTAATATATTTTTAGTATTTATATTAGATAATTAGTTTGCTAACTTAATTTTTTAATTTAATGCAAGTTTATGATATGTCACTATCGATATGGAGTTTTATTTTATTTTGTTGTATTTTTTTTAAAGGATATGTAGTATGTACGACATTTTGTATATGTACATATTTTTTATATGGATGTTATATGGATATTTTAAAGTGAATGAATTTGATTTTGGGATCTATTTATTTATTATGTGGTTGTTATATCCTATGTTATCTATTATGTGAATGTCTACAGGTTTTAAAAAATTTATATAAATAAAATTATTTTTTTCTTTTAAAAATATTTACGGACGTAAAAAAGCGTAAGTAAAGATAAATAGTGACGATACTTAGCATTGGCAAATGAGAATAACCATCGTTAATTACCATGCCAGCGTGCCACTTTTAGCCATGCTTAATAATTACTGACGTAATTAAGCATCACTAAATATTTACCGACGTAAATTAACATAGCAAAATCCAATATAAACAGTCGCTAAAAAGCATCCCAGCATGCCACCTTTGGCCATGCTTTACTATTATCGACGTAAATTTACGTCGTCAAATATTTTTCAATGTAACATAAGCATGGGTAAAAATATTTTTGCCGACGTAAGTTTTCGTCGGTAAAAATATTTTTGCCGACGTTTATTTTACGTGGGTAAAATATTAGCAATGATAAATTAATATCGATAAATATTTTTTTTTCAATGACTATTTTGCATAGATAATTAATTACTGATGTTTAATTAAATATTGGTAAATCATATTTTTGTCGATGTAAATTTCTTAAATGTTGGCAAATGGAATCAACGATGGCACTTTTGCCGACATTTTTTTTCGATGCATTTTACATCGGTAGATGTATTTAGCGATGCTTTTATAAGATTTATCTACATTTTGTTTATATAGCTAATTACCTTTTTTCTTGTAGTGTGATAAGATGCCTTGGATGCTTATGGAAAGAGTTCTTTATAAGTATGCAGTGGTTGTCAAGACCCTCGACTCACAATCTCGAGTCAGGGGCATGACACATACCGTGATCTCTATCACTGTATCATTGAAACTCATTTTGATGGATTAGAATAATTCTAGCTCAACCCAATAAGGATCGTTGATCCAAAAATAATCCTAATGAGTTCTCACAATCCACCAGTGATGCCTAGTAGTACATAGTGACAACCCAGCAGAACAAAAAAATATAAATCTCTAGGTATAGTTAACGTGTGATTCAGTCCTTTTATCGTAAGTCCCAACTTGACAGAGATCATAGAGAACTTGTTAAACCCCATCGTCAGTCATATGCTAGATTGGCTCGATTCGAGTTCATTCATAAATCTCATGGAAACTTCTTTTCAATATTCACACTTGCTTCGACCAAAGACTTTCTGAACTTAGTCTTGCTAATTGCATAGGACTTCTCTTTCTCTACTAAAGGTTGATAGATTCTATCTAGATGCATCCTACTCCAAATAGTGAACCTGAATCCATTGAAGCCAACATACACAGCAAGGACCCAAATGGCTAGGGACCAAGGAAACATGCAATCAACCCAATAGCCTCACTACAAATAGCTAACGCACCGCATGTCAAAGGACTAGATACACTACTATAACATCGAAAAAAATCACTTATGAGTGAGTAGACATCCAACTAATTTCTCTTGATAGTCATGTTCAGTGCAAGTTATTCTCCAACAACCACATGCACTCTCATCCCAGTGTCTCCACACTATAGACTTAAGATCCATCTACCTGAAAGAGAGGTGATCCATGCACCGATCTTAACGAGGTCAGACACTATCCTCCATGATGATCTTATGATCGGAAGCATTTAGAAACTAACAACTAATAATGTATGTCTTAAATTCTTAGTATCTTGAGAACATACATAATCATCTTTGTTAATTTCTAGGATAAATCATAGACACATAAACATGATTGAAAATAAAAAGCTTTTATTGATAATAAAAGATTTACAAGTACAAAGATAAGCCCTAGAATTAGATATGTGTCAGCCAATAATTGGCTTCTAGGGCACACTTCTAACAATTCACTGATAAAGATCTTGGGTACTTATATAGGACCAGAAAATTCAAATAATATCTTCGAACTAGCCTTTTTGGATGAGGTCCTAGGTTGTTATAGAGCATATACTCAACATATCTTCTTCTCGTTTTTGACAGCATCAAAAAGTACAAGAAAAAGATTTAGAAAGTAAAATCAAAATCAAGCTAAATCTCAAATCAAATCTATAAAAATGTATTCAATTCAAATTTTATAACTTCTCCCCTTTTCGAATTATTGAAAATTTGTAGCAAATTCATATTAAAGCAAATAAAGTTTTTGCCTTCTTTGAATTCAATTTTGAACAATATTAATTTGATAATACTTCTTTACTTTTTTTACCTATATAAGTTTAAAAACACTTCTCCCCCGTTTTTAAATAATATAGATGAAATAAGTAAATTCTCAAATTCAGTGAGAAAAATACTTTGAGCCTTAAAGATCCAAGAGAGATAGAGCATTTTAGAACTAAGGATTTAAATAGATCATTTAAAGCAAAGCATGAGATATATTTAGTTCTTCTAAAATCATCTCTTCCTTTTTCTAGGTGGTATTAATCAATTTGATACTTAAAGGTATCAGTCTCAAGGGTATAATGCCAAATCTATGCAAAACAAATTTGAGATAAAACATTCTTTTCTTTTTGTCAAAAAATAAACAAATAGAGTATAAGGCAAAATAAGCTATCTGATATCAATTATTTAAAAATTCAAATTGAAGTCTACTTTAAATATCTAGATTGTAAAAATAAATGACAACTTCCTAGAAAATTTTCTTGATACCACTTGAAGAGTTAAGAAGGGCAATTTTCAAATTCATTTCTTGAAAATAAACCAGTGAAGCAAAATAATTTTCAAATTCTAGCTTGAAACTTAATGTATGCAAAGTATGAATCAAACCAAATAAATAAAACCACTAAAATATTGAAATAAATCCATTAGACTAAATCAAGATAAGCAAGATATGAATATTCATCAATAGTTTTCCTTTTAAGATTGATAATGACTTCCTTTTTTAATATTCAAACAATATTTTCTCCCCTTATTTTTCATAATAAATATCTAAAAATTTATTTTGCTTAATTTTTTCCCTTTTTCTCCTAAATCATGCATATCATTCAATTTTAAAGAAGTAAGCTTAATAAGAACATATTTCTCTCCCCCTTAGTTTTATAAATAAAGCACATTTTCAATCAACACAAATAAACATAAGTATAAATATCATACTCTGGATTTCCATGAAAGATTAAATTTTTATTGATTGCCAAAATATGATTACAAAAAGATGATTGCAAGAGTAGCAATTATCAGTACATACAAAATGTATGCGAACTATATCTATCATAAAGATGATTGCTAGGGTCACTAAAGCTCTAAAAAATGAATCCTAGCAACCTAATGAAGGAACCAGATCTAGGATTTCAAGGCTTGATCTTGAAACTTTTTCAGATTTAGACAGCAAAAGATAGAAATTAATCAAAATTAATTCATAAAATATAAAAAATCTCTAGATCTAAGATCTTATTATATGATTATAGTATGTGATAAATCAAAAATTAAAAATTATTAAAAAATAAAAGATATATTGATCACATCAACATAGATCTATACTACATCTATTGCAAGTATGTAACATAGGATCAGATCTATATTACCTGTGCAAGTTAAACATTCTAACTTACTGATCTAAGCTTGAGGATGAAGCTCCGAGACACACACACGTATCCAGCCTCTAAGAGATATCCACATGAGCCCATGATTCCGATCAAAATTTCGATCTTTGAAAAATAGCATAGTATGCTAGTACTCTGCTGATTCTTCTTCAATGGTCAGTCTGGTGCTTTCTTCTTTAAGATTTAGACTCTCTAAAGATTAGAAGGAAGAGAAGAGACTTTAGATCTGAGATACTCTCAAAAATAAATCTCAAAGATAGAGGAAAAGGGATGAATAGAAGAAACCCTAGAAGAAGATCCTCTTCTTCTTCTTTCTTCTCTCACCTAGACACCTAGATTGGTATCTACAAAAATCCAATGCCCAAGAAGTTTTATTCTCTAATTTTTACACACCCAAAATCTCTCTCAATGATCTAGAATCCACAAAAAAATCAGTCTAGGATTCATTTTAAATAATGAGATATGAAGGAGTCTTGTCTAGGTCAAATACCTAGACAAGGCAGGTCCAATTTAGGCAACTAGTTGGGGCGCCCAACACTTGGGCGCCCCCTCCTTGTTCCCTACCATGGACCACTAGAAAATAAATGCACAAAATCCTCATCTTTCCCATAAAAATCCCAAAAACAATCTCATGGGTTTGGGCAGCATATAAGGTCTAGTGATTTGATTGCAACAAATTCTATCAAATAGAGTTTGAATTCAAACCAACACTCCTTGTCTGACTTGGTCCATAACCACTTGCCATATAAGAAAGAAGGGAGAGAGTTTGGAGCTCAAGAAAGGCCTAGGGAGAGGTGTTTCCATGACCACAACCAAAGAAGTGGGCGTGGGGGGCTTTGGGAATCATTATGGTGCAAGAAAAGGAAAGTCCTAGTCATACTAGGACTTCCAATTTGACTTGGTCTAACTTATACTTCAAACCAAATTAAATTAGATTTAATTCAACCCAATTAGAATAGATCTTAGTCCAACCAAGATCTTAATTAAATTAAATTTAATATTGATTTAATTTCTAATTAAATTAGAGATTGGTTTGATACAAGTCCTAGTCTCACTAGGACTTTCAATTTTACTTGGTTCAACTTGATCTTTAGACCAAATAAAATTAGAATTTATTTAGTCCAATTAGAATAGATCTTAATTCAATTAAGAACCTAATCAAATTAGATTTAATTCTAATTTAATTTCTAATCAGATTAGAAATGGATCGATCTAAGTCCTAATTGAACCAGGATTAGTTCTTCCTTGCACTTGGCTTATCCAGTAAATCAATTGGACTTGATCCAATCAAGCCCAAACCAAATCTAATTAAATCATATTTAATTAGACTTAATCTCAGTCCTCTGACTTAATCAAATTAAGATAATTAGTAATTTAATTGCTAATCGATCCTCCTGCAACACTTGTACTAGATTAAACTTCAATCGTATTGAATGTTTAACCCTAGAATGATTCTTAATCATTGATCAACCATTCGATCAGATCATGAACTCTAATATGTGTGACCCCATAGATCCAAACCTAAGCTGATAGCATAGAAATAAATTTCTGTACCAATCAAAGTAACCATTTAGCAATGATATCCGATGATCGGATAGGTCGAATATGTAGAACAACATCCTTAGAACCCATGTGGATATAGTTTCTATATAATTTATCCCCTTGACCAAAATGCTCGTAGGACACCTCAAAGTTCAACTGTCAACTTTGATCAAGCTATCCACATTATATTTTAAAATATCAAATCTATTTCATGGATTATCCTGATCAAGGTTTTGCTATATTGAAATATAGTTATACATCCTTCTCTCCAACTCTTGGAGTGTCAATCCCATCTTGATCACACACCGACTTTGCAAGTACTTGACTGTACCTAGAAGCCTTCTATTACTAAATTAGAAATTCAGTTAGTTCGATACCAAAACACAGTGAGTTACTTGCAAGTCACTGAGGTGATCTCAGGTCTAAGGGACACTTATACCTATATCCGATCAGAGACATTCTCGAAAGTAGCATGCTCTAGAATTGGTCACGTTCAATGATGATGTACCCTTATATTTTACCTATATGCCATACCAATGTCTCTATACTTTTTAGTTAAGAGAACAACCAACTTACATGGCACACATCGACCTATGCTCGATAGATGCTGCCGTCCTAATTAACAACCTATCATTTGGTCATGAATAATTTTAAAGACTAATCGATAAATCCTCTCTTTATCGATCCTAAATAGTCCTAAGAACTTTATCATAATAATGGAGTTCGTTAGAAGATAAAAGTTGATGATGAAAATGCCAAAAATATATATTTATTAATAAATTAATTATAATTATACTATAGCTCAACCATCAATTGGCTGACGATTGGCTTTGGGACACATTTTTCAATAACTTCCACTTATCCTAAAGTCACTCAGCACAGTATCTAATATCCATCTTTGACTTGTGATTGTCGAACTCCTTTATCGCTAGGGCTTTAGTGAAGGGGTCGGTCAGGTTCTCCTTTTCGTCAATCTTCTGAAGGTCGATATCATCTTGATCCATGATCTTTCAGATCAGATGAAAGCGGTGTAGAATGTACTTCGTCTGCTGGTGTGCCTTCGATTTTTTCGTCTAAGCAATGGCACTAGTGCTGTCGCAATAAAGCAGGACTGGACCATCAAGAAAAGATGCTACTCTGAGCTCGGTGATGAATTTCCTCAACCACACAGCTTTCTTCATGGCATCTGATGCTATGATTTACTTTGCTTTGCAAATAGAGTCTGCTACAGTATGCTGCCTGAAACTCTTTCAGTAGATGGCTCCACCATCTAGAGTAAAGATATAATCTGATATGCTTCTACTGTCATCATGGTCAGACTGAAAGCTAGAGTCTGTGAACTCCATAAGTTTCATATCTGACTCACCATAAACCAACCATTAGTCTTTAGTATTTCTTAAATACTTAAGTATGGCTTTAACTACTTTTCAGTGGTTTTCTCTAGGATCATATTGGTATCTACTTACTACTCCTAGTGAGTATGCCATATCTAGTCTCGTACATATTATGGCATACATTATAGATCCCACTGTCAAAGTATATGGGACTCTACTTGTACGCTATTTCTTCAGGAGTTGTCGGACAATCCTTCTTAGATAAAAAAATTTCATGGCCTATCGAAAGATAGTTCTTTTTGGAATTCTCCATGCTAAACCTCTTCAGTACAGTATTTATGTACATGAACTAGAATAACTCAAGCATCCTCTTAGATCTATCCCTATAGATCTTCATCTTTAGGATGTAGGATGCTTCACCCAAGTCCTTCATGGAGAACTGCGATGACAATCAAACTTTTATTTCCTACAGTGCAGGATGTCATTTTCGATTAAGAAAATTTCATCCACGTACAAGATAAGGAATACCACTACTGGACCATTTTTTTATTTGTAAATGCAGGGCTCTTCTTTATTCTTAATGAAGCCATATGTTTTGATCATCTTATCAAAATGCATGTTCCAACTCCAAGATGCATGCTTCAATCCATAAATGGATCTCTGAAGCTTGCACACCTTGGACTCATCTGTGGATGTAAACTCCTCAGGTTTTATCATATACAGCTCTTCGATCAGCACTCTATTCAGGAAGGCTATCTTCATATCCATCTGCCAAATCTCATAATCCAGATGGATAGCTATCGTAAGTATTATTCGAATGAATTTGAGCATTGCCATAGGGAAGAATATCTCATCATAGTCAATACCATAATGTTGACGATATCCTTTGGCAATCAGATGAGCTTTATAGGTCTCCATCTTTCTGTTTGCACCCCTCTTCCTTTTGAAGACCCATTTACATCTAATAGGTTTAATCCCTTCAGATGGGTCAACCAATGTCCACACATCATTGATCTTTATGGACTCCTTCTCGGATTTCATAGCCTCAAGCCATTTCTCAAAAGCAGGCCTCTATATTGCATCCATCTAGGTGATCGGATCCTTATCGTTCTCATCAAATTCAATGGGATCACCATCTCAGACTTAGAAATCATAATATCTATCCGATTGACATGGTACTCAATCGGATTGCCTTAATAATATAGGTACATTGGGCTCCGGATCTGATCTAATAAAATTTGACTCAGATTCAGCTACTGGTGTCGGTCTTTCTACCTATTGAACTTCATCAAGTTCAACCTTAGAGGCAACAATTCCTTCACCAAGAAACTTCTTTTCCAAAAGAATTTTCTTAAGGCTGACAAACACTTTTTGTTCTTCAGTATGGTAGAAATAGTAACCCTTACTTTCTTTGGGATATCCTATAAATACATACTTATCAGACCGGGGTCCAAGCTTATCTGTATGCAAACTTTGACATAGGCCAGACAACCCCAAACCTACAAGTAAGAGAGTGTAGGCCTATGCCCAGTCCATATCTCATATGGAGTCTTTGCGACAAATTTACTCGATACATTGTTCAATATATAATATGCAGTCTCAAAAGCATAACCCCAAAATGAAATAGGTAGACTAGCAAATCCCATCATGGATCGAACTGTTGTCCACAATGTTCCAGGCATCACCTAGCTTTGATACTAATTATTGTTCCTATGGCTGCTTGAAGCCATAGCCGTAGATCCAATCTCTTGCGTGAACCTAGGTGTTAATCCAGTAAACTGAGGAAGATCTAAGAAAGATGAGAGAAGCTAGGATTTTTGGCATTGGAACTAGAGAGAAGAGAGAAGAGAGTTAGGGAGAAAAGTTCAATTATATTCCAACCTTATTATAAAAGTTACGATATCTTGTTTATATACCCTAGAGTTCCCACATGAATCCTAATAAATCCTAGCTCAAAAACTCCCCTCGGCTAATCCAACCTATACATGAATTAGCCTACTTAAGACCTCTTGAACCAGGCCTTAAGACCCCTAGAATCAACCCAGACTCTAGCCCAAAACAGACCCTCGCGTAACTCTGTCCATGCACTGAGTCGGCTCAGTCTCAGCACTGAGCCGGCTAAGCTCCACTGGGTCGCCTCAGTTTGAAACTGAGCTAGCCCAGTCCTGTGCCATGCCAATAGTCCCGAATGCGCAGCTCTCTATTTTATCTGTGCTCTGAGACTTAGCCGATCCAGTTTTGGACTTAGCTAGCTAACCTGCAGAAAATTCTTTTTCTACAGCCTTCAAGCTCCGGCTTTGGTTCCTTGCTCCACCTTGTGTTCCAGATCTTCGAAGCACCAACTAAGCCCCTTAAGGCCCTTAATACCTGAACCTCAAGCCCGTAAAGAGCTACATGCCATCTCCATCCTAGAATAACTCCTGTCCTAGCCCTTGGACCAAACCTATCCTAGCATCCCCGGAGCCCTCACCCTGGCTCCGTCCGTAGCCTCCCAAGGCTTGGAAGCACCACACCACCTACAATCTCCACCTTGATGCGCCCAAGCCTTGGCACACCTGGCAACATCCTTCCGCACGATCCCACTGTCCTTGCATGTCCTGATAGCCCCTCATGCTCACCTTGCCACTGCCATTCTTCTTCAGCTGCTGAGCTCCCTTTGAGGCCTTCGGGATGACCGCCTCCACCACTGAAGTTCTTGGCTTGTTCCTTTGCACCACCTTTGGAGTTGTAGGTATCCTTCTGCTTGGCAGCTGCATCACTTGTCTTGAACTTTTCTAGAGATCATGCAATGTTCCTTTACCGGCACTCACCGCATATCCTGATGCTCCACCTGACACTGTTCCCTCAGAGCCATGCCTATCTCCCTGCACAAACCTCTCCACCTGAATCTATACAGCCCTAGCATTGGTGCTAGGATATAGGTCCTCCCTCTGCATCCCTTTACTTTGAATCCATGTCACAGCTTTCTCCACCCATGAAGCCACCTCTGTTCGATGCTCCACCTAGAACTGAAGTCCTCCTGATGCCGCAGAAGCCAACTCTATCTTCGAGTCCCCCGAGGCCAACCATCCAACATTGCATTGCTGGGTCTGCCATTGTACCTCGAACACCGTTGTTGCCCCTTCGAATCCTCTGCACTCCGTAGACCTATCCAAAATCCTCTTAGATACACCACATCCTACGGGCTCCTCTGAGACCACTAAGATTTCATCCGAATCTTCACTTTCAGTGACTGTACTGATGAAATCTAAGCTTTCTCCTCTCTTGCACTTCTTCCAAAGCGGACACTCCTGCTTAAGGTGTCCTGCTTCTCTGCACTTGAAGCATCTCTTGGATCCCTTGCTACCCCTCTATTCATCCTTCTTCTTTCCTTTTCTGTGCTTCTCTGAAACTACAAGACTCTCCTAGAAGACCTCCCTCTTCATCATCCATTTTTGCTGCTCGTTGGATCTGAGCACTAATACGACCTCCTCGTGCACTAGTATCTTTTTACCATATAGCAAAGTTGTCACCAACGAATCGAAGCTCCCGGATAGCAAACACAGTAACAATAGACTGTTGTCCTCCTTTTCTAAATCCACTCCTATATTGAGCAAATCTATGCTCATCCGATCAAACCACTGAATATGCCTTGCAACATCCTTGCCCTCCTGCATCCGAAGGCTGTACAGTTGCTTCTTCAGCATCAACTTATTGCACATGTTCTTCCCCATGTACAACTGCTATAACCTCAACCATAATCCCTTGGGTGTTCTCTCTTCTAATACACCATACAAAATCTCATCCATCAAATAAGTCCTAATTGTGGCACATGCCCTTTTCTCCAAGGACATCCACTCCTTGTCTATCATCTCCCTCGATCTATCCTCCAAGGCCAAATCCAGCCTCATCTGAACCAGCAGATCTTCCACCTTTATCACTCACATCGTAAAACTTTTCTTTCCATCAAACTTCTCTAATTCTATCTTCAACCCGCTGTTCTCCATGATCAATCCAAATCAAATAATAGCAAACAGGTAGATTTGAGAAATACCTTGACTAGGAATGGTGGACAGCAGCCCTATGATCTCTTCCTTCCTCACGAGGCTTGGAGAAAACCTTTAGATCTAAATCTTGCTACTGATCTCTACTGAAAATCGATCTTCTTCCTCCTCCATGCTCAACCGAGCTCTGATACCAATTATTGTCCACAACATTCCAAGCATCACCTAGCTCTGATACCAATTATTGTTCCTATGGCTGCTCGGAGCCACAACCATAGATCCAATCTCTTACGTGAACTTGGGTGTTAATTCAGCAAACTAAAGAAGATCTAAGAAAGATGAGAGAAGCTAGGATTTTTGGCATTGGAACCAGAGAGAAGAGAGTTAGGAAGAAAAGCTCAATTGTATTTCAATCTTATTGTAAAAGTTACAATATCCTAGTTTATATATCCTAGAGTTTCCACATGAATTCTAATAAATCTCAGCTCAAAAACTTTTCTAAACTAACCCAACCCATACATGAATTAGCCCCCTTAAGACCTCTTGGACCAGACCTTAAGACCCCTAAGATCAACCCAGACCCTAGCCCAAAATAGACCCTCGCATAACTCTGCCCATGCACTGAGCCAGCTCAGTCTCAACACTGAGCCGGCTAAGTTTCACTGGGCTGGCTCAGTCTGAAACTGAGTCAGCCTAGTCCATGCCAGCAGTTTTGAATGCGCAGCTCTCTATTTTGTCTATGCTCTAAGACTTAGCCGATCTAGTTTTGGACTGTGCTGGCTAACCTATAAAAAATCATTTTTCTGTAGCCTTCAAGCTTCAACTTTAGTTTCTTGCTCCATCTTATGTCTCAGATCTCTAAAATACCAACCAAACCCCTTGAGGCCCTCAATACCTAAACCTCAAGCCCATGAAGAGCTACATGCCACCTCCATCCTAGGATAACTCCTATACTAGTCCTAGGATCAAACCTATCCTAGCCTCCCCGAAGCCCTCATCTTGGCTCTGCCCATGGCCTTCCAAGGCTTGGGACCACCACACCACCTATACGAACCATGTCTAACAAGATTCGATTTCTTCTTTTCGATACATCATTATGCTATAGTTGAAGGAAAATCCTGATTTCTCGGTCCAGGTTCGTCCAGATCTGATTAGATCAAGAGATATATTTCAAAAAATTTTCTTTTGATCTTAATCAGATCTTGATATGTTTCAGATCTGATTCTTATTATTTTAATAAATAAAATAAAATAAGATAAATTAAATCTAATTTAATTTATCTGATTTGGGTAATCCTATTACCCTGTAGATGATCCTGATTGCAGCGGAAGGTTCTGGATCTTAGCCACGCAAGCGCCTGGCCTCTACCGGTATCCACTCGGGTTGGATCTGGAGATCCTCTTCTTCTCTATCACTCCTCCAAAAATCAGATCTGGATCTGATCTGGAGGATCTTCAAAACTCTTTTGAAGATCTGCAGTCGTCCTTTTGCAGTAGCGCAGCCTTCTTGCTTTTGATCGCCTTTCCTTGATCTGAATCGCACCAAACTAAATCCAAAACCCTTTTGGACGTGGAGAGCAAGGGGAGAAGAGAGTATGGCGTGGAGAAGGAGGGGAGAGGCAGCCTTGGACGTGGGAAATCTCTATTGAATTCACTTTGACTTTCACTTAGGATTAGGGTTGGGCGCAGGGTCTTATTTATAGACCTCTTGTGATCCAACTCCTCTTCCTCTCAACCAATCACAACCCTTTGTGAAATCAGATCTAAATCTGATTGGTTGGAATAGAGACCCCTGGATTCCTCCTTAGAGGGCGCCTAAGACCAGTCAAACTGGATTCTTAGTAGAACTCTAATTGGAATCCTAAAGGGAGGTGGAGTCCTTGTCCAACAAGGACTCCTAGGCGCCTCCTACTTGGGCTCACGCCACCCTTGGCGTGCGCCCTTCTCCTTGCCAGGTTCTGGCAGGGGGACAAGCCCCCACCAGCTCTCCAATAGGTGCATGACATGTGGTCAAAAGTCAAAGGGTGAATGGTCAACGTTTGACCAGTCAAAGGTAGACTTTTGACCAAAGTCAAAGAACAAGAAATGGCAGGTGACCAAAAATGGCAGGTAATGTCTTACAAATAAGACAACCTATTCTGACTTGGACAACCTCTAGTCAGACCATATGAAGGCCTCTGATTGAGCACAAACTCCTTTGGCTTAGTCAGGACAACTTATTTATGATAGTAAAAGAAGAACGTTAGGTTCAATCGAGTGCTAGCACGATTTCCTTGAACCTAATTGAATCTCATTCAGATCAATTGAACTAGATCAGTTCAATTGATGATCACCAGATTCAAACCCTTGTTTGTGTGACCCAGTTAGGTTCAGTTCTGTATGGTAATGGGATATGTCATGATCTCTATCATAGACATCATCGAAACTCCTTTCGATGGATCAGAACTCTTCTGATTCGAACAGCTAGAATGATCGATCATCTAAATCATTCTAATTGCTCCCAAAATCCACCAGTGACACCTAGCAGTATATGGTGGCAACCCATCAGAGCTGAATGCGAACCTCTTGGTGCAGCTACCTGTGTGATTCAGTTCTTCTATCTTGAGCCCCGATCAGATTAGGGTTAAGGTGAACTCGTCAAACCCTAGTCTCTGTCATATGATGTAATCATTCGATTCGAGTCCAATGTGAAAATCTAAATAGAAACTCTTTCTATTATTTCACTCTGCCATGGCCATGGGCTTCAGGACTTGATTCTCATGATCATCATAGGGCTACTCCTCTACCACCGAGATAGATAGATCCCATCTTGATGCAATCCAGTTCCTACAATGAACATGTCACAGCCAACATACACCTCAGGGTTCCATATGGCTAGGAGACCGAGTAATGGTGTAGTCAAACTATAACACCCTCAAGGTGAACTGCCGATGCATCTCAGGTCAAAGAACCAGACACACTACTGCAGCATCGAGTCAGTCATTGACGAGAAGGTAGACTCCCTAATGACTACTCGAGGTGGTCACGCTCAGTGCCCTCGTTCTCTAACGAGTACCTGTACTCTCGCTCCGGTGTCTCCACACCGTAGACTCAAGACTCATCTACTAAAGAGAAGCGATCGTACACCAACCTTCCGGATCAATCACCATCCTCGTGATGATCCTATGGTCGGGAGCTGTTTATGAGTTAATAATGATTATTCATGTCTTAAATTTTCAACTCTTGAAAATATGAATTATCATTACCATTAACTCAAAGGATGTATCACAGACACTAAATACACATGTGTGATAGAAAATAACCCATTTCATTAATTATAGTCAAAATTACAATTTTGCCCCTAGAAGTGTATTACAAGTGTCAGCCAATTCTGGCTTCTAGGGCACATATATCTAACAATAGTGTCTCAGAAGGAGTCCACTGTGAGAGAATTACATTCTCTCCTAGATATATCAAGAACTCACTAGATCGATATTCACCTCCTTGATCTGATCGAAGAGTTTTAATACTCTTTCCAGTTTATTTTTCTACTTCACTTCAGAATCTTTTGAATATTTTAAATGAATCTGACTTATGTTTCATCAGATAAACATATCCATACCTAGATAGATCATCTATAAAAATGATCAAGTAGAAATATCCATCTCTAGTACCTATGCTCATTGGTCCATATACACCAATATGTACTAGACGTAAGAGCTCAGTAGCTCTCCCACCTTTTTCAGTAAAAGATGACTTGGTTATTTTTCCAAGAAGACAGGACTCATAATTTGAAAGTAATTCATAATCACTGACTTCGAGAATTTTCTCTTGGGTCAACATGTTTATCCTATTCTTATTAATGTGACCTAGCCTATAATGCTATAGGTAGATATCATAGACATTATCTAATCTAGGATATTTTTTAGAAGTGTACATTATACTCACAGGCTGTGATAGAATGTAAATACTATTTATTTGTTATCCTTACATTATTGTAATATCATTTATAATGATATCATAATAATCTTTTTTTTATAGATAAATGATAATCATCTTTGGCCAAAAGGCCAACAGAGATTATATTCATCAGAAAGGAAGGACAATAATGACATTCATTTAAAGAAATGATATTAGTATTGAGAATAAATTGAACTATTCCCATAGCTAGAACTGGAACAGACCTTCCATCTCCAATATTTAGGAATCGCTCATTATTTTCAAATCTTATGCTAATTTAAAGTCTTTCCAATGTATTGCTAATATGGATTGGACTTCTCGTATCCAATACCCAAGTAGAAGTATCACAAATAGAGAAATTACAAGATGTTATCATATAACATCCTTGATCAGCAACTTCTTGCTTATCTCTCTTACTCAACCTGTTTGGGTCATGGGAATCAAGATACTAAGGATACTTTATCTTCCATGCCCTCGCTCTTTATAGCACTCTGCCTCATCTAGGTTATTCTTGGATCTTATGTTTAATTTGGGCATAGAAGCCCCAGCACGAACCACTTCATGCTGCAGAACAACATTCAACTTTCGATACTTATTATCGAAGTTAGGTCCCATTAGTTTATCATTGTCTAACAGTGAATAGAGCAACTGTGGTTAGGGTTTAACTGCATAAAGAAGAACCAAAAGCCTAATTAGTAATTGATTCATTGAATCTAAATATTTGGACTTTAATCAAAAGATTTTTTCTACTATTTTATTCGAATTGGTAGCCTCTACCTCCAATTTGAAGAATTATTCTAATTTCTTAGTGGGTAGTAGAATCCACATAGACTGCACACAAGCCCAATAATGGTTGGTCAACCCATGTATATCTAAGGATAGGTTCATAATCAATTATTTTTTAAAATAATTTTTAGTAATTTAATTTTGCCCTAGGTAACTTTTCAGTAGGATAGAGCCTCCATTGAAAGTCCCGGATAGGTCCAACCATTAATATGATCATACTTGGTCCATCTAACTAATGAATAATTGAGCCTAACTATGGTTGATCAACCTAACCACCATTTAGAAAGACGCGGTCAAGAAATCATATTATGAATGATAGTTTCATTAGCAGATAAGCACCAGGCCTATGGGCCTCCAATGATTATCCAACTAATGGATCCATTATCATCCACTTAATGGAAGGCTATGATTTAGTTATCACCATAACTATTTTATTTTAAAGACCTAATAATTTTAGAAAATTTAATTAATTTAATTTAGAGCAAGAAGGTCATATGAACTAGCTTGTCATGATCCTCCCGTTGGCTTCACCAAGTTAGATTAAGGGAGACCATTAATAGGATGGTTTAGGAGCACCTAAATCAATCATACTGATTTACCTAACTGATATGGGCCAACTCAAATTATCAAGTAATCTGATCAAATATAATCTCACCAAAAAGGTCAAAAAAGTGAGATCGGTGGAAGGATCTGCCAAAGCTTGCCTTAGACATCATCAGAAATGATCAGATAAGTGGGCTGCCAATTAAAAACCACCGATCGTAGATGCTAGACTTACCTTAATCACCAACTGATTGATTAGTTTTAATTAGATCAATCTAATAGTTTGGGTTAGACCGCTTAGCCAAGAATCAAGTTCATTTAGTTATTGTTAAAGACATGGACTTGATCAACTATAATTATTATAATTGATCTAGAGAATTCTTGATCTAATCTAAGATAATAATTGATTAGATTTAGTCAATTCTCTAATTAAATCCATTCTTTAATCTAACCTTAGGTCTAACCCAAATAATGGACCTAATCCCATGAACCCATTAACCCAACATGTTATGGTTTGTGTCTTAAGATCTTCAATTCATAATCCTAGATCCTAATCAAATAACTTCTTAATTTTTAATTAAATTTTGGTCTGAGGGTTGGGGTTTGGATTTTTGAAAATAATTTTTATATTTATAAAATATTTTGACAATATGGTTCTACCAACCAAGTTGCATATTTGATTTATAATCAATATGCAAATAAGATAAGCATGAGACTACTTTAGATTTAGTCTAAACAGGTTCATGTAATTGAAACGGTTTCAATTCCAATCAATCATAAATTATTTTAGATCAAATCTAATATATTTATGATGATTAAAATTAGATTAAAATATTTTTAATCTAATTATAAAATTTTTTAAATCTAATCTAAAATTTTATGATCAAGATTTTAGATCAGCACGTACTAGGATAACCTTTTCACTGTAAGGGATAAATTTTACAGTAGGATAATCTTATAAGATTAGTCCATGCAATCTAAAATTTTTATTTTTTAAATTTGAAATTTTTAAATTTAATAAATTATAAATAAAATTAGATCATATTTAATAAATTTATAAATAATATCAGATCTATAAGAACTAGAATAACCTTTCCACTGTAAGGGGTAAACCTTACAGTAAGAAAATCTTATATCAGTTCATATGATCTTTGATTTTAATTTTAGATTTAATTATCAGATTATAAATCAGATCTAATCTAAAAATAATCTAAGTATGCATCAATAATCATGTAATAATGAACCTAGGCTCTGATACCAATTGAAGGAACCAAATCTAGGATTTCAAGGCTAAATTTTGAAACTTTTTTAGATCTAGATAGTGGAAGATAAAAATTAATCAAAATTAATTTATAAAATATAAAAAATCTCTAGATCTAAGATTCTATTACATAATTATAGCATATGATAAATCAAAAATTAAAAATCATTAGAAAATAAAAGACATGTTGATCACATCAACATGGATCTACACTAGATCTATTGCAAGTATATAACATAGGATCATATCCATATTACCTGTACAAGATATTCTAACTTACTGATCCAGGCTTGAAGATGAAGCTTCAAGCTGCACACATATCCGACCTCTAAGAGATGTCCACATGAGCCCACGATTCCGATCAAAAGTCCAATCTTCAAAAATCAGCACAATATGCTAGTACTATGCTGATCCTTCTTCGATGGTCGATTCGGTACTTTCTTCTTCATAATTTGAACTCTCCAAAGATCAGAAGGAAGAGAAGAGACTTTAGATCTAAAACACTCTCAAAAATAAATCTCAAAGATGGAGGAAAAGGGATGAATAGAAGAAACCCTAGAAGAAGATCCTCTTGTTCTTCTTTCTTCTCTCACCTAGACACCTAGATTGGTGTCTATGAAAATCCAATACCCAAGAAGTTTTTTCCTCTAATTTTTGCACACCCAAAATCTCCCTCAATGATCTAGAATCCACAAAAAAATCAGCCCAAACTTTATTTTAAATAATGAGATATGGAGGAGTCTTGTCTAGGTCAAATACCTAGACAAGGCAGGTCCAATTTAGGCAACTAGTTGGGGGCGCCCAACACTTGGGCGCCACCTCCTTATTCCATATCATGGACCACCAGAAAATAAGTGCAGAAAATCCTCCTCTTTTGCATGAAATTTCTAGAAAAAATCTCATGGGTTTGGGTGGCATACAAGGTCTAGTGTTTTGATTGCAACAAACTTTATCAAATAGAGTTTGAATTCAAATCAACACTCCTTGTTTGACTTGGTCCACAACCACTTTCCATATAAGAAAGAAGAGAGAGTGTTTGGCACTCAAGAAAGGCTTGCAGAGAGGTGTTTCCATGATCAAAACCAAAGAAGTGGGTGTGGGGGTCTTTAGGAATCATTATGGTGCAAGGAAAGGGAAGTCCTAGTCATACTAGGACTTCCAATTTGACTTGGTCTAACTTATTCTGTAGACCAAATTAAATCAGATTTAATTCAACCCAATTAGAATAGGTCTTAGTGTAGGATTTGGTGTAGTGCTCCTAAGCCTTGGGAGGCCATGAGAGGAGCCAGGGTGTTAGCTTTGGGAGACTAAGATGGGCATGAGTCCTAGGGCTAGGATAGAAGTTGTCCTAGGTGAAGGCAGCGTGCAGTTCTACATGGACTCAAGGTTCAGGTAAGAGGATTTTGAGAGGCTTGATAGGTACTTCAAAGATCTGAAATACAAGATAGAGCAAAGGACCAAAGTCAGGAGAAGAATCAGTCAAGACAAGGGGCTAACACACAGATGGATTGACTTGGATACGTAGTCGAGCTGGCTCAGGCTGAGATCGAGCTGGCTATCTTAGACAGATAGAAGATAGGGTTCGGCCACAAGCTAGCTTGGCTACTGAAAGAGTTGGCTCGATGGTGGTGAACAGAACTAAATGGGGTTTTCTATTTGGTCTTGGATTGGGATTAATCCAAGGGGTTCTTAAGGCCTGGTCCAATAAGGTCTTAAGGAGGCTAACTCATGTATGGATCAGGTCTAGATCCAGGGGATGAGAGCATGTGAGATATATGTACATGGGCTCGGTGAGTGCTTTCATGTATTGAGTTAGCCTAGAAAAGATTTTTAGCTGGGTTTGGGTTTATTAGGATTATGTGATGTGACAAAAATCCTAGGCTATATAAATCTAGGTATTGTAATCTTTACAATAGAGTAGAATTAATACAAAGCTTTTCTCCCTAACTCTCTTCTCTCTTCTCTCTCTAGTTTCAACTTTAAGCCCTAGGTACCACCCATCTTCTTTTCTCTTCTTCATATTTCTGGATTAACACCCAAGTTCATGTAAGAGATCAGATCACGACTGTGGTTTCGAGCAGCCATAGGTAGAATAATTAGTATCAGAGTAGTACTGATTATTTCAACACTTAGTATCAGAGCTTGGTTGAGCGTGAAGGAGGAAGAAGATTAGATTTCAGTAGAGATCAGCAGTAAGATTCAGATCTAAGGTTTCCTCCAGGCTTCATGAGAAAGAAAGAGATCACAGGATTGCTGTCCACCATTCCTAGTCAAGGTATTTTTTAGATCTACTTGTTTGCTATTTTTGATTCGATTCGATCATGGAGAATAATAGGTTGAAGGTGGGTTTTGAGAAGTTTAATGAAAAAAAAAATTTCATGATGTAAAAAGTTAGGATGGAGGATATATTTATTTGGATGAGATTGGATTCGGCCTTGGAAGATAGGCCGAAGGAGATGACAGACAAGGAGTGGGTGTCCTTGGAGAAAAGGGCATGTGCCATGATTAAGGCTTGTCTGGTAGATGAGGAGCTGTATGGCGTGTTGAAGGAGAAGACACCCAAGGATTTATCGTCGAGGTTACATCAGTTATACATGGGAAGAACATATGCAACAAGTTGGTGCTAAAGAAGCAATTGTACAGCCTTCAGATGCAAGAGGGTGAGGATGTTGTGGGACATATTCAGTGATTCGAACGGATAAGCATGGATTTGCTCAACATTGGGGTCGATCTCAAAGCGGAGGATAAGAGTTTACTGCTGCTATGTTTGCTACCCAAGAGCTTTGATCCGTTGGTAATGACGCTGCTATATGGTAAGGAGACACTGGTGTACGAGAAGATCGTATCAGTGCTAAGATCCAACGAGCAGCGAGAATGGATAACAAAGAGGAAGGTCTTCTAGGAGGGTCTCATGGTATCAAAGAGGCCTAGGCAAGGAAAGAAGAAGGGTCAGCAAGGGATCCAAGAGATGCTTTAAGTATAGTGAAGCAAGGCACTTTAAGCAGGAGTATCCGCTTTGAAAGAAGTGCAAGGAAGGAGAAAACTCAGATTCCATCATTTCAGTCATTGAAAGTGAAGAGTCAGATAAGCGCTTGGTAGTCTCGGAGGAGCCCATGGAGTACGATGCATCTGAGATGGCTTCGGAGGGATCCATGGAGCGTGGAGGGTCTGAAGGGGCAGCAACGGTATTCGAGGTGCAGTGGCAGGCCCAGCAGTACAGTATTGGATGGTTGTCCTTATGGAACTTGGTTATAGAGTCAACTTCTATGGCATCAAGGAGACTTTGGTTTCAGGTGGAGCATCGGACAGAGGTTGCTTTATAAGTAGAGAGAGATATGACACGAGTTTAGAGTGGAGGAGTGTATGAGGACCAATATCCTAGCACCAACACTGTAGATGCACAATTCTAAATGGAGTAACACATGCAGGAGGACCGACAAAGTTCTGAGGAGACCATGTCAAGGTATGCAGCAAGCATTGATACAGGATTACTGTAGATTCTCCAAGAAAGTCTAGGACAAATGGTGCAGCTATTAAGTAGAAGGGTGCCTACAATCTATAGGGTGGTGCATAGAAAAAAGCCAAGGTCTTCAGTGGTGGAGGTGGTCATCCTAAAGGCCTCAAAGGAAGCTCAACAGCTGAAGAAGAATAGCAGTGGTAAGGTGTGCACAAAGAGCTATCAGGGTATGCAGCGACAGTGAGATCATGCAGGAGAACATTTCAAGGTGTGCCAAGGCTTGGGCACACCAAGGTGGAGATTGTAAGATTTGGTGTGGTGCTCCAAAGCCTTAAGAGACCACGAGAGGAGCCAGGGTGTCGGCTCTAGAAGACTACGATGGGCATGAGTTTTAGGGCTAGAATAGGAGTTGTCCTAGGTGAAGATGGCATGCAGCCCTGCACGAACTCAAGGTTCAGGTGTGAGGACCTTGAGAGGCTTGGTAGATGCTCCGAAGATCTGAAACACAAGATGGAGCAAAGGACCAAAGTCAGGAGAAGAATCAATCAAGATAAGGGGCTGACCCACATGTGGGCTAGCTCGGATATGAAGTTGAGCTAGCTCTGGCTGGGATCGAGCCAGCTCGGGGCACAATCGAGCCACCAATCTTAGATAGACAGAAGATAGGATTCGGATGAGATGCAATCGAGCCAACTCGGCCACTGACAGAGCTGGCTCGACGGTGGCGAACAGAACTGGATGGGATTTTCTATTTGGTCTTGGATTGGAATTAATCCAAGAAATTCTTAAGGCCTGATCCAATAGGATCTTAAGGAGGCTAACTCATGTATGGGTCGGATCTAGATCTAGGGGATGAGAGCATGTGAGACATATATACATAGGCTTGGTGAGTGCTTTCATGTATTGGGTTAGCCAAGGGGAGTTTTTTAGCTTGGTTTAGGCTTATTAGGATTATGTGATGTGACAGAAATCCTAGAATATATAAATTCAGGTATTGTAATCTTTATAATAGAGTAAAATCAATATAGAGCTTTTCTTCCTAACTCTCTTCTCTCTTTTCTCTCTGGTTCTAACTTTAAGCCCTAGGTGCCGCCCATCTTCTTTGCTCTTCTTCAAATTTCTGGATTAACATCCAGATTTATGCAAGAGATCAGATCTACGACTATGGTTCCGAGCAGCCATAGGTAGAACAACTAGTATCAAGGTAGTACTGATTATTCCAACACTTAGTCCAACTAAGATCTTAATTAAATCAAATTAAATCAAATTTAATTATAATTTAATTTTTGATTAAATTAGAGATTGGGTTGATACAAGTCCTAGTCTCACTAGGACTTCTAATTTGACTTGGTCCAACTTGATCTTTGGACAAAAAAAAAATCAAAATTTATTTAACCCAATTAGAATAAGTCTTAATCTAATTAAGAACCTAATTAAATCAAATTTAATTTTGATTTAATTTTTAATCAGATTAGAAATTGGATTGATCCAAGTCCTAATTAAATTAGGACTTGTTCTTTCTTGCACTTGGCTTATCCAGTAAATCATTTGAACTTGATCCAATCAAGCTCAAACCAAATCTAATTAAATTATATTTAATTAAACTTAATCTCAATCCTCTGACTTAATCAAATTAAGCCAATTAGCAATTCAATTGCTAATCGATCCTCTTGCAACACTTGCGCTAGGTTAAACATTAATCATATTGAATGTTTAACCCTAGAATGATTCTCAATCGTTGATTGACCATCCGATTAGATCATGAACTCTAATGTGTGGCCCCATAGATCCGAATCTAACTTGGTAGCATAGGAATAAATTTTTATACTAATCAAAGTGACCATCTAGCAATGGTATCCGACGGTCGGATAGATCGAATATGTAAAACAACATCCTTAGAACCCATGTGGATATAGTTTTCATATAATTCATCTTCTTAATCAAAATACTCGCTCGTAGGACACCTCAAAGTTTGACTGTTAACTCTGATCAGGTTATCCACAATGTATTTTAAAATATCAAATCCATCTCGTGGATTATCTTGGCCAAGGTTTTGCTATATTGAAATACGGTGATACATTCTTCTCTAACTCTTGGAGTGGTCAATCCCATCTTGATCACACACCAACTTTGCAAGTACTTGATTGTGCCCAGAAGTCTTTCGTTACTGAATTAGAAATTAAGTTAGTCCGATTTCAAAGCACAGTTAGTTGCTTGCAAGTCACCGAGGTGATCTCAGATTTAAGGAACACTTATACCTATATCCCATCAGAGACATTCTCAATAGTAGAATGCTCTGAAGTTGATCATATTCAATGAGGATGTACCCTTACATCACACCTATATATCATACCAGTATCTTCACACTGTTTGGTTAAGAGAACAACCAACTTATATGATACATAGCAACCTATGCTCGATAGACGCTGCCATCCTAATTAACAGCCTATCATTTGGTCTTGAATAGTTTTAAAGACTAATCGATAAATCATCTCTTTATCGATCCTAAATAGTTCTAAGGACTTTATCACGACAATGGAGTTCATTAGATGATGAAAACTTATGATAAAAATATCAAAAATATATTTTATTCATTAATAAATTAATTATAATTATTATATAGCTCAACCATTAACAGACTGATGATTGGCTTTGAGATATATTTTCCAACACCTAAGTGAGAGTAGGTCAGTATAGCTTTATGAAGAAGGTCCAGGCTGACTAGATTGTGAGGGTGGTCTAGTATTTCTAGATGACATATGTCCCCAACCATAAACATCAACCATCACTATAGTGATAGCTTGGATCAATTTAGCTAACTCCTCTTTGACTAATGATAGAGCCTTCATTAGATCTCTCCTCATCTGTTGTGCTTCATGTTAGGACCGTAGCCCCTAACCAACTTTCCAAAGGCAATTGCTTTAGGGAAGGTAGGTTTCATTAGCATTTATCCATAGGAATAGAATCTTACATCTATACATGCTATGGACGGGCCTGAGGGGCTTCATCAAGTTAGATTGACCTTAAATGGTAGGTTAGGCCACACGCACACCTAGTGAGTTCTCGAGAATGCTGGCCCCCCATGAGGCCAACAATCTACCCGCGCACCCCCCCCCCCCCCTCTCCTCTGTCCAAGGGACTCAAACGTGCAACTTTACTCTAATACCACATGTCGCCCAAAAAGGTTAGCCACCTAAGAGTGGGGACTAATTAGGTTCTTAAAAAAATTTAAGCAAATCTAACAAGTAAGCAATTATATGATAACTTGAGTGATTGTGTGGTGTATGCAATGTGCAGCAGTGGAATTAAGAATATAAAAATAAAGCAAGAATGCAAAGTAAGAATTAAAAGCAAATAAAATAATTATACCATAAAGACAGTAAATTTATAGTGGTTTAATGCAATCCTGCACCTATGTCCACTCTACTAACCCCACTTAGAAATTCCACTACAATCAGTTTGGTTACAATACGATTATTTTATCTAGGTTCACAATCAAACCCAATCAATTTTCTGAGATTACCAATCAAAACCTTTACACAGATTATTTTCTAGGCTCACGATTAATCCAGTTGATTTTTTGGGTTTATCAACCAAAATTTTATAATGTCTAATTCTAGACTTAGACGGGATGGGTCAAACCAAGTTTCTTTCATTACTACAAGAAAACTGATCTTTCACGATGGACTTATTTACGATAAAAAAAATTTCATTGCAAATATAATTATTAGTGATGAAAAAAATTTCATCACTAATAATTTTTATTTATGATATAAAAAGTTTTTCATTATAAATAATCTATTATTTATGATGAAAATAAAATTTGCATCATAAATAATGATTATTTATGATGAAAACATTCCCTTGCAAATAATTAGCCATAAATAAATCATTCAAAAAATTAAAAAAGATTGATTATTTATGATAAATTTTTTTTATCATAAATAATTAATTATTTATAATGAAAATTTGATTTTTGTCATAAATAACTGATCATTTATGATGAAAAACTTTCATCACAAATAATCTACCATGAATAAGTAATTTAAAAAATTAAAAATATAAGATTATCAATGATGAAAATATTCCATCATAAATAATCTATTATTTATGATAGAAATCTTATTTTCATCATAAATAATTAATTATTTGCAATGGATAATTTTCATCGCTAATAATCTATCATGTATAAATTATTTTAAAAAAATAAAAATATAAATTATTTATGATGATAATTTTTCATCATAAATAATCTATTATTTATGATGGAAATTATATTTTTATCATAAATAATTAATTATTTATGATGGCAAATTTTCATCGCTAATAATCTATCATGATTAAGTCATTTAAAAAAAGTTAAAAGGTGGATTATTTATGATGAAAAAATAATTTCTAACATAAATAATAGATTATTTATGATAAAAAAATTTTATTACAAATACTTCATCCAAAATTTTAAATTAAAAAATAAAAAATATGGACTATGTTGACCCCATGATTGATTTTGATGATCGCCAAACTTTGAGTATTTGAGTATTTAACCATGCATTTCATGAGTAGATGTAAGTCTCTCTAGGTATTTAAATTAAAGAATTATTTCAAAAAAAGATCTACAAAAATTCATGAAGTCAAGATCCTTAAAGAAGAAATTTTTCTTAAGCTTCCAAAGATCAGAAGAAAGAGAGCTCTTTGACCAAAACAAGAAAGACATAAAGTAGAATTCAAATAAAATTCAAATCTCCTTGATTGGTGCAAAAAATTTCTTAAAATAGCTTTGGAGCAGTTTTTGAGACATCTCCTGAATTTTTCAAGAGGTCTCGTGGAGTCTGGCATGGTGAAATAAAGTTCTAGCACTATCCCGAGAGGTCTCGAGTTGAACTCAAGATGTCTCGATCTCAGGAGATAGAAACTCAATTTTTATGCTTTGAGAGTGAGAGATCTCATAGGATTTTCAAGAGGTCTTGCAGTTCTAGTGAGACGTCTCATTCAGAATCGAGAGATCTCAAAATCTGATGAGAGGTCTCATGAAAAAATCGAGAGGTCTCGATTTGCACGGACAACCTTCAACGAATAGTTTTACAACGGCTATTTTTTGACCTCAACGGCTATTTCAAAGCTCCCAATGGCTTGAACTCTAACACCAACCATCTCTAAAGGTATTTAAAGGAGGAGAATCAATTGGAAAGGATTATTAAGGGATTTAAAGAGAGAATCTTTGAGTTTCGGTGAGGAACATTGAAAATCCAAAGAAAAGAAAAAAAAAGAAAAAAGTTATACATAGATTTTAGCAAGCATTCAAAGCAAGCTTCTCCAACATCTTTCACATCCTCTCATGCATAATTCAAAGAAAAGCCAAGCTTCAATCGAGCAAATCATCGACTTCTTTTTTTAGATTTAAAAGAGCTTAAAACTCTATTTTTATATTATGCTAAATTTTTTATTTATATTTTTGATTTATTTATAAGTTTCTTTGGAAGAAAAAAACTTGGGGATTAGGCCCATCCAAGTTCGAAATTGGACATCATAGATTTTGATTGATGAGCCCGAAAAAACAACTGGGTTGTTAGTGAACTCGAAAAACTAACGGTATTAGATTTTGGTTGGTGCTCCTATGAAAACCAATTAGATTTATTTGTGAGCCTAAAAAACAAACACACTATAATCAAGAATGGATTATAGTAAAAATCTTAAGAAAAGCTTGAAAAATGGACGTAGGTGCGGGTTGCACCGAACCACTATAAATTATGGTGGTTTTATGTTTGTGCTTTTCTCTTCTATTTCTTTACATTCTTTGCATGCTTTTAATTCTTACTTTACTTTTATAATTTGATTTTGCTATCTTAATTTTACTACTATACTATTGCTTACATTCCACAATCACTAAAGATAGTATAAATTAAAGCACATTTTATTTAGAAAGTTAATTTGGTTAAAATTTTAAAAGAACCCAATTCACCCCCCTCTTGAGTTGCAACCTCTGAGCAACAAACTATTTTAGAAATAAAAAAAGGGCAAAAATATGCTGTGCACAGCCACTACGATGAGGTTGAGGGGTGCGCGCATCCACTATTAGCTAGCCCACAAGCAAATTAATTTTTTTTTAATTTTAAAAAATTAGTATTCTTTTAAAAAAATTATTTTTCTCTAAATATTATATAATTTTAAAATTTAAAGTTCATCTTCACCATTTGTTATTTAAGTAATTATTGTGCAAGCATCGTCATAAAATATCATCTCGATCTGATAGCTCTAGCTTTGCAGATCGATAAAATTTTATTTTGATAGTCACGAACGACTACATAATGAACTGATAGATAAAAATTATCGATAGATCTAAAAATTTACAATGATGATCTTTATGATATTTATAGTATACTATCAAAATTTTACTTCAATTAGATATAATTATCATAGTCAATTTAGCACAGGATGATTTGGATCATTAAATAAAAAATAAGTGATCAAGAGATAAAATAATGTTCAATTATAACATAATTTTTTAGATAAATGATCTTTGCTGCTATCTATATGGTGGCGATTATAAAATCTAAACTCTGCATATATAAATCATCCATGTTAAATATATTTTACAAAAGCACAAGTATAGTTGCTTAAGGACTTTGAGAATGTGTATCAAGAGACATATCATTTTAGATAGTTTATACATACGTGGTTTGCTTTTTACGATTACCACCATAAAAGTGATCAAACTATTAGCAAAGATCATTTATCTAAAAAATTATTTTATAATCATATGCCAATTGACATTTTAATCACTCATTTTTTATTTAATGATCTAAATCATCCCATGCTAAATTGACTATGATAATTATATTCGATTGAAGTAAAATTTTGATAATGTACTATAAATATCATAGAGATCTTTATTATAAATTTTTAGATTTATTAATGATTTTTATTTATCAGATCATCATGCAGTCGTTCGTGACCATCGAAATCAAATTTTATCAATTTACATAGCTAGAGCTACCAGATCGAGGTGATATTTTATGACGATACTTCAACGATAATTACTTAAATAATGAATGATAAAGATGGACTTTAAATTTTAAAATTATATAATATTCAAAGAAAAATAAATTTTTTTAAAAAAAAATATTATTTTTTTAAAAAATTAGAAAAAAATATTAATTTACTTGTGGGCTAGCTAACAGTGGATGCACGTGCACCCCTCAATCCTATCGCATCGATCGTGCATGGCACATTTTTGCCCTTCTTTGTTTTTGTAATAGTCCACCTTTTGTGCCCTTAAAATGAAATAGATTATTTATGACGAAACATCCATTTATTTGCGATTGAAATTTTTCATCGCAAATAATCTATCCTATTTTCATTTTTAAAATTTTTAATTTATCTAATATTATTTATGATAAAAAATTTTCATCATAAATAAATGGATATTTATGATGAAAATACTTTTTCATCATAAGTAATTGATTATTTACAACAAAAAATTTTCATCATAAATAATCTCACCTAATTTTTAATTATTTTAAATATTTTATTTTGCTAAAAATTATTTACAACATAAATTTTTTATCATAAATAATAGTTATTTGTGATGCAAATTCTATTTCCATCATAAATAACTTTACCAAATATTTTAATATTTTTTAGAGAGAAAAAATTTTTCAAAAAAAAATTGGTAGGAATTATTAGTGATGAAAATAATTTTTTTCTCGCTAATAATTATTTTAGCGATGATATTTTCATCGCTAAAAGATCGTAACTAAAATCCTTTAAATATCCCTCCCACTCATGCAAAACCCACTCTCTCGCGGCCTGATCGAAACCCCCTCCTCTCCTCTCTCTCCCCCTAATCCTGGGCTTCCACCGGTTGGTGACCGCATCTTCCGCTATCACCATCATTGTTGCCATCATTGCCGATGCTAATTTTGCTGCCATTATGCTTGAACCGAAGGTAACTTCCTGACCGTCGATCGATTAGATTTTTTTTTCTTTTTATTCTTTCGATTGTTTGGGGGTGTAGGAGATGTGGTGCTTCCAAGCCTTGGAAGGTCATGAGAGGAGCCAAAGTGAGGGCTCTAGAGAGACTAGGATAGATATGGTCCTAAGGCTAGGGCAGAAGTGGTCCTAGGTTAGAGGCGGCATGTAGCTCTCCACGGGCTCGAGGTTTAAATGTTGAGGATCTTGAGAGGCTTGGTTGGTGCTTTGGAGACCTAGGACACAAGGTGGAGCAAAAAAACAAAATCGAGGATTTAAGACTATAGAAAAAAAATGTTCTGTAGGTTAGTCGGCTCAGTCCAAAACTAGATCGACTAAGTCTCAATGCATAGGCAAGATAGAAGGTATTGTTCGAAACTACAAGCATGGGACAAAAATTGGGTCGGCTCGGTCTCAGACTAAGCCGACCCAGTCTCAGGTTTGTTGTTCCAGTGCTGAGACTGAGTCGACTTAGTGTGCGGGCAAAGTTACGTGAGGATCTATTTTAGGCTAGGGTCAGGATAGATCCTAGAGATCTTAAGATCTGGTTTATGAGATCATAAGGAGGCTAATTCATGTATGGATCGAATTTAGATCCAGGGGATACAAGTATGTGAGACATGGGTGTACATGGACTCGATGAGTACTTTCATATATTGGGTTAGCCTAGGAGAGTTTTTGAGCTGGAGCTTATTGGGATATATGTGGAAACTCTAGGGTATACAAATCAGGATATTATAACTTTTATAATAGAGTGGAATACAATCAAGCTTTTCTTCGTAACTCTCTTCTCTCTGGTTCCAGCACAAAAATTCTAGCTTCTTTTTTTATTAGATCTTCTTCAGTTTGCTGGATTAACATCCAAGTTTATATAAGAGATCAGATCTACGGTTGTGGCTTCGAGTAGCCATGGGAACAATAATTGATATCAGAGCCCAATTGAGCATAGAGGAGGAAGAAGATTTATTTTCAGTAGAGATCAGCAGCAAGGTTCGGATCTAAAGGCTTTTTCTAGATTTTGTAAGGAAGAAAGAGATCACAGGGTAGCTGTCCACCGTCTCTAGTTAAGGTATTTTTCAGATCTACCAGTTTGCTATTTTTTATTCGGGTTGATCATGGAGAATAGTGGGTTGAAGGTAGAATTTGAGAAGTTTGATAGAAAGAGAAGTTTTATGATGTGGTTAGTTAAGGTGGAGGATTTGCTGGTTCATATGAGGTTGGATTCGGCCTTGAAGGATTGGTCGGGAGAGATGATAGATAAGGAGTGGGTGTCCTTGAAGAAAAGGGCATGTGCCACGATTAGGACTTGTTTGGCGGGAGGTTTTGTATGGCGTGTTGAAAAAGAGAACACCCAAGGGATTATGGTTGAGGTTACAGCAGCTGTATATGGAAAGAGTATGTGCGACAAGTTGATGCTGAAGAAGTAACTATATAGCCTTCGGATGTAGGAGGATGAGGATGTTGCAGGGCATATTTAGTAGTTCGATCGAATGAGCATAGACTTACTCAATATTGGGATAGATTTAGAAGAGGAGGACAAGAGTATATTATTATTGTATTTGCTACTTAGGAGTTTCGATCCGTTGGTGATGACATTACTATATGGTAAGGAGACACTAGTGTATGAGAAGATCATATCAGTGCTCAGATCCAACGGGCAGCTAGAATAGATGATGAAAAGAGAGGTCTTCCAAGAGGATCTTGTGATTTTAGAGAGGTCAAGGAAAGAGAAAAAGAAGGGCAAATAGAGGAACAGCAAGGGATCAAAGAGATTCTTCAAGTATGGCGAAGTAGGGTACTTTAAATGGGAGTGTCCACTTTAGAAGAAATGCAAGAAAGGAGAAAATTCAGATTCTGTTGGTTCAGTCGTTGAGAGTGAAGATTCGAATGAAATCTTGGTGGTTCGAAGGAGCCCACAGGATGCGGTGTATCTGAGATGCCTTCAGAGGGGTTTGAGGAGTGTGGAGGCTTCGAAGGAGCAGCGATGGTGTTTGAGGTATAGTGGCAAGCCCAGCAGTGTGGCATTGGATGGTTCGCCTCGTGGGACTCAATGATAGAGTCGACTTCTGCAGCATTAGGGGGACTTCAATTTCAGGTGGAGCATCGAAAGAAGGTCAATTATTGACTCTAGTTTGATTTTGATAATAACAAAAGCATTGGAGTATAAATTGTTAAATTACTAACATTATTTGTGAGGATGTGTAGTTGTAAATTTCAAGTACTCACAAACATCAAGTGTTCCAATTCATCCAAACGAAGATTCATCACTCAAGAATTTAGAGAAGAAATACTAGAATGGATACATCTTTTAAGAGGTCAAAATGAAGATTAAATCAAGATATAAAGGACAAGTCTAGCCTACAAAGTAATTTAGAGAAGAAAGGATCAGAAATAGTCTTTGGCATGCTTGGCATGCAAACTGGGCTGACCCAGTCTGAGACTGAGCCATCTTAGTCTTAGTGGAAGCATAAGACAGAAAGGACAGAAAGTTGAATCTCTCATGACCTAGGGGATTGAGCCGACCTAGTTTCAAACTGAGCCATCCCAGTGGCAACTAGGCCGATCCAGTCAGAAAGTGAGCCATCATAGTCTTAGAAGATAGAAAAGATAGAAACCAAATTTTTGGATGCACTGAGACTAAGACGTCTAAGCCAAAAACTGAGCCATCCCAGTTTCAACTGAGCCAACCTAGTTTAAAACTGAGCCGGCTCAGTGCCTGTAACGGCTAGTTTCTAATTCATAGCTTTTTCACTCCACACACCTTACAACGGCTCTTTTTGGTCCTCCAATGGCTAGATCACTTCCAGAAGCCTATGTTAATGACTTGTAATGGTGGAAAACTTCTGGGATACTTAAGGAAACACTTGAGCCAAGAAAAATAACTTTTGAACCTATAAGAAATAGCTTCCTAGTGGATTTTTGGTCTTTTAAGTGTGTGAGCCAAATAGTGAAAAGGAAGGAGTGTTTCATAGAGCTTTTCTTATCCTTCCAACATCCTTAATTAGAGAGAAGTCAAGTCAACTACATTAAAGATAAATTTCTACTTCTTTCAAGCACTCAAAGAGAAGAAATCAAGCTTACAAACCAAACTCCCAAATTTTCTTCTCTTAAGCTTCAAAGAGTTTATTTTTATTTTATTTATTATATTTTTTCATCTTTGTTTCAAGTTTCTTGGGATGAAAAACTTGGGTTAGTCCAAGCCTAGAGTTGGACATTGTATGGTTATGATTGGTGAGCCAAAGTGAAAATCAATTGAGGTCGATTGTTAGCCCAAAAAAATAATCATTGCATGGTTGTGGTTGGTGAGCCAAGGTCAAAACCAATTGGGTTGGATTGTGAGCCCAAGTGAAATAGTCAAACTGTAATCAAGCCTAGTGATTATAGTTGAACTCCTAAATGGTATACTTAGGGAGTGGACGTAGGTGCTGAGTTTAGCACTGAACCACTATAAAATTATTGTGTTTGTGATTGTGTATTACTGTTTATTGATTTCATTCACCGCACGTTACATAGCTTATTTGATATGACACTTAAATAGATCAATCTACTCACATCTTAAGCTTAAAATTTAAAATATCCAATTCACCCCCCTTTTGGAAAGCCATTCTTGGGCAATAAGTGGTATCAAAGTAGGTACTCTAGTATTAGTTGTTGATCAAGCTATCAAAAAGCTAAAAATCACATGGCAACCCCAATTGGGACTCCATTGGTTGAGGGGCAATCAACCAATAGACCTCCACTATTTAATGAAATAAATTACACATATTGGAAAGCACGAATGAGGATATTCATTCAAGCACAAGACTATGACATGTGGAATGTCATAATGGTGGATTCTCACACACCAACAATTATTATTGATGGAGTGTCCATCCCAAAACCTGAAAAGAATTGGGATGAACATGACAAGAAAAAAGCTCAACTTAACGCCAAAGCAATAAATATCTTATATTGTCTTTGGACGCTAATGAGTTTAATAGGATATCAACATGCTCATCCATCAAAAAATTTGGGATAGACTTGAAGTTATCCATGAGGGTACTAATCAAGTCAAGAAGTCTAAGATAAACATGTTGGTGCATAAGTATGAATTATTTAAAATGGAACCACATGAAACCATCACTGAAATGTTTACTAGGTTTACTAATATTTTGAATGGTTTGAAAAGTCTTGGAAGAGATTACACTAACAGCGATGTTGTGCGAAAAATTCTTAGGTTCTTGCCGAAGAATTGGGAGCCAAAGGTGACTGTCATTCAAGAAGTAAATAACTTAAACAACTTAGTATTGGAAGAGCTCATCGGTTCTCTTATGACCCATGAGCTAAACATGAATCAAAGACAAGAAGAGGAAGTGAAGAAAAAGAAGAGTATAGCATTCAAAACTACTGCCATGTATGAAGAAGAAAGCGACTCTGAAGAAGACTCGAAGGATGATGAAGAAATGGCATTAATTACTAGAAGATTCAAGAAATTCCTGAAAAAAAGAAAGATGTTTGAACCAAGGAAAAGAAATTTCAGTAAGGGTGAAGGTAGCAAAGAAAGAGAAAGAGAAAAAGTGAAAGATCAAATCATTTGCTATGAATGTAAGAAGCCCGAACATTTTCGAATGGACTGTCCATTGTTAAAGAAGAGCTCAAAGAAATCAAGAAAGAAAGTATTAAAAACAATATGGAACAATGATGAAGAATCATCTTCAAGTAAAGAAGAATGTCTAAGAGAAGAAAAAGCCAATCTTTATCTTCTGGCATTAGAAGATGAGATAAATGTTGACTTGATTTCTGAATTTACATTTGAGAAATTGTATGAAGCTTTTAATGATTTACTTTTTGATTTTAAAAAGCTATCCCATAAGAACAAGAAACTAAGAAAAGAGAATCAATTAATAAAAATAGATAAAGCTCAAATAGAAGAAAATATGAAGAAAATATAAAGCAATCTAAATGAATCAAATGAAAAGATTGTATCCTTGCAAGATGAAGTGATACGATTAAGATCCATAGTAGATAGATATATCCTAAGCTCTAAAAATTTATAAACTATATTGAAAATTAAAAAATGGCCTTTGATAAAATTAGTATAGGGTATAATTCATTAAGAAACCAAAAATTCTTTAAGAATCCATATCCAAAGTCTCAAAATTATGGTAGAAATATTACATGTTACAAATGTAATAAAATTAGGCACAAGTTTATTGAATGTAAAACTTTTAATTCAAGCAAATCAAAAGTAAAACAAGTTTGGATTCCAAAAGGAACCATTTATGCTAATCCCAAAGGACCCAAGTTAGCTTGGGTTCCTAAGTTTGCCTGATTGCTTGTGTAGGTATTTTGGCATCCGTAAGAGCTAAAAGAAGATGGTACCTTGATAGCAGATGCTCGAGATACATGATGGAAGATAAATCATAATTTATCTCTCTTGAAGCTAAAAATGGAGGTGTTGTAACATTTGAAGACAACGGTAAAGAAAAAATCATTAATCTTGATAATTTCTTGATAACACCCTCTACTAGCATAGAAAATATTTTATATGTTGAAGGACTAATGCATAACTTACTTAGTATAAGCCAACTTTGTGATAAGAATTTTAATGTTTTATTCAAATCATCTAATTGCATCGTAACTTGCTCTATACATGAAAGTATTAAGTTCATAGGAAAAAAGACATGAAAATGTTTACATTGTTGATCTTGATGAGCTTAAAAATGAGAATATTGATTGTCTTATTGCTATGAATGCTAAACTAAATAAATCAAGTTGGATTTGGCATAATAGATTAGGTCATGTAAGTATGGACTCACTAGCAAGATTAATTAAACTTGATTTAGTAAAGAGTTTACCTAAAATTAATTTTGGAAAGGACAAAATTTGTAAAGCATGCCAACTTAGTAAACAAACGAAATCATCTTTCAAATTCAAAAATGTTGTTTCAACTATTAGGCCTTTAGAATTACTCCATATGGATTTATTTGGATCTATTTCAACTACTAATCTTGGAGGAAAAAGATATGACTTTATAGTAATAGATGATTTTTCAAGATATACATGGATTTTATTTTTATCATATAAAGATGATGCTTTTGATATGTTTGTTGATCTATTTAACAAAATAACAAAAGAAAAAGAATGTAATATTTTATATATAAGAAGTGATCATAGGACGGAGTTTGAAAATCAAAAATTTTAAAATTTTTATTCTAAAAATGGAATCAATCATAACTTTTCAGCACCTAGGACACTCCAACAAAATGGGATGGTAGAAAGAAAGAATAGGACATTGATTGAAATGGCACGATCTATGCTTTATGAAAGCAACTTTTCAAAATATTTTTAGGTGGAAGCTATTAACACCGTATGCTATGTGCTAAATAGAGCTCTAATTAGGCCAATCTTAGAGAAAACTTCATATGAACTCTATAAGAAAAATGAACCAAATATTTCTTATTTCAAAATCTTTGGATGTAGATGTTTTATTCTTATAAATGGTAAAGATAAGCTAGAAAAGTTTGATGCAAAATCAGATGAAAAATTTTTCTAGGATATTCATCACATAGTAGAGCACATAGAGTATTTAATAAAAGAACATTAATTGTGGAAGAATTCATATATATAATTTTTGATGAAACTAACTCTCTTAAAATAAGAGAAGAAGAATTTGATGTGGATGCAAAAATTTTAGAAAATAAATTGAAAGATATATCACTTGAAGATACTCCATCTTAAGAGAAAGAAGACAAAGAGTAAGTGGTTGAAGAAGTAATGCCACAATCCCAAGGTGATCAAGGTACATCAAACTTACCAAAAGAATGAAGGTATGATCATAATCATTCTAAGAAATTAATAATAGGTGATCCATCTCAAGGAGTTAAAGCTAGATCATCTTTTAGAGAAGTTATGAATCATATTGCATATGTATCCTATCTAGAATCTAAAAATATAATTGAAGCTGAAAAAGATCCAAATTGGATATTAGCAATGCAAGAAGAGTTAAACCAATTTAAAAGAAATAAAGTTTGGAAATTAGTTGAAAGACCTAAGAATTTCTTTGTAATTGGTACAAAATGGGTCTTTAGAAATAAATTAAATGAGAAGGGCAATGTAATTGGAAATAATACTAGATTGGTTGCACAAGGGTATAATCACGAAGAGGATATTAATTTTGATGAATCCTTTGCACCCGTAACTAGACTTGAAGCTATTAGATTGCTCTTAGCCTTTGCATATTTTATGAACTTTAAACTTTTTCAAATGGATGTAAAGAGTTCATTTTTAAATAGTTTAATTGAAGAAGAAGTTTACGTAGAACAACCTCCAAGCTTTAAAAGTCAAGAATTACGTAATTATGTATATAAGCTTAAGAAAGCACTATATGGATTAAAACAAGCACCTAGGGCTTGGAATGATAGATTGAGTAAGTTCTTATTAAATAATGATTTTAAAAGAGGTAATGTTGATAAAACACTATTTATTAAAAGAAAATCAAGTAATCTATTGATTGTCCAATTATATATTGATGATATAGTATTCGGTACTACTAATGAAGTTTTATGTAGAGAGTTTGCTAATCTCATGCAAAGTGAGATCGAGATGAGTATGATGGGAGAGCTCAACTTCTTCCTCAGACTTCAAATCAAGCAATCAAATGAGGGGATCTTCATCAACCAAAGTAAGTACATCAAGAAAATATTGAAAAAATTTGGGATGGAGAATGTCAAAGGAAGTGGCACCCTCATGAGCATAAGTTGCAAGCTTGATCAAGACCCAAAAGGAAAAGTAGTAGATCCTAAACTATATCGAGGTATGATTGGATCTTTACTATATTTAACTGCAAGTAGGTCGGACATAATGTTTAGTGTATACATTTGTGCGCATTATCAATCAATTCCTAAGGAATCACATGTATTAGCAATTAAAAGAATCTTTAAGTATTTGATAAATACTCAAAATGTTGGTTTATGGCACTCTAAACAATCTTCATTAGACTTAATTGGTTATAGTGATTCAGATTTTGCTGGTTGTTGCTTAGATAGGAAGAGTATAAGCGGTACATGTCAATTTTTAGGAGTAAATTTGATCTCATGGTTTAGCAAGAAATAAAACTCGGTAGCCTTATCTACGGTGGAAGCCAAATACATTGCTTCTGGGAGTTGTTGTGCTCAACTATTATGGATCAAATAACAACTAGAAGATTGCTTATAATAACTTTCCTATTCGATGTGACAACACAAGTGCCATAAGTTTAACTAAAAATCCCATATCGCATTCAAGAACAAAATATATAGAAGTAAGACATCACTTTATTAGAGAGCATGTTCAAAATAATGATATAATTCATAAATATGTGTCCACTAAAAATCAAGTAGCTGATACATTTACTAAACCATTGAATGAAGAGAGATTTTGCACCATTAGAAAGCAACTAGGTTTATTTGATCCAATTTGTAAAATGAATATCTTGTGGTAATTGGCTTTAATATGAGGAGATGATAGATTTTTCATGTGATACATTTCATTACATTCGTGTACTTTCATCCTATTTAGAAAAGAATAATGAATGGGAAAATTTTAGGAATAGAAACTTAGAATATTTAGGTCTGTGTCAAACTAGGCCATCCCAATTTTTTCTTCTATAAAAACTTAGATGACCTAGTACTGGGCCGTCTCAGTTTTTCTTCACAAAAAACTGGGCTGGCTAAGTTGTCGGACGTCCTATTTTTTAAATGGATAGACCGATGGTTCTTATATCTTTCATCTCTTAGCCATCCAAAGGGAAACCCTAGAACCCTAAAAGCCATCCCCTAGAAGCCCATTTGCATTACTCTTAGGAGGGATTTTAGAGCCATGACATCTAAGAAATAGATCGCATCTCATCAATTGAAGCATGGATGCTCTATTCCGCCACCACATCATGGGACACGTAGTGAAGAACAATGAACTAAGTTTTGTGAAGATCGTGCCTCACCATCTAGATCATCTCAGTCATCCTCACCTCCACCAGGACCATCCACTTAACCCCCTCAGCCTTCCACTCCAATTTTTCCTCCATCTCCCTCTTTCATACCCGTTCTACTCTCCTTTAGGACTGTCACAACTAGTAGAAGGGTGGATTTTGATTTCCTAGCAAGTGAGGGTTTTGAGTTTGGAGAGGGATTAAAGTTTCGAGGATGGGAATACCTTTGCTCAAGAATAAATCTTCTAACCTATCCAAATCTAGTGAGAGAGTTCTATAGCAATGCTAAAGTTAGCCCAAGTTCATTTGAATCAAAAGTCAAGAGGGTGAAAATCAATTGAACCATAGAAAAGCTGAGCAATTTACTTAGGACACCCACTATCGGAGTTGAGAGACTCGATGATCGAGCTAGTGGACCACGATTGTTGTTTGGAAGGGACAATGCCATGCATTTTGAGGAAATCCATACTAGGAACTTATTTATGAAAAACAGACTACTTCACCACATTTCAGCCTGGATTCTAGTATCTCGAGTAGGAAGATTCAATTGTCTAAACAAAAATGATATAGCTGTGATGTACCACATTCACATGAGGCAAAAGTTCAACCTTCCAGCCTTGATCTTAAGGGTAATGCAAGAAGCATCCCAAAGAGGAAAACCAGCACTATCATACGGGATGTTCTTGATACTAGTATTCCAGGACTTTGGAGTTAGCCTGGAAGGAGAATCCAATAAGAAGCTTCAGCACTACGATACCTACAATTTGAAGTCAATGCATAGGATGAAGTTCAAGAAAGTAAATGGTATTTGGGTAAAGCTAGATGAAGAAGGAAAAGAAAGACATGAGCTAAAGTCCGTGCCACAGCATCCTGCACCTGCTCCATCTTCGTCCACTGTCAGATTGGATGAGGATCAAATCAGAGAGATTGTGCAGCGCATATATGATAGGATATCTGATGGTCTTTCTCAGCTAATTAAATATGTTGTGAGAGAAATATTCACCGAGCAGTGCACTTCAGCACCTATTGATTTGGCCCCATCCGACCCTCCAGAGCCTATTATTGATTAGATTGCACATAGGATCCATCTAGCTATACTTAGAGCATTTTGGTTGTAACTATTCATGATAGGTATTTATAATATGTAATTTTCAAACTTCAACATTTTGTGTACTTGAAACTATTTGTATCTATGAATGAATGAAGTTTGAATTTTGGCTTGCATTGTATCAATTTCTTCATATGAATGAATGAAATTATCTCTTTTCATGCTTGATCGAATTTCTTTACATTGTTGTATACTTTTTGATAATGACAAAAAGAGGGAGAAGAATGAGTATAAAATGAGAATTATAAATATAATTAAATATAAATTATGGCACACTACCAAATTGGGCATTATTTCAGCAAGAACTAAATAAAGAATGTGCAAGCAAGTGAAAGTCAATTGTAACTACAAGTATGGAAGAAATTAGAACTCGAATTGCTAAATTGAAACCTCGACACATAGTAAGGGGGAGCAACACAAAATTTAACCTAAATTAAACATTACAATCATATTCAAGGGGAGCATATGTAAACTGATAAAATCCAAATAAATATGATGTATGAGTTAATTGGTAAGATCAAATGAAAATATCATTTTTAAATATGAAAGAAAAGTTATACTAAAAAGGTTTTGTCATCATAAAAAATGGAGAGATTGTTGATCTTAGTTTGATTTTGATGATAATAAAAGCATTTGAGTATAAATTGTTAAATTACTAATATTGTTTATGAGGATGTGTAGCTATAAATTTTAAGTGCTCACAAACATCAAGTGTTCCAATTCATCCAAACGAAGATTCATCACTCAAGATTTTAGATAAGAAATACTAGATTGGATACATCTTTCAAGAGGTCAAAATGAAGATTAAATTAAGACATAAAGGATAAGTCTAGCCTACAAAATAATTTAGAAAATAAAGGATTAGAAACAGTCTTTGGTATGCTTGGCATGCAAACTGAGCCGACCCAGTCTGAGACTAAACCGTCCATGTCTCAGTAGAAGCAGAAGATAGAAAGGGTAGAAAGCTAAATCTCTCATGACCCAGGGGAATGAGCCGATCTAGTTTCAAACTGAACCATCCCAATGGCAACTAGGCCGACCCAGTCAGAAAGTGAGCCATCCTAGTCTTAGAAGATAGAAACTAGATTTTCGAATGCACTGAGACTGAGACGTCTAAGCCGAAAATTGAGCCATCCCAATTTCAACTGATCCGACCTAGTTTAAAACTAAGTCGGTCCAGTGCTTATAATAGCTAGTTTTCAGTTTTATAGCTTTTTCACTCCACACGCCTCACAACGGCTCTTTTTTATCCTTCAATGGCTAGATCACTTCTAGAAGCTTATGTTAGTGACTTGTAATGGTGGAAAATCGCTGGGATACTTAAGAAAACACTTGAGCCAAGAAAAATAACTTTTGAACCTACAAGAAAGAGCTTCCAAGTAGATTTTCAGTCTTTCAAGTGTGTGAGCCAAATAGTGAAAAGAAAGGAATATTTCTTAGAGCTTTTCTTATCCTTCCAACATCCTCAATTAGAGAAAAGTCAGGCCAACTTCATTAAAAATCAACTCCTACTTCTTTCCAGCACTCAAAGAGAAGAAATCAAGTCTACAAGCCAATTTCCTAGATTTTCTTCTCTTAAGCTTCAAAGAGTTTGTTTTTGTTTTGTTTATTATATTTTTTCATCTTTGATTCAAGTTTCTTGGGATGAGAAACTTGGGTTAGTCCAAGTCTAGAGTTAGGTATTGTATGGTTGTGATTGGTTAGCCAAAGTGAAAATCAATCAAGATTGATTGTTAGTCCGAAAAAATAATCATTGTATGGTTGTTTTTGGTGAGCCAAGGTCAAAACCAACTGGATTTGATTGTGAGCCCAAATAAAATAATTGAACTATAATCAAGCCTGGTGATTATAGTTGAACTCCTAAGTAGTATACTTAGGGAGTGGACGTAGGTACTGAGTTTAGCACCGAACCACTATAAAATTATTATGTTTGTGATTATGTATTACTATTTATTGATTTCATTTACTGTACATTACATAGCTTATTTGATTTGGCACTTAAATAGATCAATCTTCTCACATCTTAAGCTTAAAATTTAAAATACCCAATTCACACCTTCTTGGGAAGCCATTCTCGGGCAACATCAATTAATGCAACTGCCAAGTAAAGGGATACCTACAACTCCAAAGGTGGTATGGAGGAACAAGCCAAGGACTTCAACGGTAGAGGCAATCATCCCAAAGTCCTTAAAGTGAGCTTCGCAGCTGAAGAAGAATGGCGGTGACAAGGTCAGGACAAGGGGCTATCAGGACATGTAGGGATAGCGGGACCATACAAGAGGATGTTGCCACGTGTGCCAAGGCTTGGGCATACCAAGGTGGAGATTGTAGGAGGTATGGTGCTCCCAAGCCTTGGGAGGCCATGGAAGGAGCTAGGGTGAGGGCTCCGAGAAGACTAGGATAGGTATGGTCTTAGGACTAGGACAAGAGTGGTCCTAGGATGGAGGCAGCATGTAGCTCTCCACATACTTAAGATTCAGATGTTGAGGATCTTGAGAGGCTTGATTGGTACTTTAGAGATTTGAAACACAAGATGGAGTAAGAAATCAAAGCCGAGGATTGAAGACTATAGAAAAGGAATTTTCTACAAGTTAACCAGCTCAGTCCAAAATTGGGTCGACTAAGTCTTAGCACATGGGCAAGATAGAAGGTCGCGTTCGGGACTACGGGCATAGGACAACAATTGGGCTGGCTTAGTCTTAGACTGAGCCGACCCAGTCTTAGGTTAGCCCGCCCAGTGTGCGGGTAGAGTTATGTGCGGTCTATTTTGGGCTAAGGTTTGGGTTAATCCTAGGGGTCTTAAGGCCTGGTTTAAAAGCTCTTAAGGAGGCTAACTCATATATGGGTCGGGTTTAGATCCAGGGGATGAGAGCATGTGAGACTTGGGTGTACATGGGCTCGGTGAGTGCTTTCATGTATTGGGTTAGCCTATGATAGGTTTTGAGTTGGGATTTATTAGGGTACATGTAGGAATCCTAGGGTATATAAAGCAGGGTATTGTAACTTTTACAATAGAATGGAATACAATTGAGCTTTTCTTCCTAACTCTCTTCTCTCTTCTCTCTGGTTCCAACACAAAAACCCTAGCTTCTTTTTTTCTTAGATCTTCTTCGATTTACTAGATTAACATTCAGGTTCATACAAGAGATCGAATCTACGGCTGTGACTCTGAGCAGCCATAGGAACAATAGGGGGACCACGTGTGTTGCCGTGCGGTGGTCGATGGCAAGTGGCAGGGCATGGAGAGTGGGTGCCGACTGTAAGCCATGCATGGTGATTGATGGACCTGGTGGTGGCCGCTGGTGGTTGGGGGCAGAGGGCTAGTGCCTAAGGGGTGGGGTGCCGTGGGGGATGGGGCACCGAGAGACGGTGGTAACGGGATGGGTGGTGTGAGGTTTGAGGGGCACCGCATCAAGGGGGGGCCGCGGGGCAGGGGAGGGTCGCCGCAGGAGATGGGTGGCCACGAAGGGTGGATGGAGGGGTAGCAGTGATGGTTCGGGTGGGGGGCTGTGCGGGGGGCGGTGGAGAGGCGCCGTAGGAGGGGGGCCATGACGGGGGCGGCGAGGGTGAGCAGAGGCGGGCCACGAGGGTGGCAGAGGGGGGGCATGGGGCGCAGTGACGGCTTGGGTGGGGGGCTGCAGGTGGTGGGCGGTGGAGGGGCACTGTAGGGGATGGGGGGCCTCGACGGGTGGGCGGGAGGGCCCGTAAGGGGTTGGATTAGTCCTTAGTCATTTTTTAATTTTTAATAAATAATAAAAATAAAATAATTATAGTAGTAATAGTAATAATAATTTAATTGCTAAATAAATTTTAAGATAAATTAATAAAATATTTAAAAATAAGATATTTTTTATAATTAAAATAGTTAGATTTTTTATTATATTTTTATGCTTTTACTTGTTATAGTTTAATCTTTTTATTTATTTAGTCCTTGTATTTCATTATCATTATGATTTAATATTTTAATTTGTATTAACCAAAAATTTTTATTTTTAATACATATGAGCTATCCAGTCTGGGATCTAGATCGAGTTTCGATCAGGGATATGAATTAGAATCCTGTCCGAAATTTAGATTTGGGATCATATCCTAGATTCGATCATGATCCAGATCGGATCTTGATCTGGGGTCCTGTCCGAGATCCGATCTAGGATCATGTTCGGGATCCGGTTCGAGATTTAGGTCATGATCCAAGTTGGATCTCGGTCGGGATTTAGGTCATGATCTGGGTTAGATCTCGATCGAATTCGAATCATGAAATAGGTCGGATCTTGATCGAGATTCGGTCCAAGATCCTATCCAAGATCCAGTTTGAGATCTGGTTTAGGATCCTGTCTAGTAATGACTTAATGCATGCATTGATGTAACCTTAGACTCCTATTCAAGAGTCGGTCCCAGGATCCCCAAAATGGACTCTATGAATGGCTCTTGGATGCCCCGATTCGGGTAGTTCGAAAATGCATCAATATTTTATTATTGTCATGGTGTTCTATATTCTATTATGAAAAATTTCATCATAGTTATCTCATTTATTCTTCAGGTACATATTAGATGTGGTTAAAATATGATCCATCTATATCGAGTACTTGGAGAACTGTAGGAAGATGCTACTGAATTTTTGTAGGAGGTGTGGTGCTCCCAAGCCTTGGAAGGCCATGGGAGGAGCCAGGGTGAGGGCTCTAGAGAGACTAGGATAGGTATGGTCCTAGGACTAGGACATGAGTGGTCCTAGGGTGGAGGCGGCATGTAGCTCTCCATGGGCTTGAGGTTCACGTGTTGAGGACCTTGAGGGGCTTAGTTGGTGCTTCGAAGATCTGAGACATAAGATGGAGCAAGAAAGCAAAATCGAGGATTGAATACTATAGAAAAGAGATTTTCTACACGTTAGCTGACTCAGTCCAAAATTGGATTGGCTAAGTCTTAGTGCACAAGCAAGATAAAAGGTCGCATTCAAAACTAGGAGCATGGGACAAAAACTAGGTCAAAAACTGGGTCGGCTCAGTCTGAGACTGAGCCGACCCAGTCTCGGGTTAGCCGGCCCAGTGCAAAGATTGAGCTGGCTTAGTGTGTGGGCAGAGTTATGCGAGGGTCTATTTTGGGCTAGGGTCTAGGTTGATCCTAAGGGTCTTAATACTTGGTTTAAGAGATCTTAAGAGGGCTAACTCATGTATGAGTTGAGTTTAGATGTAGGGGATAAGAGCATGTTAGACATGGGTGTACATGGGCTTGGTGAGTGCTTTCATGTATTAGGTTAGCCTAGGGGAGTTTTTGAGCTGGGGTTTATTAGGATACATATGGAAACCCTAGGGTACATAAACCAAGGTATTGTAACTTTTACAATAGAGTGGAATATAATTAAGCTTTTCTCCCTAACTCTCTTCTCTCTGGTTCTAATGCAAAAACCCTAGCTTCTCTTTTTTTCTTAATCTTCTTTAGTTTGTCGGATTAATATCCAGGTTCACACAAGAGATCGGATCTACAGTTGTGGCTCCAAGCAGCCGTAGGAACAATAATTGGTATTAGAGCCTGGTTGAGCATAGAGGAGGAAGAAGATCGGTTTTTAGCAGAGATCAACAGCAAGGTTCAGATCTAAAGGCTTTCTCTAGGTTTCATGAGGAAGGGAGAGATCATAGGGCTACTGTCCACCATTCCTAATCAAGGATTTTTCAGATCTACCTGTTTGCTATTTTTTATTCAGGTTGATCATGGAGAACAACGAGTTGAAGTTAGGATTTGAGAAATTTGATGGAAAAATAAGTTTCATGATGTGGATGGTTAAATTGAAAGATCTACTGGTTTAGATGAGGCTGGATTCAGCCTTAGAGGATAGGCCAGGGGAGATGACAGATAAAGAGTGGGTGTCCTTGGAGAAAAGGGCATATGCCACGATTAGGGCTTGTCTGACAGATGAGGTTTTATATGGCATGTTGGAGGAGAGAACACCCAAGGGATTATGGTCGAGGTTGCAGCAGTTGTACATGGGGAAGTGTTGGAACAATCTAGTATTGCTTTGATACCAAACTATTATGTCGATGGTAGCTCGGTACTATAGTCGTAGATCCAATCTCTTGCATGAACCTGGATGTTAATCCAGAAACCTAAAAGAAGAACGAAGTAGATGATGGCGACACCTTAGGGTTTAAAGTTGGAACCAGAGAGAGAAGAAAGAAGAAAGTTTTTAGAGAGAAAAGCTCAATTGTATTCCACTCTTATTGTAAAGATACAATACCTGGGTTTATATATCCTAGGTTTTATACTATACCACATAAATTCTAATAAACCCAAACCCTAGCTAAAAAACTCTCCTAGGCTAACCCAATGAAAGCACTCACCGAGCCTATGTACATATATCTCATATGCTCTCATTCCGTGGATCTGAACCAGATCCGTACATGAGTTAGTCCCCTTAAGACCCTATTGGACCAGGCTTTAAGACCTCTTGGATTAAACCCAATCCAAGACCAAACAAAAAACTCCATTGATTTTGTTTGCACCCATCGAACCGACTCACTCAGGAACTGAGCTGGCTCGGCTGCATCCAACCTGAAATCATCTTTTGTCTACCTGAGACAACCAGCTTGGTTGCGCTCTAAGCTAGCTCAATCTCAGCTTAAGCCGGCTTGACTGCGTATCTGAGCCGGCCCGCCTATGTGCCAGCCCCTGTTCTTGATTGATTCTCATCCTTGGCTTTGCTCCTTTGCTCCATCTTATGGCCCAGGTCTCCGAAGCATCTACCAAGCCCCTTAAGGTTCTCACACCTGAACTTTGAGTTTCGTGCAAGGCTACATGCTACCTTCACCTAGGATAACTTCTGTCCTAGTCCTAGGACTCATACCCATCCTAGTATCTCGGAGTCGACACCCTGGCTCCTACTATGGCCTCTCAAGCCTTGGGAGCACCACACCAAATCCTACAAGAAGAATATGTGCAAGAATATATGCAACAAGTTGATGCTGAAGAAGCAACTATACAGCCTTCGGATGCAGAAAGGCAAGGATGTTGCGGGGCATATTCAGCTATTCGACCGGATGAGCATAGACTTGCTCAATATTTGGATGTATTTAGAAGAGGAGGACAAAAGTCTATTGTTGCAGTATTTGCTATTCAGAAGCTTTGATTCATTGGTGATGGCATTGCTGTATGGTAAGGAGACACCGATGTATGAGGAGGTTGTATCAGTGCTCAAGTCCAATGAGCAGCAGGAGTAGATGATGAAGAGGGTGGTCTTCTAGGAGGAGCTCGTAATTTCAGAGAAGCCAAGAAAAGGGAAGAAGAAGGGTGAACAGAGGGACAGTAAGGGGTCCAAGAGATGCTTCAAGTGTGGTGAAGCAGGGCACTTGAAGCGAGAGTATCCACTTTGGAAGAAGTGCAAAGGAGGAAAAAATTTGGATTCTATTGGTTCAGTCACTGAAAGTGAAGATTTGGATGAGATCTTGGTGGTCTCAAAGGAGCCCATGGGATGCGGTGTATCTGAGATGGCTTCGAAGGGGTCCATAGAGTGTGGAGGGTTCGAAGGGGCAGCGACGGTGTTCGAGGAACAGTGACAGGCCCAATAGTGCGGCATTTGGTGGTTGGCCTCGGAGGACTCGGTAATAGAGTCAGCTTCTATGGCATCAGAGGGACTTCAGTTTCAAGTAGAGCACCAACGGAGGTGGCTTTACGAGTGGAGAAAGTTATGGCACGAGTTCAGAGCAGAGAGGTGTAGAGGGAGGACCTATATCCTAGCACCAATGCCAGAGTTGTACAAAACCAGGTGGAGAGGATTGTGCAAGGAGACAGGCATGGCTCTGAGGGGATAGTGTCAGGTGGAGCATCAGGATATGTGGTGAGTGCTGGTAAAGGAATGCTGCATAATCTCCAGGGAAGTCTAGGATAATTGATGCGGCTGCAAATTAGAAGGATACCTACAACTCTAAAGATGGTACAGAGGAGCAAGCCAATGACTTCAACAGTGGAGGTGGTCATCCCAAAGGTCTTAAAGGGAGCTCAGCAGCTGCAGAAGAATGGCGGTGGCAAGATGAGCATAAGGGGCTGTCGGGACATGCAGAGGTAGTGGGATCGTGCAGGAGGATATTGCAAGGTGTGCCAAGACTTGGGTGCACCATGGTGGAGATTGTAGGAGTTATGGTGCTTCCAAGTCTTGAGAGGCTATAGGAGGAGCTAGGACGAGGGCTTTGGAGAGACTAGGATAGGTATGGTCCTAGGGCTAGGACAAGAGTGGTCCAAGGTGAAGGAACCAGATCTAGGATTTCACAGGTAGATCTTAAAATTTTTTCAAGATCTTGCAGTAAAAGACTTAAATAAATCTAAAATTTATTTAAATAATCATATAAACACCTAGATCTTAGATCTATTACATGATTAAGGCATGATATTAAATCAAAAATTAAAATCAAATAAGAATGAAAAAGGTTGATCAAATCAACCTAGATTTATACTACATCAAATGCAGATATGAAGTTTATAGATTAGATCTATTACCTGAGCAAGTTTAAATGTTCTAATATGCTGATCTAGACTTGAGGATGAAGTTATGAGCCGTACACGCATCCGACCTCTAGGAGTCATCCACACGAGCCTACGATCTCTGATCTAAAGTTCGATTCAGGAAATCAGCACATCATGCTAGTACTGTGCTGACCCTCCTTCGATGGTCGATCCGATGCTTTCTTCTTTAAAATTTAGACTCTCTAAAATATAAAAAAGAAGATAAAAGTTTGCTGATCTAAGACTCTCTCAAAAAAACTCAAAAGAAAGGAGGAGAGATTAAAAATAAAACAGCCTTAGAAGAAGACCCTCTTCTTCTTCTCTTTTCTCTCACTTAGACACCTAGTTTGGTACCTATGGAACCCCCACGCTCAAGGATTCTCTTCCTTTGATTTTTGCACACCCTAAATCTCTCCTAAAGCTCTGTATTCCATAAAAAAATCAAAATAAAATTCATCCAATAAATAGGGAAAAAGAAGAGTCCAAGTTAGGTCAAATTTTTAGACTAGGAATATCCAAACATGGGAAGTTATTGGGGCACCCAACTCTTGGGCGCCTCCTCCATAATTTTTGGCATGGACCAGCAAGGGAGTGTTAGATATATGTGCCCTAGAAGCCAGAATTGGCTGACAGTTGTAATACACTTCTAGGGGCAAAATTATAATTTTGACTAAAATCAATAAATGGATTATTTTCTATCACATATGTGTATTTAGTGTCTGTGATACATCCTTTGAGTTAATGGTAATAATAATTCATATTTTCAAGAATTGAAAATTTAAGACATGAATAATCGTTATTAACTCATAAATTGCTCCTGACCATAGGATCATCACGAGGATGGTGATTGATCCGGAAGGTTGGTGTACAATCGCTTCTCTTTAGTAGATGAGTCTTGAGTTTATAGTGTGGAGACACCGGAGCGAGAGTATAGGTATTCGTTAGAGAACGAGGGCACTGAGCGTGACCACCTCGAGTAGTCATTAGAGAGTCTACCTTCTCGTCAATGACTGACTCGATGCTGCAGTAGTGTGTCTGGTTCTTTGACCTGAGATGCATCGGCAGTTCACCTTGAGGGTGTTATAGTTTGACTACACCATTACTCGGTCTCCTAGCCATATGGAACCCTGAGGTGTATGTTGGCTATGACATGTTCATTGTAGGAACTGGATTGCATCCAAATGGAATCTATCTACCTCGATGGTAGAGGAGTAGCCCTATGATGATCATGAGAATCAAGTCCAGAAATCCATGGCCATGGTAGAGTGAAATAATAGAAAGAGTTTCTATTTAGATTTTCACATTGGACTCGAATCGAATGATTACATCATATGACAGAGACTAGGGTTTGACGAGTTTACCTTAACCCTAATCTGATCGGGGCTCAAGATAGAAGAACTGAATCACACAGGTAGCTGCACCAAGAGGTTCACATTCAGCTCTGATGGGTTACCACCATACACTGCTAGGTGTCACTGGTGGATTTTGGGAGCAATTAGAATGATTTAGATGATCGATCATTCTAGCTGTTTGAATCAGAAGAGTTCTGATCCATCGAAAGGAGTTTCGATGATGTCGATGATAGAGGTCATGACATATCTCATTATCATACAGAACTGAACCTAACTGGGTCACACAAACAAGGGTTTGAATCTGGTGATCATCAATTAAACTGATCTAGTTCAATTGATCTGAATGAGATTCAATTAGGTTCAAGGAAATCATGCTAGCACTCGATTGAACCTAACGTTCTTCTTTTGCTATCATAAATAAGTTGTCCTGTCTGAGCCAAAGGAGTTTGTGCTCAAACAGAGGCCTTCATGTGGTCTGACAGGAGGTTGTCCAAGTCAAAAAAGGTTGTCTTATTTGTAAGACATTACCTGCCATTTTTGGTCACCTGCCATTTCTTGTTCTTTGACTTTGGTCAAAAGTCTACCTTTGACTGGTCAAACATTGACCGTTGACACTTTGACTTTTGACCACATGTCATGCACCTATTGGAGAGCTGGTGGGGGCCTGTCCCCCTACCAGAACCTGGCAAGGAGAAGGGCGCATGCCACCCTAGGCGTGTGCCCAAGTTGGAGGCGCCTAGGAGTCCTTGTTGGACAAGGACTCCATCTCCTTTTTGGATTCCAATTAGAGTTCTTCTAAGAACCAACTTTGACTGGTCTTAGGTGCCCTCTAAGGAGGAATCCAGGGGTCTCTATTCCCACCAATCAGATTTAGATCTGATTTCACAAAGGGTTGTGATTGGTTGGGAAGAAGAGGAGTTGGATCACAGCTAGTCTATAAATAAGACCCTGTATCCAACTCAGATTGTATGAGATAGAGAGATATGATGAGATCATAGTTTCTCCATGCCCCAAGGCTGCCTCTCCCCTCCTTCTCCATGCCATAGTCTCTTCTCCCCTTGCTCTCCACGTCCAAAAGGAGTTTTGGACCTTGGTTGGTGCGATTCAGATCAAAGAAAGGCGATCAAAAACAAGAAGGCTGCGCTGCTGCAAAGGACGACTGCTCATCTTCAAAAGAGTTTTGAAGATCCTCCAGATCAGATCCAGATCTGATTTTTAGAGGCGTGATAGAGAAGAAGAGGATCTCTAGATCCAACCCGAGTGGATACCGGTAGAGACGGCGCTTGCGTGGCTAAGATCCAGAACCTTCCGCTGCAAACAGGATCATCAACAGGGTAATAGGATTACCCAGATCAGGTAAATTAAATTTGATTTAATTTATCTTTTAATTTTATTTTATTAAAACAATAAGAATCAGATCTGAAATATATCAAGATCTAATTGGGATCAAGAGAAAAAATTTTGAAATATATCTCTTGATCTGATCAGATCTGAACGAACCTGAACCGGGAAATCAGGATTTCCCTTCAGGGAGGGCACACAAAAAAGAAGATTATTTTCATGGAATAAGATAAGAATTAATTAAAAGAGGGAGTGGCACTCAAGGAAAGATGTTTTGGTCATCAAGAATTCTATCTCATAAAATCCTAAGCAAAACCAATTCCTCCTTTGACTTGGTCCTCCACCTAACTTCCAAATATGACTTGGAGAGAGAGATGGGGCATGAAAATTAAGAAAAAAGAGATTTTTCATGAAAAATATCTAAAAAATAGGTATGGAGGGCGTTGGGACTAAGGTGGTGCAAGGAGATAGGGAGCCCCAGTCACACTAGGACTCCTATTTTGACTTGGTCAAACAAGATCTTTTAACCAAATAAAATCAAGATTAAACTAATCCAATTAAATAAGACCCTAACTCATTTAATGACTTAATTAAATTAGATTAAATTATATTTAATTTTAATTTATTTTCTAATCAAATTAGAAAATTAGGTTAATCCGAGTCCTAGTTAGACTAGGACTAGTTCTTCCTTGCACTTGGCTTATCCAATAAATCAATTGAACTTGATCCAATCAAGCCCAAACCAAATCTAATTAAATTATATTTAATTAAACTTGATCTCAACCTATTGGATTAATCAAATTAAGCCAATTAGCAATCTGATTGCTAATCGATCCTCCTGCAACACTTGCACTAGGTTAAACACCAATCGTATTGATTGTTTAACCCTATAACGAGATCAACCATCCGATCAGATCATAAGCTATAATGTGTGTGACCTCATAGGTCCGAAGCTAAGCTGGTAGCACAGAAATAAATTTTTATATCAATTAAAGTGACCATCTAACAACAATATCCGACAGTCGGATAGGTCGAAGGTGTAGAACTCCATCCTTAGAACCCATGCGGATATAGTTTACATATAATTCATCCCTTTGACCACAATCCTCGTAGGACATATCAAAGTTCAACTATCAACTCTGATTAGGTTGTCCATATTATATTTTAAAATACCAAATCCATCGATGGATTACCCTGGCCAAGGTTTTGGTATATTGAAATACAGTGATACATTCTTCTTCAACACTTGGAGTGGTCAATTCCATCTTGATCACACTCCAACTTCATAAGTACTTGACTATACCTAGAAGCTTTCCATTGCTGAATTAGAAATTTAGTTAGTCTGGTACCAAAGCACAGTGAGTTGCTTACAAGTCACTGAGGTGATCTCAGGTCTAAGGGATACTTATATCTATATCCTATTAGAGACATTCTTAATAGCAGAATGCTCTGAAGTTAGTCACGTTTAATGATGATGTACCCATACATCTCACCTGTATGCCATATCAGTGTCTCCACATACCTTAATTAAGAGGACAACTAACCTATATGGCATATAGCAACCTATGCTCTATAGACGCTGTTGTCCTAATTAACAACCTATCATTTGGTCGTGAACAAATTTAAGGACTAATCGATAAATCCTCTCTTTATCAAAACTAAATAGTCCTAAGGACTTCATCATAATAATGAAGTTCATTAGAAGATGTAAACTTATGATGAAAAAGATGCCAAAATATTTTTTATTAATTAATAAATTAATTATAATATCTCAACCATCAAGAGGCTGACGATTGACTTTGGGACATAATTTCCAAAAACTCCCACTTATCCTAAAGCCACTCGACATAGTATCTAATATCCATCTTCGACTTATGGTTATCAAACTCCTTATTTCTAGCACTTTAGTGAAGGGGTCGGCTAGGTTCTCCTTTTTGTCAATCTTCTGAAGATCGACGTCACTATGATTCACAATCTCACCGACCAAATGGAAGTAGTGCAAAATATGCTTTGTTCGTTGGTGTGCCTTCAGTTCCTTTGCTTGAGTTATGGTGCCAGTACTATCACAGTAGAGCAAGATTGGACCATCAATGGAGGGTGCTACTCCGAGCTTGGTGATGAACTTTCTCAGCCACATAGCTTTCTTTGCTACATCTGATGCTGCCATGTACTCTACTTTGCAAATAGAGTCAGCCACTGTATGCTGCTTGAAATTTTTTCAACAGATGGCTCTATCATTTAGACTAAAGATATACCCTGACACACTTTTACTATCATCATGATCAGATTGAAAGTTGGAGTCTATAAATCCTACAAGCTTCAGATTTGACTCACCATAAACCAACCATTGGTCCTTAATATTTGTCAAATACTTAAGGATGGTTTTAACCACCTTCCAATGATATTCTCCAAGATCAGACTGGTATCTACTCACCACACCTAGTGAGTATGCCACGTCTGGTCTTGTACATGTCATTGCATATATAATAGACCCCACTATCGAAGCATATGGAATTCTACTCATATGCTCTCTCTCTTAAGGAGTTATCGGACAATCCTTCTTACAAAGAAAAATTTCTTGGCCTATCGGAAGATAGCCCTTTTTAGAATTCTCCATGTTGAACCTTTTCAGCATAGTTTCTATGTACGTGGATTGGGATATACCAAGCATCCTTTTAGATCTATCCCTATAGATCTTCATCCCTAGGATGTAGGATGCTTCACCCAAGTCCTTCATGGAGAACTATGATGACAACCAGACTTTTATTCCTTATAGTGCGGGAATATCATTTTTGATTAAGAGAATATCATCCACGTACAAAAAAAGAATACCACTACTGGACTATTTATCCATTTGTAAATGCAGGGTTCTTCTTCATTCTTAATGAAGCCATATCTTTTAATCACTTTATCAAAATACATGTTCCAACTCCGAAATACCTGCTTCAATCCATAAATGAATCTCTAAAGCTTGCATACCTCGAACTCATCTATGGATGTGAACCTTTCAGGTTGTATCATATACACCTCTTCGATCAGCTCTCCATTTAGGAAAAACTATCTTCACATCCATCTACCAGATCTCATAGTCCAGATGAACAGCAATGGCAGGCATGATCCGAATGAACTTGAGCATTGCCACAGGAGAGAACATCTCGTCATAGTCAATATCATAACATTGATGATATTTCTTGGTAATCAGATGGGCTTTATAGGTCTCCACCTTTTCATTTGCGCCCTTCTTCCTTTTGAAGACATATTTACACCTAATGGATTTAACCCCTTCAGGTGGATCAACTAATTTCCATACATCATTGACCTTCATGGAATCCATTTTGGATCTCATGGCTTCTAGCCATTTCTCAGAGTTGGATCTCTGCATCGTGTCCATATAAGTGATCGGATCCTCATCGTTCTCATCAAGTTCGATGGGATCTCCATCCTGAACCAAGAATCCATAGTATCTATCTGGATGGTGGGGTACTCTGCCGGATCGCCTTAATAATGTGGGTTCACTAGGCTTCCGATATGATCTGATCAAATTCGACTTAGGTTCAACATTCTGTGTCAAACTTTTTACCTATTGAACTTCATCAAGTTCAACCTTAGAGACAACAGTTCTTTCATCAAGGAACTTATTTTTCAAAAAGGTTGCCCTAAAACTGATGAACACCTTTTGTTCATCAGCATGGTAGAAATAGTATCCTTTGATCTCTTTTGGATATCCTATGAATGTACACTTGTCAGACCTAGGTCCAAGTTTGTCTGTAACTAACCATTTGATATAAGCCAGGTACCCCCAAATCCTAAGGTGTGAAAGTACTGGCTTACGTCCTACCCATATCTCATATGGGGTTTTAATTACAGACTTACTTGAAACCCTATTTAATAGATAACAAGTCGATTCAAGTGCATATTCCTAAAAGAATATCGACAAGCTGGCAAATCTCATCATGGATCGAATCATGTCTAACAAAGTCTAATTTCTTCTTTCAGACACACCATTATGTTGTGATATTCCAGAAGGAGTCCATTGGGAGAGAATTCCATTCTCTCCTAGATATGTGAGAAACTCATTAGAAAGGTATTCTCCTTCTCGATCAAATCAAAGAGTTTTAATGCTCTTCCTAGTTTATTTTTCTACTTCACTTCAGAATCGTTTGAATATTTTAAAAGAATCTGACTTATGTTTCATCGGATAGACATATCCATATCTGGATAGATAATCTATGAAAGTGATGAAGTAGACATATACACCTCTAGCACTTGTGCTCATTGGTCCACTTACATTAGTATGTACTAGACCTAAGAGCTCATTGGCTCTCTCATCTTTTTCAGTGAAAGATGACTTGGTCATTTTACCAAAAAGACAGAACTTACAGGTTGGAAGTGATTCACAATCATTAACTTTGAGGATTTCCTCCTGAGTCAACCTATTTATCCTATTCTTATTTATATGACCTAGCCTATAGTGCCATAAGTAGATATCTGATATACTATCTAATCTAGGATGCTTGCCAGTAGAATAGACTATATTAACAAGTTGTGATAACATCTATACACCATTATTCAATTATCCATAGAAAGCAGTAACACCATCCATAATGACATTACAAACTCATTTTTTTATTGAAATTTTATAATTATTCATGGCCAAAAGGCCTACAGAAATAACATTTAAAAAGAAACTAGGATAGAAATGACAATCACTAAGAACAATGGTATGAGATTTAAATATAAGTTTCAAACTTTCTAAAGCTAGAACTGGAACTGATCTTCCATCTCCAACGTTCAGGAATCTCTCACCTTGCTCGAATTTTCTAATGACCTGCAATTTCTGTAACGAATTACAAATATGGTAAGGGCTATCGGTGTCCAATACCTAGTCAGTAATATCACAAATAGAGAAATTGCAAAGAGTTATCATATAAATACCTTGCCCAGCAATAGCTTGCTTCTTTCTCTGCTTGTTCGGATCTAGGAAGGCAATGTACTAAGGACTGTTCCTCTTCCAGTGCCCCTGCTTCTTGCAAAAGAAGTGTTCGGCTTAACTCTTATAGGACTTGATCTTTGGGGTCTGAGCTTGCACAGGTGTCCTAGCATGAACATGCACCTTCTTGGCTTTCTTCTTCTTATTCTTCTTTTCTTTCCCAGAGGATCGAGAACGAGAAGACGAACCTCCCACTAAGTTCACCGACTCCTTATGGAGTTGGTGATCCTTCTCAAAGTTCTAAAGTAACCCCAATAACCCGTGGTAGTCCATTTCAGGCTTTGACATTCTATAATGTATAAGAAATGAGAGATAAGACTTAGGCAGTGAGTTCAGTATTACATCTTTCCCAAGTTATTTGTGCAAGAAAAAGCCGAGCTTGCTTAAGCGCTCTATCAGCTCGATCATGTATAATACATGATCAATGATAGAGGCACCATCCTGCATTCTGGCATTGAAGATGGCACAACTAGTCTTGTGCCTCTCAACATCATCGAGTGTACCAAAAGAATCCTCCAATACTTGGAGCATTTTGTTTGACTGAGCTATCTCAAATTTGCGACTAAACTCATCGCAACCAGCATAATGCAGCGCACTATAGTTTGATCACTGAGCCACTTCTGATAAGTGTCTTTGACTATTCCACGTGCATTGGCAGCTGGCTTCTCAGGTGCAGAATCCATCAGCACATATAGGATCCGTTCATGCTCCAGGACAATCTTCAACTTTCGATACTAGCTACCAAAGTTGGATCCCACCAACTTATCATTATCTAACAATGATCGGAGTGATAGACAAGTGGCCATGTCTGCACAAAAGAAAATCAAAATCTAATTAGTAATTGATTCATTAAATCTAAAGATTTGAATTTTAATCAAAAGGTTTCTCCACTATTTTATTCAAATTGGTAGCCTCTACCTCCAATTCGAGGAATTATTCTAATTTCTTAGTAGGTATTAGAATCCACATAGACTGTACACAAGTCCAACTTTGGTTGGTCCATCCATGTACATCTAAGGATAGGTTCATAACCAATTATTTCTCTAAATAATTTTTAGTAATTAAATTTTACCTCAGGTCCTGATCAGTTGGCTTTGGCCTTCTTAGAAAAGGATCCAGTTAGGTCCAACCATTAACATGACCATACTTGGCCCATCCAATCAATGAATGATCAAGCCCAACTTTAGTTGGTCCACCTGACCACCATTTAGAAAGATGTATCCAAGAGATCATATAATGAATGATAATTCCATCAATCGATAAGCACCAGACCTTTGGGCCTCCAATGATTATCCAACTGATGGATCCATTATCATCCACTTTAATGGGAGGCTATGATCTAGTTATCATATAACTATTTTATTTTAGGAATCTAATAATTTTAAAGAATTTATATTATAGAAGTGAGTAGGTTAGATTAACCAGCTTGTCATGATCCTTCCAATAACTTCACCAAGTCAGCTTAAGGAAGACCATTAATAGGCTGGTCTAGGAGCACCTAAATTAGTCAAACTGATTTACCTAGCTAATATGGGTTAGCTCAAATAATCAAACAATCTGATCAAAATATAATCTCACCAAGAGGCCAGATAAGTTCAATCAGTGGAAGAGTCTGCCAGGCTTGCCTTAGACACCATCAGAAATGGCCAAGTAAGTAAGCGAGCTACCAATTAAAAATCACTGGTCTAGTTTATCTTAGACACCAACTGATTTAATTAGTTTCAATTAGATCAATCTAACGATTCGTGCTAGACCGCGTAACCAAGAATCAAGTCCATCTTGGGTCTTATTAAAGATATGGACTTGATCAACTACAACTATTGTAATTGAACTAGAGAATCCTTGACCTAATCTAAGATAATAATTGATTAGATTTAGTCCAATTCTCTAATTAAGTCCATTCTTTAATCTAACCCTAGGTCTAACCCAATTAATGGACCTAATCTCTACTAACCCATTTAACCCAATGTATTATTATTTATGTCTTAGGATCTTTAATTTACAATCCTAGAACCTAATCAAACAACTTCTTAATTCTTAATTAAGTTTTGGGCTGAGAGTTGGGGTTTGACTTTTCAAAAATAACTTTTCATATTTATAAAATATTTTTATAATATCATTCTATCAACCAAGTTGCATGTTTGATTCATAATCAATATGCAAGTAAAATAAACATAAAACTACTTTAGATCTAATCAAAATAGGTTCATGTAACTAAAATAATTTCAATAATAATCAATCATAAATCTCCCTAGATCAAATCTAACACATTTATTATGATTAAAATTAGATTAAAATATTTTTAATCAGATCATGTAATTTCTTAAATCTAATCTAAAATTTTAAGATCAATATTTTAGATCAGCACGTACCAGGACAACCTATTCATTGTAAGAGATAAACCTTACAGCAGAATAATCTTATGGCAGTCCATGCAATCTAAAATATTTTATTTTTTTAGATTTAATAATTAAATTATAAATTATATCTAATTTAAAAAATAATCTAG